>CATIWC010002483.1:0-61373 GCA_948472305.1 Vicia faba | reverse complement strand
AAATTTGACAATTTAAAGTTAAATAATATTAAAATAAAAAATTTATTTTCAATGTCTTATATATAAAGGAATTTTTGGTGAAAAATAAATATTTTTTAAATATGTGTTACTTAACAAATACAATTAAAATTATTTATTTATTATTTTAATAGTAAGGGTCATTCCACTGTTCTTATCACAATATTACGTTTGAATTTTTAATCATAAAATATAAAGTAGAATGACCCATGTTAAAAAAAATTATAAATTTATCATTAGTGTCATTTTATTATGTATATCTTGACTTCAACTATTATATATGATCGGACTATTTAAATAAATCAAACGAATTTAAAGGATAAGGGGAATATTAAAATTTTAGCATTCGAAGGGGTATTTTGATAATTTACTATATAGATTATTTTAATAATCCAATTTAATGAATTAAATTCTTTTATTTTAAATAATATTAATTATAATTAAGCTATATTAGGTTCAAATGGAAAAATTGGGGTTAATTGTTTTACTTCTGGGTAAAATGACATTTTTTTGCAACATTTACTATAATCTCTTTGTTTGGAGAAAATTAGTCTTTCCTCTTGATGATGAAGGCATGCAAACCATAGAGGGGGTAAAGCAAATGTCTGATGCTTGCAGTTCATGTAACCTTTCATTAGTCTTTTTCCCATTTTATAACAAAATTAAGGGTTGAAACGACAAAAAGACTAACTCAAATGTTTCTAACTTTCTACTCCGTTTTAAGAAGTGGTTATAAATTAGAGTGAAAATAAAGAAAAATAGGAAGATAAAAAAAATGACTTGCACTAAAATAAATTTCGTCTTTACCATGGGCCAAAACCCCTCTTTAATCGGAAAAGATCATGGGTAAAGCGAACTTACACATGACTTAATGTTAACTATAGGGTCTAGATAAATCCTGACTAACTAAGTTGTTCTACGTCCATAAAGCACACTGAATTACCTTCGACTACATCATTGGGAATTCTTTAGTTATTATACAAAAAGTTATTTGTCTTATATTTCTCAAAAATAAGTCATCGATATTTTTCATAGAGATTAACCTTTAGTAACATTTTTAAATTTCACAATATTGCTTCAATGATCAAGTTGTGTGTAATAAATTTTTAGAACAGTAATACTGATGAATTACAACCCACGTGATATGATTATATCTTTAAAGAAGATATGTATTTTCAAAATAGTTTTATATCGATTACAAATGTTTATGTTTTCATATTCTTTATATAACAATTGACCTTGGTATACCAAATAATTCTTAAATAAAATAAAACTTAAAACCTTAATAAACATTTATCTTTTGTAAGAAAAATATTTTGTCAAGTTAAAATTCAAACCTAAATAAATGTTTATCCAAAGGTGTTTAATATTTACTACGAGTTGTCTTAAAATACTTAATTGTGCATCCAATAGTTTAAGTAAAATTAGGAAACGCTTAAAAATAGCTTTCCACCCCTGCCTTACCAGTTAAAATAGATCAAATTTTGCAACAATTATGTTTTTAACACTTGAAATTCATGTTCCAAATAGTACATTTTTATTAAACATAATAAAATATGTCTCTATTTTCATTTTTTCAATACTTGTGAGATAAAGGTTTTTCAATTTTTGATAGAGTTTATTTTATTTCACACTCTCACACCCGAACACTTTAACTAATGATTTAATATCATTAAAAAATTTATTTAACAAATGTTATGCTTCAGTTTACCCTTTTAAATTGATTTCTTAAACAACATTTTGAATTCTCCTACTATTAAATAAGTGGATCAATATTCTATAATCAAAATTATGCAAAAATAAATAAAATTTGTTTTTAATTTATTTTTGTGTTTTCATTTTCAAAAAATTTCAAAAAAACTTTGATCACCTTGAAGTAATAGAAATGCTTCAAATTTATCAATTTAATTTTAAAGTGCTTTTACATTTAAAATAGATCAAAATGTGAAAATTTTATTCTAGATAGAACAAATATAATTGCAAATACATTTAAAAACAGGATTAAGGGGATTCTCGCTGGTTTGTACACAACTTCTGCGACCCTTATGAGTTTGAAAGCACCATGCTCCACAATCTGCAAGGAGGCGTTGTCCTTAACTAAACGCGAGACATTATTTCACTGTTCCAAATTCTATAACTAAAAAACCAAAAAAGAGCGTAATTACCTTTACAAAATTACAATTAAAAGAAAAGTCAAAATAAGAAAAATTGCATTTTCTTACATAACTGTGTAAAAAATTATTATTTTTAAATTTTAAATGCTATTAATCTGTATTGTTTTTTTTGTGATTTGCATATTTGTATTCAATGAACTTATTTAAATTTAAAAAGACAACCTATTCTATAACAAACAAACAATGCTATCACTTCTTCAAGGACATATAAATTATTTCTAAACACATATTCATATTAAAATGATTGCTAAGTAAAAATCCAACTTAAAAAATCTAAAATTAATTTATTGCCTTTAAATTTTTTATTAGTTTTGTGTAAACTGATAGGTTATTAAACTGAAAATTTGGATGTGAGATAATATATAAAATCCTGAATATCTCAGATGAAAAATTCTAAAAATTAATATATATATATATATATATATATATATATATATATATATATATATATATATATATATATATATATATATATATATATATATATATATATATATATATATGAAAAAAGTGTTTATTTCAAATTGTTTAGCCAAAATTACATATATTTTACATCCATTGTTATATTAAAATAAGATTGGATTTGTTCCCCAAACATAATAAACACAACCAACACACATAAGAATGCTACAATATTTATTATAAGAAGTAGTATACTTGAAATAATGAAGAAAATAGCGAAAATTTATATGAAGGTATTTTTAGCCATTTCAAATAAATAAAAACAGAAAACGAATATATTTTTGTTACACTACTCTTTGGTTTTGTATAATAAAAAATAATTGAAATAATTAGATAAAAATAGAAAATAAATGCATTTCGTATATTAATTATAAATATAAATTGTATAACTAACTTCTATAATTCTAGAGGTTGAGTACACATTATATTATACTTTAGGCTATTATTTTGACAATTTAAAGTTAAATAATATTAAAATAAAAAATTTATTTTCAATGTCTTATATATAAAGGAATTTTTGGTGAAAAATAAATATTTTTTAAATATGTGTTACTTAACAAATACAATTAAAATTATTTATTTATTATTTTAATAGTAAGGGTCGTTCCACTGTTCTTATCACAATATTACGTTTGAATTTTTAATCATAAAATATAAAGTAGAATGACCATGTTAAAAAAAATTATAAATTTATCATTAGTGTCATTTTATTATGTATATCTTGACTTCAACTATTATATATGATCGGACTATTTAAATAAATCAAAAGAATTTAAAGGATAAGGGGAATATTAAAATTTTAGCATTCGAAGGGTATTTTGATAATTTACTATATAGATTATTTTAATAATCCAATTTAATGAATTAAATTCTTTTATTTTAAATAATATTAATTATAATTAAGCTATATTAGGTTCAAATGGAAAAATTGTGGTTAATTGTTTACTTCTGGGTAAAATGACATTTTTTTGCAACATTTACTATAATCTCTTTGTTTGGAGAAAATTAGTCTTTCCTCTTGATGATGAAGGCATGCAAACCATAGAGGTGGTAAAGCAAATGTCTGATGCTTGCAGTTCATGTAACCTTTCATTAGTCTTTTTCCCATTTTATAACAAATTAAGGGTTGAAACGACAAAAAGACTAACTCAAATGTTTCTAACTTTCTACTCCGTTTTAAGAAGTGGTTATAAATTAGAGTGAAAATAAAGAAAAATAGGAAGATAAAAAAAATGACTTGCACTAAAATAAATTTTGTCTTTACCATGGGCCAAAACCCCTCTTTAATCGGAAAAGATCATGGGTAAAGCGAACTTACACATGACTTAATGTTAACTATAGGGTCTAGATAAATCCTGACTAACTAAGTTGTTCTACGTCCATAAAGCACACTGAATTACCTTCGACTACATCATTGGGAATTCTTTAGTTATTATACAAAAAATTATTTGTCTTATATTTCTCAAAAATAAGTCGTCGATATTTTTCATAGAGATTAACCTTTAGTAACATTTTTAAATTTCACAATATTGCTTCAATGATCAAGTTGTGTGTAATAAATTTTTAGAACAGTAATACTGATGAATTACAACCCACGTGATATGATTATATCTTTAAAGAAGATATGTATTTTCAAAATAGTTTTATATCGATTACAAATGTTTATGTTTTCATAATCTTTATATAACAATTGACCTTGGTATACCAAATAATTCTTAAATAAAATAAAACTTAAAACCTTAATAAACATTTATCTTTTGTAAGAAAAATATTTTGTCAAGTTAAAATTCAAACCTAAATAAATGTTTATCCAAAGGTGTTTAATATTTACTACGAGTTGTCTTAAAATACTTAATTGTGCATCCAATAGTTTAAGTAAAATTAGGAAACGCTTAAAAATAGCTTTCCACCCCTGCCTTACCAGTTAAAATAGATCAAATTTTGCAACAATTATGTTTTTAACACTTGAAATTCATGTTCCAAATAGTACATTTTTATTAAACATAATAAAATATGTCTCTATTTTCATTTTTTCAATACTTGTGAGATAAAGGTTTTTCAATTTTTGATAGAGTTTATTTTATTTCACACTCTCACACCCGAACACTTTAACTAATGATTTAATATCATTAAAAAATTTATTTAACAAATGTTATGCTTCAGTTTACCCTTTTAAATTGATTTCTTAAACAACATTTTGAATTCTCCTACTATTAAATAAGTGGATCAATATTCTATAATCAAAATTATGCAAAAATAAATAAAATTTGTTTTTAATTTATTTTTGTGTTTTCATTTTCAAAAAATTTCAAAAAAACTTTGATCACCTTGAAGTAATAGAAATGCTTCAAATTTATCAATTTAATTTTAAAGTGCTTTTACATTTAAAATAGATCAAAATGTGAAAATTTTATTCTAGATAGAACAAATATAATTGCAAATACATTTAAAAACAGGATTAAGGGGATTCTCGCTGGTTTGTACACAACTTCTGCGACCCTTATGAGTTTGAAAGCACCATGCTCCACAATCTGCAAGGAGGCGTTGTCCTTAACTAAACGCGAGACATTATTTCACTGTTCCAAATTCTATAACTAAAAAACCAAAAAAGAGCGTAATTACCTTTACAAAATTACAATTAAAAGAAAAGTCAAAATAAGAAAAATTGCATTTTCTTACATAACTGTGTAAAAAATTATTATTTTTAAATTTTAAATGCTATTAATCTGTATTGTTTTTTTTGTGATTTGCATATTTGTATTCAATGAACTTATTTAAATTTAAAAAGACAACCTATTCTATAACAAACAAACAATGTTATCACTTCTTCAAGGACATATAAATTATTTCTAAACACATATTCATATTAAAATGATTGCTAAGTAAAAATCCATCTTAAAAAATCTAAAATTAATTTATTGCCTTTAAATTTTTTATTAGTTTTGTGTAAACTGATAGGTTATTAAACTGAAAATTTGGATGTGAGATAATATATAAAATCCTGAATATCTCAGATGAAAAATTCTAAAAATTAATATATATATATATATATATATATATATATATATATATATGAAAAAAGTGTTTATTTCAAATTGTTTAGCCAAAATTACATATATTTTACATCCATTGTTATATTAAAATAAGATTGGATTTGTTCCCCAAACATAATAAACACAACCAACACACATAAGAATGCTACAATATTTATTATAAGAAGTAGTATACTTGAAATAATGAAGAAAATAGCGAAAATTTATATGAAGGTATTTTTAGCCATTTCAAATAAATAAAAACAGAAAACGAATATATTTTTGTTACACTACTCTTTGGGTTTGTATAATAAAAAATAATTGAAATAATTAGATAAAAATAGAAAATAAATGCATTTCGTATATTAATTATAAATATAAATTGTATAACTAACTTCTATAATTCTAGAGGTTGAATACACATTATATTATACTTTAGGCTATTATTTTGACAATTTAAAGTTAAATAATATTAAAATAAAAAATTTATTTTCAATGTCTTATATATAAAGGAATTTTTGGTGAAAAATAAATATTTTTTAAATATGTGTTACTTAACAAATACAATTAAAATTATTTATTTATTATTTTAATAGTAAGGGTCATTCCACTGTTCTTATCACAATATTACGTTTGAATTTTTAATCATAAAATATAAAGTAGAATGACCATGTTAAAAAAAATTATAAATTTATCATTAGTGTCATTTTATTATGTATATCTTGACTTCAACTATTATATATGATCAGACTATTTAAATAAATCAAAAGAATTTAAAGGATAAGGGGAATATTAAAATTTTAGCATTCGAAGGGTATTTTGATAATTTACTATATAGATTATTTTAATAATCCAATTTAATGAATTAAATTCTTTTATTTTAAATAATATTAATTATAATTAAGCTATATTAGGTTCAAATGGAAAAATTGTGGTTAATTGTTTACTTCTGGGTAAAATGACATTTTTTTGCAACATTTACTATAATCTCTTTGTTTGGAGAAAATTAGTCTTTCCTCTTGATGATGAAGGCATGCAAACCATATAGGTGGTAAAGCAAATGTCTGATGCTTGCAGTTCATGTAACCTTTCATTAGTCTTTTTCCCATTTTATAACAAATTAAGGGTTGAAACGACAAAAAGACTAACTCAAATGTTTCTAACTTTCTACTCCGTTTTAAGAAGTGGTTATAAATTAGAGTGAAAATAAAGAAAAATAGGAAGATAAAAAAAATGACTTGCACTAAAATAAATTTCGTCTTTACCATGGGCCAAAACCCCTCTTTAATCGGAAAAGATCATGGGTAAAGCGAACTTACACATGACTTAATGTTAACTATAGGGTCTAGATAAATCCTGACTAACTAAGTTGTTCTACGTCCATAAAGCACACTGAATTACCTTCGACTACATCATTGGGAATTCTTTAGTTATTATACAAAAAATTATTTGTCTTATATTTCTCAAAAATAAGTCGTCGATATTTTTCATAGAGATTAACCTTTAGTAACATTTTTAAATTTCACAATATTGCTTCAATGATCAAGTTGTGTGTAATAAATTTTTAGAACAGTAATACTGATGAATTACAACCCACGTGATATGATTATATCTTTAAAGAAGATATGTATTTTCAAAATAGTTTTATATCGATTACAAATGTTTATGTTTTCATATTCTTTATATAACAATTGACCTTGGTATACCAAATAATTCTTAAATAAAATAAAACTTAAAACCTTAATAAACATTTATCTTTTGTAAGAAAAATATTTTGTCAAGTTAAAATTCAAACCTAAATAAATGTTTATCCAAAGGTGTTTAATATTTACTACGAGTTGTCTTAAAATACTTAATTGTGCATCCAATAGTTTAAGTAAAATTAGGAAACGCTTAAAAATAGCTTTCCACCCCTTCCTTACCAGTTAAAATAGATCAAATTTTGCAACAATTATGTTTTTAACACTTGAAATTCATGTTCCAAATAGTACATTTTTATTAAACATAATAAAATATGTCTCTATTTTCATTTTTTCAATACTTGTGAGATAAAGGTTTTTCAATTTTTGATAGAGTTTATTTTATTTCACACTCTCACACCCGAACACTTTAACTAATGATTTAATATCATTAAAAAATTTATTTAACAAATGTTATGCTTCAGTTTACCCTTTTAAATTGATTTGTTAAACAACATTTTGAATTCTCCTACTATTAAATAAGTGGATCAATATTCTATAATCAAAATTATGCAAAAATAAATAAAATTTGTTTTTAATTTATTTTTGTGTTTTCATTTTCAAAAAATTTCAAAAAAACTTTGATCACCTTGAAGTAATAGAAATGCTTCAAATTTATCAATTTAATTTTAAAGTGCTTTTACATTTAAAATAGATCAAAATGTGAAAATTTTATTCTAGATAGAACAAATATAATTGCAAATACATTTAAAAACAGGATTAAGGGGATTCTCGCTGGTTTGTACACAACTTCTGCGACCCTTATGAGTTTGAAAGCACCATGCTCCACAATCTGCAAGGAGGCGTTGTCCTTAACTAAACGCGAGACATTATTTCACTGTTCCAAATTCTATAACTAAAAAACCAAAAAAGAGCGTAATTACCTTTACAAAATTACAATTAAAAGAAAAGTCAAAATAAGAAAAATTGCATTTTCTTACATAACTGTGTAAAAAATTATTATTTTTAAATTTTAAATGCTATTAATCTGTATTGTTTTTTTTGTGATTTGCATATTTGTATTCAATGAACTTATTTAAATTTAAAAAGACAACCTATTCTATAACAAACAAACAATGCTATCACTTCTTCAAGGACATATAAATTATTTCTAAACACATATTCATATTAAAATGATTGCTAAGTAAAAATCCAACTTAAAAAATCTAAAATTAATTTATTGCCTTTAAATTTTTTATTAGTTTTGTGTAAACTGATAGGTTATTAAACTGAAAATTTGGATGTGAGATAATATATAAAATCCTGAATATCTCAGATGAAAAATTCTAAAAATTAATATATATATATATATATATATATATATATATATATATATATATATATATATATATATATATATATATAATATGAAAAAAGTGTTTATTTTAAATTGTTTAGCCAAAATTACATATATTTTACATCCATTGTTATATTAAAATAAGATTGGATTTGTTCCCCAAACATAATAAACACAACCAACACACATAAGAATGCTACAATATTTATTATAAGAAGTAGTATACTTGAAATAATGAAGAAAATAGCGAAAATTTATATGAAGGTATTTTTAGCCATTTCAAATAAATAAAAACAGAAAACGAATATATTTTTGTTACACTACTCTTTGGTTTTGTATAATAAAAAATAATTGAAATAATTAGATAAAAATAGAAAATAAATGCATTTCGTATATTAATTATAAATATAAATTGTATAACTAACTTCTATAATTCTAGAGGTTGAGTACACATTATATTATACTTTAGGCTATTATTTTGACAATTTAAAGTTAAATAATATTAAAATAAAAAATTTATTTTCAATGTCTTATATATAAAGGAATTTTTGGTGAAAAATAAATATTTTTTAAATATGTGTTACTTAACAAATACAATTAAAATTATTTATTTATTATTTTAATAGTAAGGGTCATTCCACTGTTCTTATCACAATATTACGTTTGAATTTTTAATCATAAAATATAAAGTAGAATGACCATGTTAAAAAAAATTATAAATTTATCATTAGTGTCATTTTATTATGTATATCTTGACTTCAACTATTATATATGATCGGACTATTTAAATAAATCAAAAGAATTTAAAGGATAAGGGGAATATTAAAATTTTAGCATTCGAAGGGTATTTTGATAATTTACTATATAGATTATTTTAATAATCCAATTTAATGAATTAAATTCTTTTATTTTAAATAATATTAATTATAATTAAGCTATATTAGGTTCAAATGGAAAAATTGGGGTTAATTGTTTACTTCTGGGTAAAATGACATTTTTTTGCAACATTTACTATAATCTCTTTGTTTGGAGAAAATTATTCTTTCCTCTTGATGATGAAGGCATGCAAACCATAGAGGTGGTAAAGCTAATGTTTGATGCTTGCAGTTCATGTAACCTTTCATTAGTCTTTTTACCTTTTTATAACAAATTAAGGGTTGAAACGACAAAAAGACTAACTCAAATGTTTCTAACTTTCTACTCCGTTTTAAGAAGTGGTTATAAATTTGAGTGAAAATAAAGAAAAATAGGAAGATAAAAAAAATGACTTGCACTAAAATAAATTTCGTCTTTACCATGGGCCAAAACCCCTCTTTAATCGGAAAAGATCATGGGTAAAGCGAACTTACACATGACTTAATGTTAACTATAGGGTCTAGATAAATCCTGACTAACTAATTTGTTCTACGTCCATAAAGCACACTGAATTACCTTCGACTACATCATTGGGAATTCTTTAGTTATTATACAAAAAATTATTTGTCTTATATTTCTCAAAAATAAGTCGTCGATATTTTTCATAGAGATTAACCTTTAGTAACATTTTTAAATTTCACAATATTGCTTCAATGATCAAGTTGTGTGTAATAAATTTTTAGAACAGTAATACTGATGAATTACAACCCACGTGATATGATTATATCTTTAAAGAAGATATGTATTTTCAAAATAGTTTTATATCGATTACAAATGTTTATGTTTTCATATTCTTTATATAACAATTGACCTTGGTATACCAAATAATTCTTAAATAAAATAAAACTTAAAACCTTAATAAACATTTATCTTTTGTAAGAAAAATATTTTGTAAAGTTAAAATTCAAACCTAAATAAATGTTTATCCAAAGGTGTTTAATATTTACTACGAGTTGTCTTAAAATACTTAATTGTGCATCCAATAGTTTAAGTAAAATTAGGAAACGCTTAAAAATAGCTTTCCACCCCTGCCTTACCAGTTAAAATAGATCAAATTTTGCAACAATTATGTTTTTAACACTTGAAATTCATGTTCCAAATAGTACATTTTTATTAAACATAATAAAATATGTCTCTATTTTCATTTTTTCAATACTTGTGAGATAAAGGTTTTTCAATTTTTGATAGAGTTTATTTTATTTCACACTCTCACACCCGAACACTTTAACTAATGATTTAATATCATTAAAAAATTTATTTAACAAATGTTATGCTTCAGTTTACCCTTTTAAATTGATTTCTTAAACAAAATTTTGAATTCTCCTACTATTAAATAAGTGGATCAATATTCTATAATCAAAATTATGCAAAAATAAATAAAATTTGTTTTTAATTTATTTTTGTGTTTTCATTTTCAAAAAATTTCAAATAAACTTTGATCACCTTGAAGTAATAGAAATGCTTCAAATTTATCAATTTAATTTTAAAGTGCTTTTACATTTAAAATAGATCAAAATGTGAAAAATTTATTCTAGATAGAACAAATATAATTGCAAATACATTTAAAAACAGGATTAAGGGGATTCTCGCTGGTTTGTACACAACTTCTGCGACCCTTATGAGTTTGAAAGCACCATGCTCCACAATCTGCAAGGAGGCGTTGTCCTTAACTAAACGCGAGACATTATTTCACTGTTCCAAATTCTACAACTAAAAAACCAAAAAAGAGCGTAATTACCTTTACAAAATTACAATTAAAAGAAAAGTCAAAATAAGAAAAATTGCATTTTCTTACATAACTGTGTAAAAAATTATTATTTTTAAATTTTAAATGCTATTAATCTGTATTGTTTTTTTTGTGATTTGCATATTTGTATTCAATGAACTTATTTAAATTTAAAAAGACAACCTATTCTATAACAAACAAACAATGCTATCACTTCTTCAAGGACATATAAATTATTTCTAAACACATATTCATATTAAAATGATTGCTAAGTAAAAATCCAACTTAAAAAATCTAAAATTAATTTATTGCCTTTAAATTTTTTATTAGTTTTGTGTAAACTGATAGGTTATTAAACTGAAAATTTGGATGTGAGATAATATATAAAATCCTGAATATCTCAGATGAAAAATTCTAAAAATTAATATATATATATATATATATATATATATATATATATATATATATATATATATATATATATATATATATATATATATATATATATATATATATATATATATGTGAAAAAAGTGTTTATTTCAAATTGTTTAGCCAAAATTACATATATTTTACATCCATTGTTATATTAAAATAAGATTGGATTTGTTCCCCAAACATAATAAACACAACCAACACACATAAGAATGCTACAATATTTATTATAAGAAGTAGTATACTTGAAATAATGAAGAAAATAGCGAAAATTTATATGAAGGTATTTTTAGCCATTTCAAATAAATAAAAATAGAAAACGAATATATTTTTGTTACACTACTCTTTGGGTTTGTATAATAAAAAATAATTGAAATAATTAGATAAAAATAGAAAATAAATGCATTTCGTATATTAATTATAAATATAAATTGTATAACTAACTTCTATAATTCTAGAGGTTGAATACACATTATATTATACTTTAGGCTATTATTTTGACAATTTAAAGTTAAATAATATTAAAATAAAAAATTTATTTTCAATGTCTTATATATAAAGGAATTTTTGGTGAAAAATAAATATTTTTTAAATATGTGTTACTTAACAAATACAATTAAAATTATTTATTTATTATTTTAATAGTAAGGGTCATTCCACTGTTCTTATCACAATATTACGTTTGAATTTTTAATCATAAAATATAAAGTAGAATGACCATGTTAAAAAAAATTATAAATTTATCATTAGTGTCATTTTATTATGTATATCTTGACTTCAACTATTATATATGATCAGACTATTTAAATAAATCAAAAGAATTTAAAGGATAAGGGGAATATTAAAATTTTAGCATTCGAAGGGTATTTTGATAATTTACTATATAGATTATTTTAATAATCCAATTTAATGAATTAAATTCTTTTATTTTAAATAATATTAATTATAATTAAGCTATATTAGGTTCAAATGGAAAAATTGTGGTTAATTGTTTACTTCTGGGTAAAATGACATTTTTTTGCAACATTTACTATAATCTCTTTGTTTGGAGAAAATTAGTCTTTCCTCTTGATGATGAAGGCATGCAAACCATAGAGGTGGTAAAGCAAATGTCTGATGCTTGCAGTTCATGTAACCTTTCATTAGTCTTTTTCCCATTTTATAACAAATTAAGGGTTGAAAGGACAAAAAGACTAACTCAAATGTTTCTAACTTTCTACTCCGTTTTAAGAAGTGGTTATAAATTAGAGTGAAAATAAAGAAAAATAGGAAGATAAAAAAAATGACTTGCACTAAAATAAATTTCGTCTTTACCATGGGCCAAAACCCCTCTTTAATCGGAAAAGATCATGGGTAAAGCGAACTTACACATGACTTAATGTTAACTATAGGGTCTAGATAAATCCTGACTAACTAAGTTGTTCTACGTCCATAAAGCACACTGAATTACCTTCGACTACATCATTGGGAATTCTTTAGTTATTATACAAAAAATTATTTGTCTTATATTTCTCAAAAATAAGTCGTCGATATTTTTCATAGAGATTAACCTTTAGTAACATTTTTAAATTTCACAATATTGCTTCAATGATCAAGTTGTGTGTAATAAATTTTTAGAACAGTAATACTGATGATTTACAACCCACGTGATATGATTATATCTTTAAAGAAGATATGTATTTTCAAAATAGTTTTATATCGATTACAAATGTTTATGTTTTCATATTCTTTATATAACAATTGACCTTGGTATACCAAATAATTCTTAAATAAAATAAAACTTAAAACCTTAATAAACATTTATCTTTTGTAAGAAAAATATTTTGTCAAGTTAAAATTCAAACCTAAATAAATGTTTATCCAAAGGTGTTTAATATTTACTACGAGTTGTCTTAAAATACTTAATTGTGCATCCAATAGTTTAAGTAAAATTAGGAAACGCTTAAAAATAGCTTTCCACCCCTGCCTTACCAGTGAAAATAGATCAAATTTTGCAACAATTATGTTTTTAACACTTGAAATTCATGTTCCAAATAGTACATTTTTATTAAACATAATAAAATATGTCTCTATTTTCATTTTTTCAATACTTGTGAGATAAAGGTTTTTCAATTTTTGATAGAGTTTATTTTATTTCACACTCTCACACCCGAACACTTTAACTAATGATTTAATATCATTAAAAAATTTATTTAACAAATGTTATGCTTCAGTTTACCCTTTTAAATTGATTTCTTAAACAACATTTTGAATTCTCCTACTATTAAATAAGTGGATCAATATTCTATAATCAAAATTATGCAAAAATAAATAAAATTTGTTTTTAATTTATTTTTGTGTTTTCATTTTCAAAAAATTTCAAAAAAACTTTGATCACTTTGAAGTAATAGAAATGCTTCAAATTTATCAATTTAATTTTAAAGTGCTTTTACATTTAAAATAGATCAAAATGTGAAAATTTTATTCTAGATAGAACAAATATAATTGCAAATACATTTAAAAACAGGATTAAGGGGATTCTCGCTGGTTTGTACACAACTTCTGCGACCCTTATGAGTTTGAAAGCACCATGCTCCACAATCTGCAAGGAGGCGTTGTCCTTAACTAAACGCGAGACATTATTTCACTGTTCCAAATTCTATAACTAAAAAACCAAAAAAGAGCGTAATTACCTTTACAAAATTACAATTAAAAGAAAAGTCAAAATAAGAAAAATTGCATTTTCTTACATAACTGTGTAAAAAATTATTATTTTCAAATTTTAAATGCTATTAATCTGTATTGTTTTTTTTGTGATTTGCATATTTGTATTCAATGAACTTATTTAAATTTAAAAAGACAACCTATTCTATAACAAACAAACAATGCTATCACTTCTTCAAGGACATATAAATTATTTCTAAACACATATTCATATTAAAATGATTGCTAAGTAAAAATCCAACTTAAAAATCTAAAATTAATTTATTGCCTTTAAATTTTTTATTAGTTTTGTGTAAACTGATAGGTTATTAAACTGAAAATTTGGATGTGAGATAATATATAAAATCCTGAATATCTCAGATGAAAAATTCTAAAAATTAATATATATATATATATATATATATATATATATATATATATATATATATATATATATATATATATATATATATATATATATATATTAATATGAAAAAAGTGTTTATTTCAAATTGTTTAGCCAAAATTACATATATTTTACATCCATTGTTATATTAAAATAAGATTGGATTTGTTCCCCAAACATAATAAACACAACCAACACACATAAGAATGCTACAATATTTATTATAAGAAGTAGTATACTTGAAATAATGAAGAAAAAAGCAAAAATTTATATGAAGGTATTTTTAGCCATTTCAAATAAATAAAAACAGAAAACGAATATATTTTTGTTACACTACTCTTTGGTTTTGTATAATAAAAAATAATTGAAATAATTAGATAAAAATAGAAAATAAATGCATTTCGTATATTAATTATAAATATAAATTGTATAACTAACTTCTATAATTCTAGAGGTTGAATACACATTATATTATACTTTAGGCTATTATTTTGACAATTTAAAGTTAAATAATATTAAAATAAAAAATTTATTTTCAATGTCTTATATATAAAGGAATTTTTGGTGAAAAATAAATATTTTTTAAATATGTGTTACTTAACAAATACAATTAAAATTATTTATTTTATAATTTTAATAGTAAGGGTCATTCCACTGTTCTTATCACAATATTACGTTTGAATTTTTAATCATAAAATATAAAGTAGAATGACCATGTTAAAAAAAATTATAAATTTATCATTAGTGTCATTTTATTATGTATATCTTGACTTCAACTATTATATATGATCGGACTATTTAAATAAATCAAAAGAATTTAAAGGATAAGGGGAATATTAAAATTTTAGCATTCGAAGGGTATTTTGATAATTTAATATATAGATTATTTTAATAATCCAATTTAATGAATTAAGTTCTTTTATTTTAAATAATATTAATTATAATTAAGCTATATTAGGTTCAAATGGAAAAATTGGGGTTAATTGTTTACTTCTGGGTAAAATGACATTTTTTTGCAACATTTACTATAATCTCTTTGTTTGGAGAAAATTAGTCTTTCCTCTTGATGATGAAGGCATGCAAACCATAGAGGTGGTAAAGCAAATGTTTGATGCTTGCAGTTCATGTAACCTTTCATTAGTCTTTTTACCATTTTATATCAAATTAAGGGTTGAAACGACAAAAAGACTAACTCAAATGTTTCTAACTTTCTACTCCGTTTTAAGAAGTGGTTATAAATTTGAGTGAAAATAAAGAAAAATAGGAAGATAAAAAAAATGACTTGCACTAAAATAAATTTTGTCTTTACCATGGGCCAAAACCCCTCTTTAATCGGAAAAGATCATGGGTAAAGCGAACTTACACATGACTTAATGTTAACTATAGGGTCTAGATAAATCCTGACTAACTAAGTTGTTCTACGTCCATAAAGCACACTGAATTACCTTCAACTACATCATTGGGAATTCTTTAGTTATTATACAAAAAATTATTTGTCTTATATTTCTCAAAAATAAGTCGTCGATATTTTTCATAGAGATTAACCTTTAGTAACATTTTTAAATTTCACAATATTGCTACAATGATCAAGTTGTGTGTAATAAATTTT
The DNA here is from genome assembly GCA_948472305.1 of Vicia faba. Lineage (NCBI taxonomy): Eukaryota > Viridiplantae > Streptophyta > Magnoliopsida > Fabales > Fabaceae > Vicia > Vicia faba. The sequence goes on along the minus strand of CATIWC010002483.1, from coordinate 44,878 downwards.
TAGAACAGTAATACTGATGAATTACAACCCACGTGATATGATTATATCTTTAAAGAAGATATGTATTTTCAAAATAGTTTTATATCGATTACAAATGTTTATGTTTTCATATTCTTTATATAACAATTGACCTTGGTATACCAAATAATTCTTAAATAAAATAAAACTTAAAACCTTAATAAACATTTATCTTTTGTAAGAAAAATATTTTGTCAAGTTAAAATTCAAACCTAAATAAATGTTTATCCAAAGGTGTTTAATATTTACTACGAGTTGTCTTAAAATACTTAATTGTGCATCCAATAGTTTAAGTAAAATTAGGAAACGCTTAAAAATAGCTTTCCACCCCTGCCTTACCAGTGAAAATAGATCAAATTTTGCAACAATTATGTTTTTAACACTTGAAATTCATGTTCCAAATAGTACATTTTTATTAAACATAATAAAATATGTCTCTATTTTCATTTTTTCAATACTTGTGAGATAAAGGTTTTTCAATTTTTGATAGAGTTTATTTTATTTCACACTCTCACACCCGAACACTTTAACTAATGATTTAATATCATTAAAAAATTTATTTAACAAATGTTATGCTTCAGTTTACCCTTTTAAATTGATTTCTTAAACAACATTTTGAATTCTCCTACTATTAAATAAGTGGATCAATATTCTATAATCAAAATTATGCAAAAATAAATAAAATTTGTTTTTAATTTATTTTTGTGTTTTCATTTTCAAAAAATTTCAAAAAAACTTTGATCACCTTGAAGTAATAGAAATGCTTCAAATTTATCAATTTAATTTTAAAGTGCTTTTACATTTAAAATAGATCAAAATGTGAAAATTTTATTCTAGATAGAACAAATATAATTGCAAATACATTTAAAAACAGGATTAAGGGGATTCTCGCTGGTTTGTACACAACTTCTGCGACCCTTATGAGTTTGAAAGCACCATGCTCCACAATCTGCAAGGAGGCGTTGTCCTTAACTAAAAGCGAGACATTATTTCACTGTTCCAAATTCTATAACTAAAAAACCAAAAAAGAGCATAATTACCTTTACAAAATTACCATTAAAAGAAAAGCCAAAATAAGAAAAATTGCATTTTCTTACATAACTGTGTAAATAATTATTATTTTTAAATTTTAAATGCTATTAATTTGTAGTTTTTTTTTTTGTGATTTGCATATTTGTATTCAATGAACTTATTAAAATTTAAAAAGACAACCTATTCTATAACAAACAAACAATGCTATCACTTCTTTAAGGACATATAAATTATTTCTAAAAATATATTCATATTAAAATGATTGCTAAGTAAAAATCCAACTTACAAAATCTAAAATTAATTTATTGCCTTTAAATTTTTTATTAGTTTTGTGTAAACTGATAAGTTATTAAACTGGAAATTTGGATGTGAGATAATATACAAAATCCTGAATATCTCAGATGAAAAATTCTAAAAGTTAATATATATATATATATATATATATATATATATATATATATATATATATATATATATATATATATATGTGAAAAAAGTGTTTATTTCAAATTGTTTAGCCAAAATTACATATATTTTACATCCATTGTTATATTAAAATAAAATTGGATTTGTTCCCCAAGCATAATAAACACAACCAACACACATAAGAATGCTACAATATTTATTATAAGAAGTAGTATACTTGAAATAATGAAGAAAATAGCGAAAATTTATATGAAGGTATTTTTAGCCATTTCAAATCAATAAAAACACAAAACGAATATATTTTTGTTACACTACTCTTTAGGTTAGTATAATAAAAAATAATTGAAATAATTAGATAAAAATAGAAAATAAATGCATTTCGTATATTAATTATAAATATAAATTGTATAACTAACTTCTATAATTCTAGAGGTTGAATACACATTATATTATACTTTAGGTTATTATTTTGACAATTTAAAGTTAAATAATATTAAAATAAAAAATTTATTTTCAATGTCTTATATATAAAGGAATTTTTGGTGAAAAATAAATATTTTTTAATTATGTGTTACTTACCAAATACAATTAAAATTATTTATTAATTATTTTAATAGTAAGGGTCATTCCACTGTTCTTATCAAAATATTACGTTTGAATTTTTAATCATAAAATATAAAGTAGAATGACCATGTTAAAAAAAATTATAAATTTATCATTAGTGTCATTTTATTATGTATATCTTGACTTCAACTATTATATATGATCAGACTATTTAAATAAATCAAAAGAATTTAAAGGATAAGGGGAATATTAAAATTTTAGAATTCGAAGGGTATTTTGATAATTTACTATAGAGATTATTTTAATAATCCAATTTAATGAATTAAATTCTTTTATTTTAAATAATATTAATTATAATTAAGCTATATTAGGGTCAAATGGAAAAATTGGGGTTAATTGTTTACTTCTGGGTAAAATGACATTTTTTTGCAACATTTACTGTAATCTCTTTGTTTGGAGAAAATTAGTCTTTCCTCTTGATGATGAAGGCATGCAAAACATAGAGGTGGTAAAGCAAATGTCTGATGCTTGCAGTTCATGTAACCTTTCATTAGTCTTTTTCCCATTTTATAACAAATTAAGGGTTGAAACGACAAAAAGACTAACTCAAATGTTTCTAACTTTCTACTCCGTTTTAAGAAGTGGTTATAAATTTGAGTGAAAATAAAGAAAAATAGGAAGATAAAAAAAATTACTTGCACTAAAATAAATTTCGTCTTTACCATGGGCCAAAACCCCTCCTTAATTGGAAAAGATCATGGGTAAAGCGAACTTACACATGACTTAATGTTAACTATAGGGTCTAGATAAATCCTGACTAACTAAGTTGTTCTACGTCCATAAAGCACACTGAATTACCTTCGACTACATCATTGGGAATTCTTTAGTTATTATACAAAAAATTATTTGTCTTATATTTCTCAAAAATAAGTCGTCGATATTTTTCATAGAGATTAACCTTTAGTAACATTTTTAAATTTCACAATATTGCTACAATGATCAAGTTGTGTGTAATAAATTTTTAGAACAGTAATACTGATGATTTACAACCCACGTGATATGATTATATCTTTAAAGAAGATATATATTTTCAAAATAGTTTTATATCGATTACAAGTGTTTATGTTTTCATATTATTTATATAACAATTGACCTTGGTATACCAAATAATTCTTAAATAAAATAAAACTTAAAACCTTAATAAACATTTATCTTTTGTAAGAAAAATATTTTGTCAAGTTAAAATTCAAACCTAAATAAATGTTTATCCAAAGGTGTTTAATATTTACTACGAGTTGTCTTAAAATACTTAATTGTGCATCCAATAGTTTAAGTAAAATTAGGAAACGCTTAAAAATAGCTTTCCACCCCTGCCTTACCAGTGAAAATAGATCAAATTTTGCAACAATTATGTTTTTAACACTTGAAATTCATGTTCCAAATATTACATTTTTATTAAACATAATAAAATATGTCTCTATTTTTATTTTTTCAATACTTGTAAGATAAAGGTTTTTCAATTTTTGATAGAGTTTATTTTATTTCACACTCTCACACCCGAACCACTTTAACTAATGATTTAATATCATTAAAAAATTTATTTAACAAATGTTATGCTTCAGTTTACCCTTTTAAATTGATTTCTTAAACAACATTTTGAATTCTCCTACTATTAAATAAGTGGATCAATATTCTATAATCAAAAGTATGCAAAAATAAATAAATATTGTTTTAATTTATTTTTGTGTTTTCATTTTCAAAAAATTTCAAAAAAACTTTGATAACCTTGAAGTAATAGAAATGCTTCAAATTTATCAATTTAATTTTAAAGTGCTTTTACATTTAAAATTGGTCAAAATGTGAAAATTTTATTCTAGATAGAATAAATATAATTGCAAATACATTTAATAACAGGATTAAGGGGATTCTCGCCGGTTTGTACACAACTTTTGCGACCCTTATGAGTTTCAAAGCACCATGCTCCACAATCTGCAAGGAGGCATTGTCCTTAACTAAACGGGAGACATTATTTCACTGTTCCAAATTCTATAACTAAAAAACCAAAAAAGAGCATAATTACCTTTACAAAATTACAATTAAAAGAAAAGCCAAAATAAGAAAAATTGCATTTTCTTACATAACTGTGTAAATAATTATTATTTTTAAATTTTAAATGCTATTAATCTGTAGTTTTTTTTTGTGATTTGCATATTTGTATTCAATGAACTTATTAAAATTTAAAAAGACAACCTATTCTATAACAAACAAACAATGCTATCACTTCTTCAAGGACATATAAATTATTTCTAAAAATATATTCTTATTAAAATGATTGCTAAGTAAAAATCAAACTTAAAAACTCTAAAATTAATTTATTGCCTTTAAATTTTTTATTAGTTTTGTGTAAACTGATAGGTTATTAAACATAAAATTTGGATGTGAGATAATATATAAAATCCTGAATATCTCAGATGAAAAATTCTAAAAATTAATATATATATATATATATATATATATATATATATATATATATATATATATATATATATATATATATATATATATATATATATATATATATATATGAAAAAAAGTGTTTATTTCAAATTGTTTAGCCAAAATTACATATATTTTACATCCTTGTTATATTAAAATAAGATTGGATTTGTTCCCCAAACATAATAAACACAACCAACACACATAAGAATGCTACAATATTTATTATAAGAAGTAGTATACTTGAAATAATGAAGAAAATAGCGAAAATTTATATGAAGGTATTTTTAGCCATTTCAAATAAATAAAAACACAAAACGAATATATTTTTGTTACACTACTCTTTAGGTTTGTATAATAAAAAATAATTGAAATAATTAGATAAAAATAGAAAATAAATGCATTTCGTATATGAATTATAAATATAAATTGTATAACTAACTTCTATAATTCTAGAGGTTGAATACACATTATATTATACTTTAGGTTATTATTTTGACAATTTAAAGTTAAATAATATTAAAATAAAAAATTTATTTTCAATGTCTTATATATAAAGGAATTTTTGGTGAAAAATAAATATTTTTTAAATATGTGTTACTTACCAAATACAATTAAAATTATTTATTAATTATTTTAATAGTAAGGGTCATTCCACTGTTCTTATCAAAATATTACGTTTGAATTTTTAATCATAAAATATAAAGTAGAATGACCATGTTAAAAAAAATTATAAATTTATCATTAGTGTCATTTTATTATGTATATCTTGACTTCAACTATTATATACGATCGGACTATTTAAATAAATCAAAAGAATTTAAAGGATAAGGGGAATATTAAAATTTTAGAATTCGAAGGGTATTTTGATAATTTACTATAGAGATTATTTTAATAATCCAATTTAATGAATTAAATTCTTTTATTTTAAATAATATTAATTATAATTAAGCTATATTAGGGTCAAATGGAAAAATTGGGGTTAATTGTTTACTTCTGGGTAAAATGACATTTTTTTGCAACATTTACTATAATCTCTTTGTTTGGAGAAAATTAGTCTTTCCTCTTGATGATGAAGGCATGCAAAACATAGAGGTGGTAAAGCAAATGTCTGATGCTTGCAGTTCATGTAACCTTTCATTAGTCTTTTTCCAATTTTATAACAAATTAAGGGTTGAAACGACAAAAAGACTAACTCAAATGTTTCTAACTTTCTACTCCGTTTTAAGAAGTGGTTATAAATTTGAGTGAAAATAAAGAAAAATAAGAAGATAAAAAAAATGACTTGCACTAAAATAAATTTCGTCTTTACCATGGGCCAAAACCCCTCCTTAATTGGAAAAGATCATGGGTAAAGCGAACTTACACATGACTTAATTTTAACTATAGGGTCTAGATAAATCCTGACTAACTAAGTTGTTCTACGTCCATAAAGCACACTGAATTACCTTCGACTACATCATTGGGAATTCTTTAGTTATTATACAAAAAATTATTTGTCTTATATTTCTCAAAAATAAGTCGTCGATATTTTTCATAGAGATTAACCTTTAGTAACATTTTTAAATTTCACAATATAGCTACAATGATCAAGTTGTGTGTAATAAATTTTTAGAACAGTAATACTGATGAATTACAACCCACGTGATATGATAATATCTTTAAAGAAGATCTATATTTTCAAAATAGTTTTATATTGATTACAGATGTTTATGTTTTTATATTATTTATATAACAATTGACCTTGGTATACCAAATAATTCTTAAATAAAATAAAACTTAAAACCTTAATAAACATTTATCTTTTGTAAGAAAAATATTTTGTCAAGTTAAAATTCAAACCTAAATAAATGTTTATCCAAAGGTGTTTAATATTTACTACGAGTTGTCTTAAAATACTTAATTGTGCATCCAATAGTTTAAGCAAAATTAGGAAACGCTTAAAAATAGCTATCCACCCCTGCCTTACCAGTGAAAATATATCAAATTTTACAACAATTATGTTTTTAACACTTGAAATTCATGTTCCAAATAGTACATTTTTATTAAACATAATAAAATATGTCTCTATTTTCATTTTTTCAATACTTGTGACATAAAGGTTTTTCAATTTTTGATAGAGTTTATTTTATTTCACACTCTCACACCCGAACCACTTTAACTAATGATTTAATATCATTAAAAAAATTATTTAACAAATGATATGCTTCAGTTTACCCTTTTAAATTGATTTCTTAAACAACATTTTGAATTCTCCTACTATTAAATAAGTGGATCAATATTATATAATCAAAAGTATGCAAAAATAAATAAATATTGTTTTAATTTATTTTTGTGTTTTCATTTTCAAAAAATTTCAAAAAGACTTTGATAACCTTGAAGTAATAGAAATGCTTCAAATTTATCAATTTAATTTTTAAGTGCTTTTACATTTAAAATAGATCAAAATGTGAAAATTTTATTCTAGATAGAACAAATATAATTGCAAATACATTTAATAACAGGATTAAGGGGATTCTAGCCGGTTTGTACACAACTTCTCCGACTCTTATGAGTTTGAAAGCACCATGCTCCACAATCTGCAAGGAGGCATTGTCCTTAACTTAACGCGAGACATTATTTCACTGTTCCAAATTCTATAACTAAAAAATCAAAAAAGAACGTAATTACCTTTACAAAATTACAATTAAAAGAAAAGCCAAAATTAGAAAAATTGCATTTTCTTACATAACGGTGTAAATAATTATTATTTTTAAATTTTAAATGCAATTAATCTGTAGTTTTTTTTTTGTGATTTGCATATTTGTATTCAATGAACTTATTAAAATTTAAAAAGACAACCTATTCTATAACAAACAAACAATGCTATCACTTCTTCAAGGACATATAAATTATTTCTAAAAACATATTCATATTAAAATGATTGCTAAGTAAAAATCCAACTTAAAAACTCTAAAATTAATTTATTGCCTTTAAATTTTTTATTAGTTTTGTGTAAACTGAAAATTTGGATGTGAGATAATATATAAAATCCTGAATATCTCAGATGAAAAATTCTAAAAATTAATTAATTATATATATATATATATATATATATATATATATATATATATATATATATATATATATATATATATATATATATATATATATATATATATATATATATATATATATATATATTAATATGAAAAAGTGTTTATTTCAAATTGTTTAGCCAATATTACATATATTTTACATCCATTGTTATATTAAAATAAGATTGGATTTGTTCCCCAAACATAATAAACACAACCAACACACATAAGAATGTTACAATATTTATTATAAGAAGTAGTATACTTGAAATAATGAAGAAAATAGCGAAAATTTATATCAAGGTATTTTTAGCCAACGAATATATTTTTGTTACACTACTCTTTAGGTTTGTATAATAAAAAAATAATTGAAATAATTAGATAAAAATAGAAAATAAATGCATTTCGTATATTAATTATAAATATAAATTGTATAACTAACTTCTATAATTCTAGAGGTTGAATACACATTATATTATACTTTAGATTATTATTTTGACAATTTAAATTTAAATAATATTAAAATAAAAAATTTATTTTCAATGTCTTATATATAAAGGAATTTTTGGTGAATAATAAATATTTTTTAAATATGTGTTACTTACCAAATACAATTAAAATTATTTATTAATTATTTTAATAGTAAGGGTCCTTCCACTGTTCTTATCACAATATTACGTTTGAATTTTTAATCATAAAATATTGAGTAGAATGACCATGTTAAAAAAAATTATAAATTTATCATTAGTGTCATTTTATTATGTATATCTTGACTTCAACTATTATATACGATCGGACTATTTAAATAAATCAAAATAATTTAAAGGATAAGGGGAATATTAAAATTTTAGAATTCGAAGGGTATTTTGATAATTTACTATAGAGATTATTTTAATAATCCAATTTAATGAATTAAATTCTTTTATTTTAAACAATTTTAATTATAATTAAGCTATATTAGGATCAAATGGAAAAATTGGGGTTAATTGTTTACTTCTGGGTAAAATGACATTTTTTTGCAACATTTACTATAATCTCTTTTGTTGGAGAAAAATATTCTTTCCTCTTGACGATGAAGGCATGCAAAACATAGAGGTGGTAAAGCAAATGTCTGATGCTTGCAGTTTATGTAACCTTTCATTAGTCTTTTTCCCATTTTATAACAAATTAAAGGTTGAAACGACAAAAAGACTAACTCAAATGTTTCTAACTTTCTACTCCGTTTTAAGAAGTGGTTATAAATTTGAGAGAAAATAAATCAAAATAGGAAGATAGAAAAAATGACTTGCACTAAAATAAATTTCGTCTTTACCATGGGCCAAAACCCCTCTTTAATTGGAAAAGATCATGGGTAAATCGAACTTACACATGACTTAATGTTAACTGTAGGGTCTCGATAAATTCTGACTAACTAAGTTGTTCTACGTCCATAAAGCACACTGAATTACCTTCGACTACATCATTGGGAATTCTTTAGTTATTATACAAAAAATTATTTGTCTTATATTTCTCAAAAATAAGTCGTCGATATTTTTCATAGAGATTAACCTTTAGTAACATTTGTAAATTTCACAATATTGCTACAATGATCAAGTTGTGTGTAATAAATTTTTAGAACAGTAATACTGATGAATTACAACCCACGTGATATGATAATATCTTTAAAGAAGATCTATATTTTCAAAATAGTTTTATATTGATTACAGATGTTTATGTTTTTATATTCTTTATATAACAATTGACCTTGGTATACCAAATAATTCTTAAATAAAATAAAACTTAAAACCTTAATAAACATTTATCTTTTGTAAGAAAAATATTTTGTCAAGTTAAAATTCAAACCTAAATAAATGTTTATCCAAAGGTGTTTAATATTTACTACGAGTTGTCTTAAAATACTTAATTGTGCATCCAATAGTTTAAGCAAAATTAGGAAACGCTTAAAAATAGCTTTCCACCCCTGCCTTACCAGTGAAAATAGATCAAATTTTGCAACAATTATGTTTTTAACACTTGAAATTCATGTTCCAAATAGTACATTTTTATTAAACATAATAAAATATGTCTCTCTTTTCATTTTTTCAACACTTGTGATATAAAGGTTTTTCAATTTTTGATAGAGTTTATTTTATTTCACAATCTCACACCCGAACCACTTTAACTAATGATTTAATATCATTAAAAAATTTATTTAACAAATGTTATGCTTCAGTTTACCCTTTTAAATTGATTTCTTAAACAACATTTTGAATTCTCCTACTATTAAATAAGTGGATCAATATTCTATAATCAAAAGTATGCAAAAATAAATAAATATTGTTTTAATTTATTTTTGTGTTTTCATTTTTAAAAAATTTCAAAAAAACTTTGATAACCTTGAAGTATTAGAAATGCTTCAAATTTATCAATTTAATTTTAAAGTGCTTTTACATTTAAAATAGATCAAAATGTGAAAATTTTATTCTAGATAGGACAAATATAATTGAAAATACATTTAAAAACAGGATTATGGGGATTCTCGCTGGTTTGTACACAACTTCTGCGACCCTTATGAGTTTGAAATCACCATGCTCCACAATCTGCAAGGAGGCATTGTCCTTAACTAAACGCGAGACATTATTTCACTGTTCCAAATTCTATAACTAAAATACCAAAAAAGAGCGTAATTACCTTTACAAAATTACAATTAAAAGTAAAGCCAAAATAAGAAAAATTGCATTTTCTTACATAACTGTGTAAATAATTATTATTTTTAAATTTTAAATGCAATTAATCTGTAGTTTTTTTTTTGTGATTTGCATATTTGTATTCAATGAACTTATGAAAATTTAAAAAGACAACCTTTTCTATAACAAACAAACAATGCCATCACTTCTTCAAGGACATATAAATTATTTCTAAAAACATATTCATATTAAAAGGATTGCTAAGTAAAAATCCAACTTAAAAACTCTAAAATTAATTTTTTGCCTTTAAATTTTTTATTAGTTTTGTGTAAACTGATAGGTTATTAAACTGAAAATTTGGATGTGAGATAATATTTCAAATTGTTTAGCCAAAATTACATATATTTTACATCCATTGTTATATTAATATAAGATTGGATTTGTTCCCCAAACATAATAAACACAACCAACACACATAAGAATGCTACAATATTTATTATAAGAAGTAGTATACTTGAAATAATGAAGAAAATAGCGATAATTTATATGAACGTATTTTTAGCCATTTCAAATAAATAAAAACACAAAACGAATATATTTTTGTTACACTACTCTTTGGGTTTGTATAATAAAAAATAATTGAAATAATTAGATAAAAATAGAAAATAAATGCATTTGGTATATTAATTATAAATATAAATTGTATAACTAACTTCTATAATTCTAGAGGTTGAATACACATTATATTATACTTTAGGTTATTATTTTGACAATTTAAAGTTAAATAATATTAAAATAAAAAATTTATTTTCAATGTCTTATATATAACGGAATTTTTGGTGAAAAAATAAATATTTTTTAAATATGTGTTACTTACCAAATACAATTAAAATTATTTATTAATTATTTTAATAGTAAGGGTCCTTCCACTGTTCTTATCACAATATTACGTTTGAATTTTTAATCATAAAATATTGAGTAGAATGACCATGTTAACAAAAATTATAAATTTATCATTAGTGTCATTTTATTATGTATATCTTGACTTCAACTATTATATACGATCGGACTATTTAAATAAATCAAAAGAATTTAAAGGATAAGGGGAATATTAAAATTTTACAATTCGAAGGGTATTTTGATAATTTACTATAGAGATTATTTTAATAATCCAATTTAATGAATTAAATTCTTTTATTTTAAATAATTTTAATTATAATTAAGCTACATTAGGGTGAAATGGAAAAATTGGGGTTAATTGTTTACTTCTGGGTAAAATGACATTTTTTTGCAACATTTACTATAATCTCTTTGTTTGGAGAAAAATAGTCTTTCCTCTTGACGATGAAGGCATGCAAAACATAGAGGTGGTAAAGAAAATGTCTGATGCTTGCAGTTTATGTAACCTTTCATTAGTCTTTTTCCCATTTTATAACAAATTAAAGGTTGAAACGACAAAAAGACTAACTCAAATGTTTCTAACTTTCTACTCCGTTTTAAGAAGTGGTTATAAATTTGAGAGAAAATAAATCAAAATAGGAAGATAGAAAAAATGACTTGCACTAAAATAAATTTCGTCTTTACCATGGGCCAAAACCCCTCTTTAATTGGAAAAGATCATGGGTAAAGCGAACTTACACATGACTTAATGTTAACTGTAGGGTCTCGATAAATCCTGACTAACTAAGTTGTTCTACGTCCATAAAGCACATTGATTTACCTTCGACTACATCATTGGGAATTCTTTAGTTATTATACAAAAAATTATTTGTCTTATATTTCTCAAAAATAAGTCGTCGATATTTTTCATAGAGATTAACATTTAGTAACATTTGTAAATTTCACAATATTGCTACAATGATCAAGTTGTGTGTAATAAATTTTTAGAATAGTAATTCTGATGAATTACAACCCACGTGATATGATTATATCTTTAAAGAAGATCTATATTTTCAAAATAGTTTTATATCGATTACAGATGTTTGTGTTTTCATATTCTTTATATAATAATTGACCTTGGTATACCAAATAATTCTTAAATAAAATAAAACTTAAAACCTTAATAAACATTTATCTTTTGTAAGAAAAATATTTTATCAAGTAAAAATTCAAACCTAAATAAATGTTTATCCAAAGGTGTTTAATATTTACTACGAGCTGTCTTAAAATACTTAATTGGCCATCCAATAGTTTAAGCAAAATTAGGAAACGCTTAAAAATAGCTTTCCACCCCTGCCTTACCAGTGAAAATAGATCAAATTTTGCAACAATTATGTTTTTAACACTTGAAATTCATGTTCCAAATAGTACATTTTTATTAAACATAATAAAATATGTCTCTATTTTCATTTTTTCAATACTTGTGAGATAAAGGTTTTTCAATTTTTGATAGAGTTTATTGTATTTCACACTCTCCCACCCGAACCACTTTAACTAATGATTTAATATCATTAAAAAATTTATTTAACAAATGCTATGCTTCAGTTTACCCTTTTAAATTGATTTCTTAAACAACATTTTGAATTCTCCTACTATTAAATAAGTGGATCAATATTCTATAATCAAAATTATGCAAAAATAAATAAATATTGTTTTAATTTATTTTTGTGTTTTCATTTTCAAAAAATTTCAAAAAAACTTTGATAACCTTGAAGTAATAGAAATGCTTCAAATTTATTAATTTAATTTTAAAGTGCTTTTACATTTAAAATAGATCAAAATGTGAAAATTTTATTCTAGATAGAAAAAATATAATTGCAAATACATTTAAAAATAGGATTAAGGGGATTCTCGCTGGTTTGTACACAACTTCTGCGACCCTTATGAGTTTGAAAGCACCATGCTCCACAATCTGTAAGGAGGCATTGTCCTTAACTAAACGTGAGACATTATTTCACTGTTCCAAATTCTATAACTAAAAAACCAAAAAAGAGCGTAATTACCTTTACAAAATTACAATTAAAAGAAAAGCCAAAATAAGAAAAATTGCATTTTCTTACATAACTGTGTCAATAATTATTATTTTTAAATTTTAAATGCTATTAATCTGTAGTTTTTTTGTTGTGATTTGCATATTTGTATTCAATGAACTTATTAAAATTTAAAAAGACAACTTATTCTATAACAAACAAACAATGCCATCACTTCTTCAAGGACATATAAATTATTTCTAAAAACATATTCATATTAAAATGATTGCTAAGTAAAAATCCAACTTAAAGCCGTTAAATTTTTTATTAGTTTTGTATAAACTTATAAGTTATTAAACTGAAAATTTGGATGTGAGATAATATATAAAATCCTGAATATCTCAGATGAAAAATTCTAAAAATTAATATATATATATATATATATATATATATATATATATATATATATATATAAATTAATATGAAAAAAGTGTTTATTTCAAATTGTTTAGCCAAAATTACATATATTTTACATCCATTGTTATATTAATATAAGATTGGATTTGTTCCCCAAACATAATAAACACAACCAACACACATAAGAATGCTACAATATTTATTATAAGAAGTAGTATACTTGAAATGATGAAGAAAATAGCGATAATTTATATGAATGTATTTTTAGCCATTTCAAATAAATAAAAACACAAAACAAATATATTTTTGTTACACAACTCTTTGGGTTTGTATAATAAAAAATAATTAAAATAATTAGATTAAAATAGAAAATAAATGCATTTGGTATATTAATTATAAATATAAATTGTATAACTAACATCTATAATTCTAGAGGTTGAATACACATTATATTATACTTTAGGTTATTATTTTGACAATTTAAAGTTAAATAATATTAAAATAAAAAATTTATTTTCAATGTCTTATATATAAAGGAATTTTTGGTGAAAAAATAAATATTTTTTAAATATGTGTTACTTACCAAATACAAGTAAAATTATTTATTAATTATTTTAATAGTAAGGGTCATTCCACTGTTCTTATCACAATATTACGTTTGAAATTTTAATCATAAAATATTGAGTAGAATGACCATGTTAAAAAAAATTTTAAATTTATCATTAGCGTCATTTTATTATGTATATCTTGACTTCAACTATTATATACGATCAGACTATTTAAATAAATCAAAAGAATTTAAAGGATAAGGGGAATATTAAAATTTTACAATTCGAAGGGTATTTTGATAATTTGCTATAGAGATTATTGTAATAATCCAATTTAATGAATTAAATTCTTTTATTTTAAATAATATTAATTATAATTAAGCTACATTAGGGTCAAATGGAAAAATTGGGGTTAATTGTTTACTTCTGGGTAAAATGACATTTTTTTGCAACATTTACTATAATCTCTTTGTTTGGAGAAAAATAGTCTTTCCTCTTGACGATGAAGGCATGCAAAACATAGAGGTGGTAAAGAAAATGTCTAATGCTTGCAGTTTATGTAACCTTTCATTAGTCTTTTTTCCATTTTATAACAAATTAAGGGTTGAAACGACATAAAGACTAACTCAAATGTTTCTAACTTTCTACTCCGTTTTAAGAAGTGGTTATAAATTTGAGAGAAAATAAATCAAAATAGGAAGATAGAAAAAATGACTTGCACTAAAATAAATTTCGTCTTTACCATGGGCCAAAACCCCTCTTTAATTGGAAAAGATCATGGGTAAAGGGAACTTACACATGACTTAATGTTAACTGTAGGGTCTCGATAAATCCTGACTAACTAAGTTGTTCTACGTCCATAAAGCACACTGAATTACCTTCGACTACATCATTGGGAATTCTTTAGTTATTATACAAAAAATTATTTGTCTTATATTTCTCAAAAATAAGTCGTCGATATTTTTCATAGAGATTAACCTTTAGTAACATTTGTAAATTTCACAATATAGCTACAATGATCAAGTTGTGTGTAATAAATTTTTAGAACAGTAATACTGATGAATTACAACCCACGTGATATGATTATATCTTTAAAGAAGATCTATATTTTCAAAATAGTTTTATATCGATTACAGATGTTTATGTTTTCATATTCTTTATATAATAATTGACCTTGGTATACCAAATAATTCTTAAATAAAATAAAACTTAAAACCTTAATAAACATTTATCTTTTGTAAGAAAAATATTTTATCAAGTTAAAATTCAAACCTAAATAAATGTTTATCCAGAGGTGTTTAATATTTACTACGAGCTGTCTTAAAATACTTAATTGGCCATCCAATAGTTTAAGCAAAATTAGGAAACGCTTAAAAATAGCTTTCCACCCCTGCCTTACCAGTGAAAATAGATCAAATTTTGCAACAATTATGTTTTTAACACTTGAAATTCATGTTCCAAATAGTACATTTTTATTAAACATAATAAAATATGTCTCTATTTTCATTTTTTCAATACTTGTGAGATAAAGGTTTTTCAATTTTTGATAGAGTTTATTGTATTTCACACTCTCCCACCCGAACCACTTTAACTAATGATTTAATATCATTAAAAAATTTATTTAACAAATGCTATGCTTCAGTTTACCCTTTTAAATTGATTTCTTAAACAACATTTTGAATTCTCCTACTATTAAATAATAGGATCAATATTCTATAATCAAAATTATGCAAAAATAAATAAATATTGTTTTAATTTATTTTTGTGTTTTCATTTTCAAAAAATTTCAAAAAAACTTTGATAACCTTGAAGTAATAGAAATGCTTCAAATTTATTAATTTAATTTTAAAGTGCTTTTACATTTAAAATAGATCAAAATGTGAAAATTTTATTCTAGATAGAAAAAATATAATTGCAAATACATTTAAAAATAGGATTAAGGGGATTCTCGCTGGTTTGTACACAACTTCTGCGACCCTTATGAGTTTGAAAGCACCATGCTCCACAATCTACAAGGAGGCATTGTCCTTAACTAAACGCGAGACATTATTTCACTGTTCCAAATTCTATAACTAAAAAACCAAAAAAGAGCGTAATTACCTTTACAAAATTACAATTAAAAGAAAAGCCAAAATAAGAAAAATTGTATTTTCTTACATAATTGTGTAAATAATTATTATTTTTAAATTTTAAATGCTATTAATATGTAGTTTTTTTTTGTGATTTGCATATTTGTATTCAATGAACTTATTAAAATTTAAAAAGACAACCTATTCTATAACAAACAAACAATGCCATCACTTCTTCAAGGACATATAAATTGTTTAACCAAAATTACGTATATTTTACATACATTGTTATCATAATATAAGATTGGATTTGCTCACCAAACTTAGTAAACACTACTAACACACATAAGAATGCTACAATATTTATTATAAGAAGTAGTCTATCTGAAATAATGAATTAAATAGCGATAATTAGTAAGAAGGAATTTTTAGCCATTTTAAATAAATAAATACACAAAACGGATATATTTTGATTAAACTACTCTATGGATTTATATAACAAAAAATAATTGAAATAATTAGAGAAAAAACACAAAATAAATGTTTTTGTATATTAATTATAAATAAAAAATATATAACTAACTTCTATAATTCTAGTGGTTGAATACACATTTTATTAAACTTTAGGTTATTATTTTGACAATTTAAACTTAAATAATATTAAAATAAAAAACTTATTTTCAATGTCTTATATAGAAAGGAATTTTCGGTAAAAAATAAATATTTTTAAAAATATGTTAATATGTGACACTTACCCAATACACTTAAAATTATTTATTAATTATTTTAATAGTAAGGGTCATTCCACTAGTCCTTATCATAATATTACGTATGAATTTTTAATCATAAAATATAAAGAAGAATGACTATGTTAAAAAACAATTATAAATTTATTATTCGTGTCATTTTATTATGAATATCTTGAATTCAACTATTATATATGATCCGACTATTTAAATAAATGAAAAGAATTTAAAGGATAAGGGGATTATTAAAATTTTAGTATTTGAACGGTATTTTGATAATTTACTATAGAGATTAATTTAATAATCCAATTTAATGAATTAAATTTTTTTATAATTAATAATATTAATTATAATTAGGATATGTTAGGGTCAAAAGGAAAAGTTGGGGTTAATTATTTACTTCTGGGTAAAATGACATTTTTTGCAACATTTTCTATAATCTCTTTGTTTGGAGAAAATTAGTCTTTCCTCTTGATGTTGAAGGCATGTAAAACTTGGAGGTGGAAAAGCAAAAGTCTGATGCTAGCAATTTATGTAACCTTTCATTAGTATTTTTCCCATTTTATAACCTATAAAGGGTTGAAACGAAAAAAAAAACCCAAATGTAACTAACCTCCTACTTCGTGTCAACAACTTGTTGTAAATTTGAGAGAAAATAAAGAATAATAGAAATATGTTTGAAGATAGAAAAAATGACTTACTGTAAAATAAATTTAGTGTTTACCATTGTCCAAAAGTCGTCTGTAATTGGAAAAGGTCATGGGAAAAGCGACCTTACACATGGTTTAATGTTAAGTATAGGGTCTAGATAAATCCCTCCTAAGTAAATTATTCTACACCCATAAAGTACACTGAATTACCTTCGACTACATCTTTAGCAATTCTTTAGTTATTATAAAAATACTTATTTGTCTTATATTTCCCAAAAATAAGTCGTCAATATTTTTCATAGGGATCAACCTTTAGGATGATTTGTAAATTTTACAATATCACTATCATGATCAAGTTGTGTGTAATAAATTTTTAGAACAGTAATACTGGTGATTTACAACTCACGTGATATTATTATATCTTTGAAGAAGATCTATATTATCAAAATAGTTTTATATTGATTAAATATGTTTATATTTTCATATTTTTCATATAACAATTGACCTTTTTACACCAAATAATTCTTTAAAAAAAATAAAACTTGAAACCATAATAAAAATTTATGTTTTATAAGAAAAATATTATATCAAGTTAAAATTCAAACCTAAATAAATTTTTAACCAGAGGTGTTTAATGTTTACTACAAGTTGTCTCAAAATACTTAATTGTCCATCCAATAGTTTAAGCAAACATTTAACATAGCTTTCCACCCTTGACTTACCAGTGAAAATAGATCAAATTTAGCAACAATGATGTTTCTAACACTTGAAATTCATGCTCAAAATAGTACAGTTTTATTAAACAGAATAAAATTTGTCTCTATTTTCATTTTTTCAACACTTGTGAGATAAAGGGTTTATCAATTTCTGCTAGAGTTTATTGTATTTCACACTCTCACACCCTCTCACTTTAACTAATGATTTAATATCATTTAAAATTTTATTTAACAAATGCTATGTTTCAATTTAACTTTTGAATTGGTTTCTTAAACAACATTTTAAATTCTCCTACTATTAAATAAGTGGATCAATATACTATAATCAAAATTATGCAAAAATAAATAAATATTGTTTTAATTTATTTTTGTGTATTTATTTTCAAAAAATTTCAAGAAGACTTTAATAACCTTGAAGTAATAGAAAGGCTTCAAATTTATCAATTTAATTTTGATGTGCTTTTACATATAAAATAGATCAAAATGTGACAATTTTGTTCTAGCTCGAACAAATATAGTTGCAAATACACTTAAAAACTGGGTTTAGGGGATCCCCGCCGGCTTGTACACAAGTTTCGCAACCCTTATGAGTTTTAAAGCACCATGCTCTACATTCTCCAAGGAGGCATTGTCCTTCACGGGTTGCGAGACATTCTTACGCTGTTGCATATTATATAACTAAAAAACCAAATAAGAGCATAATTAACTTTAAAAAAATAACAATTAAAAGAAAATCAAAACTAATATAAATTGCATTTTCTTACATAATAGTGTAAATAATTATTATTTTCAAATTTTAAATGCTATTTATCTGTTATTTTTTTGGGATTTGCGTATTTGAATTCAATGAACTTATTAAAATTCAAAAAGACAACCTACTCTTTAACAAACAAACAATGCTCTCTCTTCTTTAAGGACATATAAATTATTTCTAAAAATATATTAATATGAAAATAATTCCTAAGAAAAAATAAAAACTTAAAAATTCTAAAATTAATTTATTACTTTTTAATGTTTTACTAATTTTGTGTAAACTGATAGGTTATTAGACTAGCAATTTAGATGTCAGATGATATATAAAATCCTGAACATCTCCGTTGAAATCTTGTGAAAATTAATTATATATATATATATATATATATATATATATATATATATATATATATATATATATATATATATATATATATATATATATATATATAATTCAATATGAAAAAAGGAGTTTCTTTCAAATTGTTAAACCAAAATTACATATATTTTACATCCATTGTTATTATAATATAAGATTGGATTGGCTCACCAAACTTAATAAACACTACCAACACACACATAAGAATGCTACAATATTTATTATAAGAAGTAGTCTATCTTAAATGATGAAGTAAATAACGATAATTAGTAAGAAGGAATTTTTAGCCATTTTAAATAAATAAAAACACAAAATGGATATATTTTGATTAAACTACTCTATGGGTTTATATAACAAAAAATAATTGAAATAATTAGAGAAAAAACACAAAATAAATGTTTTTGTATATTAATTATAAATAAAAAACTTATAACTAAGATAATCCAAACTAATATAAATTGAATTTTCTTACATAATAGTGTAAATAATTATTACTTTCAAATTTTAAATGCTATTTATCTGTTATTTTTTCGGGATTTGCGTATTTGAATTCAAAGAACTTATTAAAATTCAAAAAGACAACCTACTATATAACAAACAAACAATACTCTCTCTTCTTTAAGGACATATAAATTATTTCTAAAAAGATATTAATATGAAAATAATTCCTAAGAAAAAATCCAACTTAAAAACTCTAAAATTAATTTATTACTTTTTAATGTATTACTAATTTTGTGTAAACTGACAGGTTATCAGACTAGAAATTTGGATGTGAGATGATATATAAATTCCTGAACATCTTAGATGAAATCTTTTGTGAAAATTAATAATACATGAAAAAAGGAGTTTCTTTCAAATTGGTTAACCAAAATTACATATTTTACATCCATTGTTATCATAATATAAGATTGGATTTGCTCACCAAACATAATAAACACTACCAACACACATAAGAATGCTACAATATTTATTATAAGAAGTAGTCTATCCGAAATAATGTAGTAAATAACGATAATTAGTAAAAAGGAATTTTTAGACATTTTAAATAAATAAAAACACAAAACGGATATATTTTGATTAAACTACTATATGGGTTTATATAACAAAAAATAATTGAAATAATTAGAGAAAAAACACAAAATAAATGTTTTTGTATATTAATTATAAATAAAAAACGTATAACTAACTTCTATAATTCTAGAGGTTGAGTACACATTTTATTATACTTTAGGTTATTATTTTGACAATTTAAACTTAAATAATATTAAAATAGAAAACTTATTTTCAATGTCTTATATAGAAAGGAATTTTTGGTAAAAAATAAATATTTTTAAAAATATGTTAATATATGACACTTACCCAATACACTTAAAATTATTTATTAATTATTTTAATAGTAAGGGGCATTCCACTAGTCCTTATCACAATATTACGTATAAATTTTTTATCATAAAATATAATGTAGAATGACTATGTTAAAAAACAATTATAAATTTATTATTCGTGTCATTTTATTATGAATATCTTGACTTCAACTATTATATATGATCCGACTATTTAAATAAACGAAAAGAATTTAAAGGATAAGGGGAATATTAAAATTTTAGTATGTCAAGGGTATTTTGATAATTTATTATAGAGATTAATTTAATAATCCAATTTAATGAATTAAATTTTTTTATAATTAATAATATTAATCATAATTAGTAAATGTTAGGGTCAAAAGGAAAATTTGGGTTAATTATTTACTTCTGTGTAAAATGACATTTTTTGCAACATTTTCTATAATCTCTTTGTTTGGAGAAAATTAGTCTTTCCTCTTGATGATGAAGGCATGTAAAACTAGGAGGTGGAAAAGAAAAAGTCTAATGCTAGCAATTTATGTAACCTTTCATTAGTGTTTTTCACATTTTATAACCAATAAAGGGTTGAAACGAAAGAAAGACTAACCCAAATGTAACTAACCTCCTACTCCGTATCAACAACTTGTTATAAATTTGAGAGAAAATAAAGAATAATAGGAAAAGGTCAGAAGATAGAAAAAGTGACTTGCAGTAAAATAAATTTAGTGTTTACCATTGTCCAAAATCCCTCTTTAATTGGAAAAGGTCATGGGTAAAGCGACCTAACACATGGCTTAATGTTAACTATAAGGTCTAGATAAATCCCTACTAAGTAAATTATTCTATGTCCATAAAGTACACGTAATTACCTTCGAATACATCTTTAGCAATTCTTTAGTTATTATAAAAAGACTTATTTGTCTTATATTTCCCAAAAATAAGTCGTCGATATTTTTCATAGGGATCAACCTTTAGGATGATTTGTAAATTTCAAAATATCACTACCATGATCAAGTTGTGTGTAATAAATTTTTAGAACAGTAATACTGGTAATTTACAACTCACGTGATATTATTATATCTTTGAAGAAGATCTATATTTTCAAAATAGTTTTATATCGATTAAATATGTTTATGTTTTCATATTTTTAATTTAACAACTGACATTTTTACACCGAATAATTCTTAAAAAAAATAAAACTTGAAATCTTAATAAAAATTTATCTTTTATAAGAAAAATATTATATCAAATTAAAATTCAAACCTAAATAAATTTTTAACCATAGGTGTTTAATATTTACTACGAGTTGTCTCAAAATACTTAATTGTCCATCCAATAATTTAAGCAAACATTTAACATAGCTTTCCACCCTTTCCTTACCAGTGAAAATAGATCAAATTTTGCAACAATGATGTTTCTAACACTTGAAATTCATGCTCAAAATAGTACAGTTTTATTAAACAGAATAAAATATGTCTCTATTTTCATTTTTTCAACACTTGTAAGATAAAGGGTTTACCAATTTCTGCTAGAGTTTATTGTATTTCACACTCTCACACCCTCTCACTTTAACTAATGATTTATTATCATTTAAAATTTTATATAACAAATGCTATGTTTCAATTTACCTTTTGAATTGGTTTCTTAAACAACATTTTAAATTCTCGTACTATTAAATAAGTGGATCAATATACTATAATCAAAAGAATGCACAAAATAAATAAATATTGTTTTTATTCATTTTTGTGTTTTTATTTTCAAAAAATTTCAAGAAGACTTTGAAAACCTTGAAGTAATAGAAATGCTTCAAATTTATCAATTTAATTATGATGTGCTTTTACATTTAAAATAGATCAAAATGTGAAAATTTTGTTCTAGCTCGAACAAATATAGTTGAAAATACACTTAAAAACTGGGTTAAGGGGATACCCTTCGGCTTGTACACAAGTTTCGCAACCCTTATGAGTTTGAAAGCACCATGCTCTACATTCTCCAAGGAGGCATTGTCCTTCACGGGTTGTGAGACATTATTACGCTGTTGCATATTCTATAAATAAAAAACCAAATAAGAGCATAATTAACTTTAAAAAATAATATTTAAAAGAAAATCCAAACTAAGATAAATTGCATTTTCTTACATAATAGTGTAAATAATTATTATTTCCAAATTTTAAATGTCTATTTATCTGTTATTTTTTCGGGATTTGCGTATTTGAATTCAATGAGCTTATTAAAATTCCAAAAGACAACTTACTCTATAACAAACAAACAATGCTCTCTCTTCTTTAAGGACATATAAATTATTTCTAAAAAGATATTAATATGAAAATAATTCCTAAGAAAATATCCAACTTAAAAACTCTAAAATTAAGTTATTACTTTTTAATGTTTTACTAATTTTGTGTAAACTGATAGGTTATTAGACTAGAAATTTGGATGTGAGATGATATATAAAATCCTGAACATCTTAGATGAAATCTTGTGAAAATTAATATATATATATATATATATATATATATATATATATATATATATATATATATATATATATATATATATATATATATATATATATATATATATATATATATATATATATATATATATATATATATATATGAAAAAAGGAGTTTCTTTCAAATTGTTTAACCAAAATTACATATTTTACATCCATTGTTATCATATTGGATTTGCTCACCAAACATAATAAACACTACCAACACACACATAAGAATGCTACAATATTTATTATAAGAAGTAGTCTATCTGAAATAATGTAGTAAATAACGATAATTAGTAAAAAGGAATTTTTAGCCATTTTAAATAAATAAAAACACAAAACGGATATATTTTGATTAAACTACTATATGGGTTTATATAACAAAAAATAATTGAAATAATTAAAAAAAACACAAAATAAATGTTTTTGCATATTAATTATAAATAAAAAACGTATAACTAACTTCTATAATTCTAGAGGTTGAGTACACATTTTATTATACTTTAGGTTATTATTTTGACAATTTAAACTTAAATAATATTAAAATAGCGAACTTATTTTCAATGTCTTATATAGAAAGGAATTTTTGGTAAAAATTAAATATTTTTAAAAATATGTTAATATATGACACTTACCCAATACACTTAAAATTATTTATTAATTATTTTAATAGTAAGGGGCATTCCACTAGTCCTTATCACAATATTACGTATGAATTTTTAATCATAAAATATAAAGTAGAATGACTATGTTAAAAAACAATTATAAATTTATTATTCGTGTCATTTTATTATGAATATCTTGACTTCAACTATTATATATGGTCCACTATTTAAATAAATGAAAGGAATTTAAAGGATAAGGGGAATATTAAAATTTTAGTATGTCAAGGGTATTTTGATAATTTATTATAGAGATTAATTTAATAATCCAATTTAATGAATTAAATTTTTTTATAATTAATAATATTAATCATAATTAGGAAATGTTAGGGTCAAAAGGAAAATTTGGGTTAATTATTTACTTCTGGGTAAAATGACATTTTTTGCAACATTTTCTATAATCTCTTTGTTTGGAGAAAATTAGTCTTTCCTCTTGATGATGAAGGCATGTAAAACTAGGAGGTGGAAAAGAAAAAGTCTGATGCTAGCAATTTATGTAACCTTTCATTAATGTTTTTCACATTTTATAACCAATAAAGGGTTGAAACGAAAGAAAGACTAACCCAAATGTAACTAACCTCCTACTCCGTATCAACAACTTGTTATAAATTTGAGAGAAAATAAAGAATAATAGGAAAAGGTCGGAAGATAGAAAAAATGACTTGCAGTAAAATAAATTTAGTGTTTACCATTGTCCAAAAGCCCTCTTTAATTGGAAATGGTCATGGGTAAAGTGACCTAACACATGGCTTAATGTTAACTATAAGGTCTAGATAAATCCCTACTAAGTAAATTATTCTATGTCCATAAAGTACACGTAATTACCTTCGAATACATCTTTAGCAATTCTTTAGTTATTATAAAAAGACTTATTTGTCTTATATTTCCCAAAAATAAGTCGTCATTGTTTTTCATAGGGATCAACCTTTAGGATGATTTGTAAATTTCAAAATATCACTACCATGATCAAGTTGTGTGTAATAAATTTTTAGAACAGTAATACTGGTGATATACAACTCACGTGATATTATTATATCTTTGAAGAAGATCTATATTTTCAAAATAGTTTTATATCGATTAAATATGTTTATGTTTTCATATTTTTCATATAACAACTGACATTTTTACACCGAATAATTCTTTAAAAAAATAAAACTTGAAATCTTAATAAAAATTTATCTTTTATAAGAAAAATATAATATCAAATTAAAATTCAAACCTAAATAAATTTTTAACCAGTGGTGTTTAATATTTACTACGAGTTGTCTCAAAATACTTAATTGTCCATCCAATAATTTAAGCAAACATTTAACATAGCTTTCCACCCTTTCCTTACCAGTGAAAATAGATCAAATTTTGCAACAATGATGTTTCTAACACTTGAAATTCATGCTCAAAATAGTACAGTTTTATTAAACAGAATAAAATATGTCTCTATTTTAATTTTTTCAACACTTGTAAGATAAAGGGTTTATCAATTTCTGCTAGAGTTTATTGTATTTCACACTCTCACACCCTCTCACTTTAACTAATGATTTATTATCATTTAAAATTTTATATAACAAATGCTATGTTTCAATTTACCTTTTGAATTGGTTTCTTAAACAACATTTTAAATTCTCGTACTATTAAATAAGTGGATCAATATACTATAATCAAAAGAATGCACAAAATAAATAAATATTGTTTTTATTTATTTTAGTGTTTTTATTTTCAAAAAATTTCAAGAAGACTTTGAAAACCTTGAAGTAATAGAAATGCTTCAAATTTATCAATTTAATTTTGATGTGCTTTTACATTTAAAATAGATCAAAATGTGAAAAATTTGTTCTAGCTCGAACAAATATAGTTGCAAATACACTTAAAAATTGGGTTAAGGGGATCCCCGCCGCCTTGTACACAAGTTTCGCAACCCTAATGAGTTTAAAAGAACCATGATCTACATTCTCCAAGGAGGCATTGTCCTTCACAGGTTGCGAGACATTCTTACACTGTTGCATATTCTATAACTAAAAACCCAAATAAGAGCATAATTAACTTTAAAAAATAATAATTAAAAGAAAATCCAAACTAAGATAAAATTCATTTTCTTACATAATAGTGTAAATAATTATTATTTTCAAATTTTAAATGCTATTTATCTGTTATTTTTTCGGGATTTGCGTATTTGAATTCAATGAACTTATTAAAATTCCAAAAGACAACCTACTCTATAACAAACAAACAATGCTCTCTCTTCTTTAAGGACATATAACTTATTTCTAAAAAGATATTAATATGAAAATAATTCCTAAGAAAATATCCAACTTAAAAACTCTAAAATTAAGTTATTACTTTTTAATGTTTTACTAATTTTGTGTAAACTGATAGGTTATTATACTAGAAATTTGGATGTCAGATGATATATAAAATCCTGAACATCTCAGATGAAATCTTGTGAAAATTAATAATACATGAAAAAAAGGAGTTTCTTTCAAATTGGTTAACCAAAATTACATATTTTACATCCATTGTTATCATAATATAAGATTGGATTTGCTCACCAAACATAATAAACACTACCAACACACACAAGAATGCTACAATATTTATTATAAGAAGTAGTCTATCTGAAATAATGAAGTAAATAACGATAATTAGTAAGAAGGAATTTTTAGCCATTTTAAATAAATAAAAACACAAAACGGATATATTTTGATTAAACTACTATATGGGTTTATATAACAAAAAATAAATGAAATAATTAGAGAAAAAACACAAAATAAATGTTTTTGTATATTAATTATAAATAAAAAACGCATAACTAACTTCTATAATTCTAGAGGTTGAGTACACATTTTATTTTACTTTAGGTTATTATTTTTACAATTTAAACTTAAATAATATTAAAATAAAAAATTTATTTTCAATGTCTTATATAGAAAGAATTTTTGGTAAAAATTAAATATTTTTAAAAATATGTTAATATATGACACTTACCCAATACACTTAAAATTATTTATTAATTATTTTAATAGTAAGGGGCATTCCACTAGTCCTTATCACAATATTACGTATGAATTTTTAATCATAAAATATAAAGTAGAATGACTATGTTAAAAAACAATTATAAATTTATTATTCGTGTCATTTTATTATGAATATCTTGACTTTAACTATTATATATGGTCCACAATTTTAATAAATGAAAGGAATTTAAAGGATAAGGGGAATATTAAAATTTTAGTATGTCAAGGGTATTTTGATAATTTATTATAGAGATTAATTTAATAATCCAATTTAATGAATTAAATTTTTTTATAATTAATAATATTAATCATAATTAGGAAATGTTAGGGTCAAAAGGAAAATTTGGGTTAATTATTTACTTCTGGGTAAAATGACATTTTTTGCAACATTTTCTATAATCTCTTTGTTTGGAGAAAATTAGTCTTTCCTCTTGATGATGAAGGCATGTAAAACTAGGAGGTGGAAAAGAAAAAGTCTGATGCTAGCAATTTATGTAACCTTTCATTAATGTTTTTCACATTTTATAACCAATAAAGGGTTGAAACGAAAGAAAGACTAACCCAAATGTAACTAACCTCCTACTCCGTATCAACAACTTGTTATAAATTTGAGAGAAAATAAAGAATAATAGGAAAAGGTCGGAAGATAGAAAAAATGACTTGCAGTAAAATAAATTTAGTGTTTACCATTGTCCAAAAGCCCTCTTTAATTGGAAATGGTCATGGGTAAAGTGACCTAACACATGGCTTAATGTTAACTATAAGGTCTAGATAAATCCCTACTAAGTAAATTATTCTATGTCCATAAAGTACACGTAATTACCTTCGAATACATCTTTAGCAATTCTTTAGTTATTATAAAAAGACTTATTTGTCTTATATTTCCCAAAAATAAGTCGTCATTGTTTTTCATAGGGATCAACCTTTAGGATGATTTGTAAATTTCAAAATATCACTACCATGATCAAGTTGTGTGTAATAAATTTTTAGAACAGTAATACTGGTGATATACAACTCACGTGATATTATTATATCTTTGAAGAAGATCTATATTTTCAAAATAGTTTTATATCGATTAAATATGTTTATGTTTTCATATTTTTCATATAACAACTGACATTTTTACACCGAATAATTCTTTAAAAAAATAAAACTTGAAATCTTAATAAAAATTTATCTTTTATAAGAAAAATATAATATCAAATTAAAATTCAAACCTAAATAAATTTTTAACCAGTGGTGTTTAATATTTACTACGAGTTGTCTCAAAATACTTAATTGTCCATCCAATAATTTAAGCAAACATTTAACATAGCTTTCCACCCTTTCCTTACCAGTGAAAATAGATCAAATTTTGCAACAATGATGTTTCTAACACTTGAAATTCATGCTCAAAATAGTACAGTTTTATTAAACAGAATAAAATATGTCTCTATTTTAATTTTTTCAACACTTGTAAGATAAAGGGTTTATCAATTTCTGCTAGAGTTTATTGTATTTCACACTCTCACACCCTCTCACTTTAACTAATGATTTATTATCATTTAAAATTTTATATAACAAATGCTATGTTTCAATTTACCTTTTGAATTGGTTTCTTAAACAACATTTTAAATTCTCGTACTATTAAATAAGTGGATCAATATACTATAATCAAAAGAATGCACAAAATAAATAAATATTGTTTTTATTTATTTTAGTGTTTTTATTTTCAAAAAATTTCAAGAAGACTTTGAAAACCTTGAAGTAATAGAAATGCTTCAAATTTATCAATTTAATTTTGATGTGCTTTTACATTTAAAATAGATCAAAATGTGAAAAATTTGTTCTAGCTCGAACAAATATAGTTGCAAATACACTTAAAAACTGGGTTAAGGGGATCGCCGCCGCCTTGTACACAAGTTTCGCAACCCTAATGAGTTTAAAAGAACCATGATCTACATTCTCCAAGGAGGCATTGTCCTTCACAGGTTGCGAGACATTCTTACACTGTTGCATATTCTATAACTAAAAACCCAAATAAGAGCATAATTAACTTTAAAAAATAATAATTAAAAGAAAATCCAAACTAAGATAAAATTCATTTTCTTACATAATAGTGTAAATAATTATTATTTTCAAATTTTAAATGCTATTTATCTGTTATTTTTTCGGGATTTGCGTATTTGAATTCAATGAACTTATTAAAATTCCAAAAGACAACCTACTCTATAACAAACAAACAATGCTCTCTCTTCTTTAAGGACATATAACTTATTTCTAAAAAGATATTAATATGAAAATAATTCCTAAGAAAATATCCAACTTAAAAACTCTAAAATTAAGTTATTACTTTTTAATGTTTTACTAATTTTGTGTAAACTGATAGGTTATTATACTAGAAATTTGGATGTCAGATGATATATAAAATCCTGAACATCTCAGATGAAATCTTGTGAAAATTAATAATACATGAAAAAAAGGAGTTTCTTTCAAATTGGTTAACCAAAATTACATATTTTACATCCATTGTTATCATAATATAAGATTGGATTTGCTCACCAAACATAATAAACACTACCAACACACACAAGAATGCTACAATATTTATTATAAGAAGTAGTCTATCTGAAATAATGAAGTAAATAACGATAATTAGTAAGAAGGAATTTTTAGCCATTTTAAATAAATAAAAACACAAAACGGATATATTTTGATTAAACTACTATATGGGTTTATATAACGAAAAATAAATGAAATAATTAGAGAAAAAACACAAAATAAATGTTTTTGTATATTAATTATAAATAAAAAACGCATAACTAACTTCTATAATTCTAGAGGTTGAGTACACATTTTATTTTACTTTAGGTTATTATTTTTACAATTTAAACTTAAATAATATTAAAATAAAAAATTTATTTTCAATGTCTTATATAGAAAGAATTTTTGGTAAAAATTAAATATTTTTAAAAATATGTTAATATATGACACTTACCCAATACACTTAAAATTATTTATTAATTATTTTAATAGTAAGGGGCATTCCACTAGTCCTTATCACAATATTACGTATGAATTTTTAATCATAAAATATAAAGTAGAATGACTATGTTAAAAAACAATTATAAATTTATTATTCGTGTCATTTTATTATGAATATCTTGACTTTAACTATTATATATGGTCCACTATTTAAATAAATGAAAGGAATTTAAAGGATAAGGGGAATATTAAAATTTTAGTATGTCAAGGGTATTTTGATAATTTATTATAGAGATTAATTTAATAATCCAATTTAATGAATTAAATTTTTTTATAATTAATAATATTAATCATAATTAGGAAATGTTAGGGTCAAAAGGAAAATTTGGGTTAATTATTTACTTCTGGGTAAAATGACATTTTTTGCAACATTTTCTATAATCTCTTTGTTTGGAGAAAATTAGTCTTTCCTCTTGATGATGAAGGCATGTAAAACTAGGAGGTGGAAAAGAAAAAGTCTGATGCTAGCAATTTATGTAACCTTTCATTAATGTTTTTCACATTTTATAACCAATAAAGGGTTGAAACGAAAGAAAGACTAACCCAAATGTAACTAACCTCCTACTCCGTATCAACAACTTGTTATAAATTTGAGAGAAAATAAAGAATAATAGGAAAAGGTCGGAAGATAGAAAAAATGACTTGCAGTAAAATAAATTTAGTGTTTACCATTGTCCAAAAGCCCTCTTTAATTGGAAATGGTCATGGGTAAAGTGACCTAACACATGGCTTAATGTTAACTATAAGGTCTAGATAAATCCC
The DNA here is from genome assembly GCA_948472305.1 of Vicia faba. Taxonomy (NCBI): domain Eukaryota; kingdom Viridiplantae; phylum Streptophyta; class Magnoliopsida; order Fabales; family Fabaceae; genus Vicia; species Vicia faba. Next base: position 14,113 of record CATIWC010002483.1, on the reverse strand, counting down.
TACTAAGTAAATTATTCTATGTCCATAAAGTACACGTAATTACCTTCGAATACATCTTTAGCAATTCTTTAGTTATTATAAAAAGACTTATTTGTCTTATATTTCCCAAAAATAAGTCGTCATTGTTTTTCATAGGGATCAACCTTTAGGATGATTTGTAAATTTCAAAATATCACTACCATGATCAAGTTGTGTGTAATAAATTTTTAGAACAGTAATACTGGTGATATACAACTCACATGATATTATTATATCTTTGAAGAATATCTATATTTTCAAAATAGTTTTATATCGATTAAATATGTTTATGTTTTCATATTTTTCATATAACAACTGACATTTTTACACCGAATAATTCTTAAAAAAAATAAAACTTGAAATCTTAATAAAAATTTATCTTTTATAAGAAAAATATAATATCAAATTAAAATTCAAACCTAAATAAATTTTTAACCAGAGGTGTTTAATATTTACTACGAGTTGTCTCAAAATACTTAATTGTCCATCCAATAATTTAAGCAAACATTTAACATAGCTTTCCACCCTTTCCTTACCAGTGAAAATAGATCAAATTTTGCAACAATGATGTTTCTAACACTTGAAATTCATGCTCAAAATAGTACAGTTTTATTAAACAGAATAAAATATGTCTCTATTTTAATTTTTTTCAACACTTGTAAGATAAAGGGTTTATCAATTTCTGCTAGAGTTTATTGTATTTCACACTCTCACACCCTCTCACTTTAACTAATGATTTATTATCATTTAAAATTTTATATAACAAATGCTATGTTTCAATTTACCTTTTGAATTGGTTTCTTAAACAACATTTTAAATTCTCGTACTATTAAATAAGTGGATCAATATACTATAATCAAAAGAATGCACAAAATAAATAAATATTGTTTTTATTTATTTTAGTGTTTTTATTTTCAAAAAATTTCAAGAAGACTTTGAAAACCTTGAAGTAATAGAAATGCTTCAAATTTATCAATTTAATTTTGATGTGCTTTTACATTTAAAATAGATCAAAATGTGAAAATTTTGTTCTAGCTCGAACAAATATAGTTGCAAATACACTTAAAAACTGGGTTTAGGGGATCCCCGCCGCCTTGTACACAAGTTTCGCAACCCTAATGAGTTTAAAAGAACCATAATCTACATTCTCCAAGGAGGCATTGTCCTTCACAGGTTGCGAGACATTCTTACACTGTTGCATATTCTATAACTAAAAACCCAAATAAGAGCATAATTAACTTTAAAAAATAATAATTAAAAGAAAATCCAAACTAAGATAAAATTCATTTTCTTACATAATAGTGTAAATAATTATTATTTTCAAATTTTAAATGCTATTTATCTGTTATTTTTTCGGGATTTGCGTATTTGAATTCAATGAACTTATTAAAATTCCAAAAGACAACCTACTCTATAACAAACAAACAATGCTCTCTCTTCTTTAAGGACATATAACTTATTTCTAAAAAGATATTAATATGAAAATAATTCCTAAGAAAATATCCAACTTAAAAACTCTAAAATTAAGTTATTACTTTTTAATGTTTTACTAATTTTGTGTAAACTGATAGGTTATTAGACTAGAAATTTGGATGTCAGATGATATATGAAATCCTGAACATCTCAGATGAAATCTTGTGAAAATTAATAATATATATATATATATATATATATATATATATATATATATATATATATATATATATATATATATATATATATATATATATATATATATATATATATATATATATATAAAATTCAATATGAAAAAAGGAGTTTCTTTCAAATTGTTTAACCAAAATTACATATATTTACATCCATTGTTATCATAATATAAGATTGGATTTGCTCACCAAACTTAATAAACACTACCAACACACACATAAGAATGCTACAATATTTATTATAAGAAGTAGTCTATCTGAAATAATGAAGTAAATAACGATAATTAGTAAGAAGGAATTTTTAGCCATTTTAAATAAATAAAAACACAAAACGGATATATTTTGATTAAACTACTATATGGGTTTATATAACAAAAAATAAATGAAATAATTAGAGAAAAAACACAAAATAAATGTTTTTGTATATTAATTATAAATAAAAAACGCATAACTAACTTCTATAATTCTAGAGGTTGAGTACACATTTTATTTTACTTTAGGTTATTATTTTTACAATTTAAACTTAAATAATATTAAAATAAAAAATTTATTTTCAATGTCTTATATAGAAAGGAATTTTCGGTAAAAAATAAATATTTAAAAAAAATGTTAATATATGACACTTGCCCAATACACTTAAAATTATTTATTAATTATTTTAATAGTAAGGGTCATTCCACTAGTCTTTATCACAATATTACGTATGAATTTTTAATCATAAAATATAAAGTAGAATGACTATGTTAAAAAACAATTATAAATTTATTAATTGTGTCATTTTATTATGAATATATTGACTTCAACTATTATATATGATCCGACTATTTAAATAAATGAAAAGAATTTAAAGGAATAGGGGAATATTAAAATTTTAGTATGTCAAGGGTATTTTGATAATTTATTATAGAGATTAATTTAATAATCCAATTTAATGAATTAAATTTTGATATAATTAATTATATTAATCATAATTAGTATATGTTAGGGTCAAAAGGAAAAGTTGGGGTTAATTATTTACTTATGGGTAAAATGACATTTTTTGCAACATTTTCTATAATCTCTTTGTTTGGAGAAAATTAGTCTTTCCTCTTGATGATGAAGGCATGTAAAACTTGGAGGTGGAAAAGCAAAAGTCTGATGCTAGCAATTTATGTAATCTTTCATTAGTGTTTTTCCCATTTTATAACCTATAAAGGGTTGAAACGAAAAAAAGACTAACCCAAATGTAACTAACCTCCTACTCCGTGTCAAAACTTGTTGTAAATTTGAGAGAAAATAAAGAATAATGGGAAAAGGTCGGAAGATAGAAAAAATGACTTGTAGTAAAATAAATTGAGTGTTTACAATTGTTCAAAAAGCCCACTTTAATTGGAAAAGGTCATGGGTAAAGCGACCTAACACATGGCTTAATGTTAACTATAAGGTCTAGATAAATCCCTACTAAGTAAATTATTCTATGTCCATAAAGTACACGTAATTACCTTCGACTACATCTTTAGCAATTCTTTAGTTATTATAAAAAGACTTATTTGTCTTATATTTCCCAAACATAAGTCGTCGATATTTTTCATAGGGATCAACCTTTAGGATGATTTGTAAATTTCAAAATATCACTACCATGATCAAGTTGTGTGTAATAAATTTTTAGAACAGTAATACTGGTGATTTACAACTCACGTGATATTATTATATCTTTGAAGAAGATCTATATTTTCAAAATAGTTTTATATCTATTAAATATGTTTATGTTTTCATATTTTTCATATAACAACTGACCTTTTTACACCAAATAATTCTTAACAAAAATAAAACTTGAAACCTTAATAAAAATTTATCTTTTATAAGAAAAATATTATATCAAATTAAAATTTAAACCTAAATAAATTTGTAACCAGAGGTGTTTAATATTTACTACGAGTTGTCTCAAAATACTTAATTGTCCATCCAATAATTTAAGCAAACATTTAACATAGCTTTCCACCCTTGCCTTACCAGTGAAAATAGATCAAATTATGAAACAATGATGTTTCTAACAGTTGAAATTCATGCTCAAAATAGTACAGTTTTATTAAACAAAATAAAATATGTCTCTATTTTCATTTTTTCAACACTTGTAAGATAAAGGGCTTATCAATTTCTGCTAGAGTTTATTGTATTTCACACTCTCACACCCTCTCACTTTAAATAATGATTTATTATCATTTAAAATTTTATTTAACAAATGCTATGTTTCAATTTACCTTCTGAATTGGTTTCTTAAGCAACATTTTAAATTCTCGTACTATTAAATAAGTGGATCAATATACTATAATCAAAATAATGCACAAAATAAATAAATATTGTTTTTATTTATTTTTGTGTTTTTATTTTCAAAAAATTTCAAGAAGACTTTAAAAACCTTGAAGTAATAGAAATGCTTCAAATTTATCAATTTAATTATGATGTGCTTTTACATTTAAAATAGATCAAAATGTGAAAATTTTGTTCTAGCTCGAACAAATATAGTTGAAAATACACTTAAAAACTGGGTTAAGGGGATACCCTTCGGCTTGTACACAAGTTTCGCAATCCTTATGAGTTTGAAAGCACCATGCTCTACATTCTCCAAGGAGGCATTGTCCTTCACGGGTTGTGAGACATTCTTACGCTGTTGCATATTCTATAAATAAAAAACCAAATAAGAGCATAATTAACTTTAAAAAATAATAATTAAAAGAAAATCCAAACTAAGATAAATTGCATTTTCTTACATAATAGTGTAAATAATTATTATTTCCAAATTTTAAATGTCTATTTATCTGTTATTTTTTCGGGATTTGCGTATTTGAATTCAATGATCTTATTAAAATTCCAAAAGACAACTTACTCTATAACAAACAAACAATGCTCTCTCTTCTTTAAGGACATATAACTTATTTCTAAAAAGATATTAATATGAAAATAATTTCTAAGAAAATATCCAACTTAAAAACTCTAAAATTAAGTTATTACTTTTTAATGTTTTACTAATTTTGTGTAAACTGATAGGTTATTAGACTAGAAATTTGGATGTGAGATGATATATAAAATCCTGAACATCTCAGATGAAATCTTGTGAAAATTAATAATATATATATATATATATATATATATATATATATATATATATATATATATATATATGAAAAAAGGAGTTTCTTTCAAATTCTTTAACCAAAATTACATATATTTTACATCCATTGTTATCATAATATAAGATTGGATTTGCTCACCAAACTTAATAAACACTAACAACACACACATAAGAATGCTACAATATTTATTATAAGAAGTAGTCTATCTGAAATAATGAAGTAAATAGCGATAATTAGTAAGAAGGAAGTTTTAGCCATTTTAAATAAATAAAAACACAAAACGGATATATTTTGATTAAACTACTCTATGGGTTTATATAACAAAAAATAATTGAAATAATTAGAGAAAAAACACAAAATAAATGTTTTTGTATATTAATTATAAATAAAAAAAATGTATAACTAACTTCTATAATTCTAGAGGTTGAATACATATTTTATTATACTTTAGGTTATTATTTTGACAATTTAAACTTAAATAATATTAAAATAAAAAAATTATTTTCAATGTCTTATATTATAGAAAGGAATTTTTGGTAAAACATAAATATTTTTAAAAATATGTTAATATGTGACACTTACCCAATACACTTAAAATTATTTATTAATTATTTTAATAGTAAGGGTCATTCCACTTGTCCTTATCACAATATTACGTATGAATTTTTAATCATAAAATATAAAGTAGAATGACTATGTTAAAAAACAATTATAAATTTATTATTCGTGTCATTTTATTATGAAAATCTTATCTTCAACTATTATAATTGATCCGACTATTTAAATAAATGAAAAGAATTTAAAGGATAACGGGAATATTAAAATTTTAGTATTTGAAGGGTATTTTGATCATTTACTATAGAGATTAATTTAATAATCCAATTTAATGAATTAAATTTTTTTATAATTAATAATATTAATTTTAATTAGGCTATGTTAGTGTCAAAAGGAAAAGTTGGGGTTAATTCTTTACCTCTGGGAAAAAGGATATTTTTTGCAACATTTTCTATAATCTCTTTTTTTGGAGAAAATTAGTCTTTCCTCTTGACGATGAAGGCATGTAAAACTTGGAGGTGGAAAAGCAAATATCTGATGCTAGAAATTTATGTAACCTTTCATTATTATTTTTCCAATTTTATAACCAATAAAGGGTTGAAACGAAAAAAAGACTAACCCAAATGTAACAAACCTCCTACTCAGTGTCAACAACTTGTTGTAAATATGAGAGAAAATAAAGAATAATAAGAAAAGATAGGAAGATAGAAAAAATGACTTGCAGTAAAATAAATTTAGTGTTTACCATTGTCCAAAAGCCCTCTTTAATTGGAAAAGGTCATGGGTAAAGCGACCTTACACATGGATTAATGTTAACTATAAGGTCTAGATAAATCCCTACTAAGTAAATTATTCTACGTCCATAAAGTACACTGAATTACCTTCGACTACATCTTTAGCAATTCTTTAGTTATTATAAAAAGACTTATTTGTCTTATATTTCCCAAAAATAAATCATCGATATTTTTCATAGGGATCAACCTTTAGGATGATTTGTAAATTTCACAATATCGCTACCATGATCAAGTTGTGTGTAATAAATTTTTAGAACAGTAATACTGGTGATTTACAACTCACGTGATATTATTATATCTTTGAAGAAGATCTATATTTTCAAAATAGTTTTATACCGATTAAATATGTTTATTTTTTCATATTTTCCATATAACAATTGACCGTTTTACACCAAATAATTCTTAAAAAAAATAAAACTTGAAACGTTAATAAAAATTTATCTTTTATTAGAAAAATATTATGTCAAATTAAAATTCAATTCTAAATAAATTTGTAACCAGAGGTGTTTAATATTTACTACGAGTTGTCTCAAAATACTTAATTATCCATCCAATAGTTTAAGCAAACATTTAACATAGCTTTCCACCCTTGCCTTACCTGTGAAAATAGATCAAATTTTGCAACAATGATGTTTCTAACACTTGAAATTCATGCTCAAAATAGTACAATTTTATTAAACAGAATAAAATATGTCTCTATTTTCATTTTTTAAACACTTGTAAGGGTTTATCAATTTCTACTAGAGTTTATTGTATTTTGCACCCTCAAACCCTCTCAATTTAACTAATGATTTAATATCATTTAAAATTTTATTTAACAAATGCTATGTTTCAATTTACCTTTTGAATTGGTTTCTTAAACAACATTTTAAATTCTCCTACTATTAAATAAGTGGATCAATATACTATAATCAAAATTATGCAAAATAAATAAATATTGTTTTAATTTATTTGTGTTTTTATTTTCAAAAAATTTCAAGAAGACTTTAATAACCTTGAAGTAATAGAAATGCTTCAAATTTATCAATTTAATTTTGATTGCTTTTAAATTTAAAATAAATTAAAATGTGAAAATTTTGTTCTAGCTCGAACAAATATAGTTGCAAATACACATAAAAACTGGGTTTAGGGGATCCCCGCCGGCTTGCACACAAGTTTTACAACCCTTATGAGTTTGAAAGCACCATGCTCTACATTCTCCAAGGAGGCATTGTCCATCACGGGTTGCGAGACGTTCTTACGTTGTTGCATATTCTATAATTAAAAAACCAAATAAGAGCATAATTAACTTTAAAAAATAATAACTAATAGAAAATCCAAACTAAGATAAATTGAATTTTCTTACATAATAGTGTAAATAATTATTATTTTCAAATTTTAAATGCTATTTATCTGTTATTTTTTCGGGATTTGCGTATTTGAATTCAATGAACTTATTAAAATTCAAAAAGACAACCTACTCTATAACAAACAAACAATCCTCTCTCTTCTTTTAAGGACATATAAATTATTTTTAAAAAGATATTAATATGAAAATAATTCCTAAGAAAATATCCAACTTAAAAACTCTAAAATTAATTTATTACTTTTTAATGTTTTACTAATTTTGTGTAAACTGATAGGTTATTAGACTAGAAATTTGGATGTGAGATGATATATAAAATCCTGAACATCTCAGATGAAATCATGTGAAAATTAATAATATATATATATATATATATATATATATATATATATATATATATATATATATATATATATATATATATATATATATATATATATATATATATATATATATATATATATATATATATATATATATATATAATTCAAAATGAAAAAAAGAGTTTCTTTCAAATTGTTTAACCAAAATTACATATATTTTACATCCATTGTTATCATAATATAAGATTGGATTTGCTCACCAAACTTAATAAACACTACCAACACACACATAAGAATGCTACAATATTTATTATAAGAAGTAGTCTATCTGAAATAATGAAGTAAATAGAGATAATTAGTAAGAAGTAATTTTTAGCCATTTTAAATAAATAAAAACACAAAACGGATATATTTTGATTAAACTACTCTATGGGTTTATATATCAAAAAATAATTGAAATAATTAGAGAAAAAACACAAAATAAATGTTTTTGTATATTAACTATAAATAAAAAATGTATAACTAACTTCTATAATTCTAGAGGTTGAATACACATTTTATTATACTTTAGGTTATTATTTTGACAATTTAAACTTAAATAATATTAAAATAAAAAACTTATTTTCAATGTCTTATATAGAAAGGAATTTTTGGTAAAAAATTTCTACTAGAGTTTATCGTATTTCACACTCTCACACCCTCTTACTTTAACTAATAATTTAATATCATTTAAAATTTTATTTAACAAATGTTATGTTTCAATTTACATTTTGAATTGGTTTCTTAAACAACGTTTTAAATTCTCCTACTATTAAATAAATGGATCAATATACTATAATCAAAATTATGCAAAATAAATAAATATTGTTTTAATTTATTTTTGTGTTTTTACTTTCAAAAAACTTCAATAAGACTTTGATAACCTTGAAGTAATAGAAATGGTTCAAATTTATCAATTTAATTTTGATGTGCTTTTACATTTAAGATAGATCAAAATGTGAAAATTTTGTTCTACCTCGAATAAATATAGTTGCAAATACACTTAAAAACTGGATTAAGGGGATCTCCGCCGGCTTTTACACAAGTTTCGTAACCCTTATGAGTTTGAAAGCACCATGCTCCACATTCTCCAAGGAGGCATTTTCCTTCACGGGTTGCGAGACATTCTTACGCGGTTGCAAATTCTATAACTAAAAAACCAAAAAAGAGCATAATTAGCTCTAAAAAATAACAATTAAAAGAAAAGCCAATCTAATATAAATTGCATTTTCTTACGGAACTGTGTAAATTATTATTATTTTAAAATTTTAAATGCTATAAATTTGTTGTTTTTTTCGTGATTTGCATATTTGAATTCAATGAACTTATTAAAATTTAAAAAGACAACCTACTCTATAACAAACAAACAATGCTATCACTTCTTTAAGGACATATAAATTATTTCTAAAAACATATTCATATTAAAATGATTTCTAAGTAAAAATACAACTTAAAAACTCTAAAATTAATTTATTACTTTTAAATTTTTTATTAGTTTTGTGAAAACTGATAAGTTATTAGACTAAAAATTTGGATGTGAGATAATATATGAAATACTGAATATCTCATAAAATATATTAATATGAAAAAAGTGTTTATTTCAAATTGTTTAGCCAAAATTACATATATTTTACATCCATTGATATATTAATATAAGATTGGATTTGTTCCCCAAACATAATAAACACAACCAACATACATAAGAATGCTACAATATTTATTATAAGAAGTAGTATACTTGAAATAATGAAAGAAAATAGCGATAATTTATATGAAGCAAGTTTTAGCCATTTCTAATAAATAAAAACACAATACGAATATCTTTTTGTTACATTACTCTTTGGGTTTGTATAACAAAATATAATTGAAATAATTAGATATAAAATAGAAAATAAATTTATTTGGTATATTAATTATAAATATAAATTGTATAACCTTCTTCTATAATTCTAGAGGATGAATAGGTTATTATTTTGACAACATAAAGTTAAATAATATTAAAATAAAAAACTTATTTTCAATGTCTTAAATATAAAGGAATTTTTGGTGAAAAAATTAATATTTTTTAAATATGTGTTACTTACCAAATACAATTAAATTTATTTATTAATTATTTTAATAGTAAGGGTCATTCCACTGTTCTTATCACAATATTACGTTTCAATTTTTAATCATAAAATATAAAGTAGAATGACCATGTTAAAAAAAATAAACTTATCGTTAGTGTCATTTTATTATGTATATCTTGACTTCAACTATTGTATAGGATTGGATTATTTAAATAAATCAAAAGAATTTAAAGGATAAGGTGAATATTAAAATTTTAGCATTCGAAAGGTATTTTGATAATTTACTCTAGAAATTATTTTAATAATCCAATTTAATGAATTAAATTCTTTTATTATAAATAATATTAATTATAATTAGGCTATATTAGGGTCAAATGGTAAAATTGGGGGGAAAATGACATTTTTTGCAACATTTACTATAATCTCTCTGTTTGGAGAAAATTAGTCTTTCCTCTTGACGATGAAGGCATGCAAAACTTGGAGGTGGTAAAGCAAATGTCTGATGCTTGCAATTTATGTATCCTTTCATTAGTCTTTTTCCCATTTTATAACCAATTAAGGGTTAAAACTAAAAAAAGACTAACTCAAAAAAGATTAAGGGTTATAAATTGGAGAGAAAATGAAGAAAAATAGGAAGATAATAAAAATGACTTGCACTAAAATAAATTTCGTCTTTACCATGGGCCAAAAGCCCTCTTTAATTGGAAAAGGTCATGGGTAAAGCGACCTTACACATGACTTAATGTTAACTATAGGGTCTAGATATATCCTTACTAACTAAGTTTTTCTACGTCCATAAAGCACAATGAATTACCTTCGACTACATCGGTGGGATTTCTTTAGTTATTATACAAAAAATTATTTGTATTATATATCTCAAAAATAAGTCATCGATATATTTCATAGATATCAACCTTTAGTAAGATTTGTAAATTTCACCATATTTCTACAATGATCAAGTCGTGTGTAATAAATTTTTAGAACAGCCATACTGATGAATTAAAACCCACGTGATATGACTATATCTTTAAAGAAGATCTATATTTTCAAAATAGTTTTATATCGATTACAGATGATTATGTTTTCATATTCTTTATATAACAATTGACCTTGGTATACCAAATAATTCTTAAATAAAATAAAACTTAAAACCTTAATAAACATTTATCTTTTGTAAGACAAATATTTTATCAAGTTAAAATTCAAACCTAAATAAATGTTTATCTAAAGGTGTTTAATATTTACTACAAGTTGTCTCAAAATACTAAAATGTCCATCTAATAGTTTAAGCAAAATTAAGAAACGCTTAAAATAACTTTCCACCCCTGCCTTACCAGTGAAAATAGATCAAATTTTGCAACAATTATGTTTTTAACACTTGAAATTCATGCTCCAAATAGTACATTTTTATTAAACAGAATAAAATATGTCTCTATTTTCATTTTTTCAATACTTTTGAGATAAAGGTTTTTCAATTTTTTATAGATTTTATTGTATTTCACACTCTCACACCCGAACCACTTTAACTTATGATTTAATATCATTAAAAATTTTATTTAACAAATGTCATGCTTCAATTTACCCTTTTGAATTGATTTCTTAAACAACATTTTGAATTCTCGCACTATTAAATAAGTGGATCAATATTCTATAATCAAAATTATGCAAAAATAAATAAATATTGTTTTAATTTATTTTTGTGTTTTCATTTTCAAAATATTTCAAAAAAACATTGATAACCTCGAAGTAATAGAAATGCTTCAAATTTATCATTTTAATTTTGATGTGCTTTTACATTTAAAATAGATCAAAATGTGAAAATTTTATTCTAGATAGAACAAATATAATTGCAAATTCATTTAAAAACAAGATTAAGGGGATTCTCATCGACTTGTACACAAGTTCTGCAACCGTTATGAGTTTGAAAGCACCATGCTCCACATTCTGCAAGAAGGCATTGTCCTTAACTGAACGCGAGACATTATTTTGCTATTCCAAATTCTATAACTAAAAAATCAAAAAAGAGCATAATTACCTTTACAAAATTACAATTAAAAGAAAAGCCAAAATAAGAAAAATTGCATTTTCTTACGTAACAGTGTAAATAATTATTATTTTCAAATTTTATTTGCCACTAATCTGTAGTTTTTTTTTTTTGTGATTTGCATATTTGTATTCAATGAACTTATTAAAATTTAAAAAGACAACCTATTCTATAACAAAAACAAACAATGCTATCACATCTTCAAGGACATATAAATTATTTCTAAAAACATATTCATATTAAAATGATTGCTAAGTAAAAATCCAACTTAAAAATTCTAAAATTAATTTATTACCTTTAATTTTTTTATTAATTTTGTGTAAACTGATAGGTTATTAAACTAAAAATTTGGATGTGAGTTAATATATAAAATCCTGAATATCTCAGATGAAAAATTCTAAAAATTAATATATATATATATATATATATATATATATATATATATATATATATATATATATATATATATATATATATATATATATATATATATATATATATATATATATATATATATATATATATATATATATATATATATATATATATATATATATATATATATATATATATATATATATATATATATATATATATATATATATATATATATATATATATATATATATATATATATATATATATATATATATATATATATATATATATATATATATATATATATATATATATATATATTAATATGAAAAAAGTGTTTATTTCAAATTGTTTAGCTAAAATTACTTATATTTTACATCCATTGTTATATTAAAATAAGATTGGATTTGTTCCCCAAACATAATAAACACAACCAACACACATAAGAATGCTACAATATTTATTATAAGAAGTAGTATACTTGAAATAATGAAGAAAATAGCGATAATTTATATGAATGTATTTTTAGCCATTTCAAATTAATAAAAACACAAAACGAATATATTTTTGTTACACTACTCTTTGGGTTTGTATAATAAAAAATAATTGAAATAATTAGCTAAAAATAGAAAATAAATGCATTTGGTATATTAATTATAAATATAAATTGTATAACTAACTTCTATAATTCTAGAGGTTGAATACACATTATATTATACTTTAGGTTATTATTTTGACAATTTAAAGTTAAATAATATTAAAATAAAAAATTTATTTTCAATGTCTTATATATAAAGGAATTTTTGGTGAAAAAATAAATATTTTTTAAATATGTGTTACTTACCAAATACAATTAAAATTATTTATTAATTATTTTAATAGTAAGGGTCATTCCACTGTTATTATTAAAATATTACGTTTGAATTTTTAATCATAAAATATAAAGTAGAATGACCATGTTAAAAAAAATTATAAATTTATCATTAGTGTCATTTTATTATGTATATCTTGACTTCAACTATTATATACGATCGGACTATTTAAATAAATCAAAAGAATTTAAAGGATAAGGGGAATATTAAAATTTTAGCATTCAAAGGGTATTTTGATAATTTACTATAGAGATTATTTTAATAATCCAATTTAATGAATTAAATTCTTTTATTTTAAATAATATTAATTATAATTAAGCTATATTGGGGTCAAATGGAAAAATTGGGGTTAATTGTTTACTTCTGGGTAAAATGACATTTTTTTGCAACATTTACTATAATCTCTATGTTTGGAGAAAATTAGTCTTTCCTCTTGATGATGAAGGCATGCAAAACATAGAGGTGGTAAAGCAAATGTCTGATGCTTGCAGTTTATGTAACCTTTCATTAGTCTTTTTCCCATTTTATAACATATTAAGGGTTGAAACGACAAAAAGACTAACTCAAATGTTTCTAACTTTCTACTCCGTTTTAAGAAGTGGTTATATATTTGAGAGAAAATAAAGAAAAATAGGAAGATAGCAAAAATGACTTGCACTAAAATAAATTTCGTCTTTATCATGGGCCAAAACCCCTCTTTAATTGGAAAAGATCATGGGTAAAGCGAACTTACATATGACTTAGTGTTAACTATAGGGTCTAGATAAATCCTGACTAACTAAGTTGTTCTACGTCCATAAAGAACACTGAATTACCTTCGACTACATCATTGGGAATTCTTTATTTACTATACAAAAAATTATTTGTCTTATATTTCTCAAAAATAAGTCGTCGAT
>CATIWC010002482.1:0-332503 GCA_948472305.1 Vicia faba | reverse complement strand
ATATATATATATATATATATATATATATATATATATATTATTCATTTGCAGTAAATATTATTATTATCAAATAGTTTTTTTAATTATTATTATTATTATTATTATTATTATATTTTGATATTATTATTATATATTGTTATAATTACTTAATTTTTTTAATTATTATTTATAATTATCATTTATTATTTATAATACCTTTTTATATAAATATTATTATTAATATATTTTATTTACTATTTAAATATTACTATATTATCAAATAAATTTATCTTTATATTAAAATTGCATATATTATTTTATATATTATTTGCATTAAATCTTTTCTAATGATGCATTAATCAAGATCTTCGCAAATAATACGATTAAAAAACACAAACAAATCATCAAACTATTTTTTGCAATAAATTAAACTAATCAACTATTTTGCAAAAGGGTTTCAAACTGGTTTTGACTTACTTCACTTTCAGTCAAAATATCCGCAGTCACTACTCCCGATCGAGTGCGAGGTGATTCAAAATATATTTGCAAACCCCTAAGAAACACCAACTCCATACGAACTACGAATTAGGACTCTGATTCCTCATAAGAGAATACGTAGGCATACGATAAAAAATCGTGGCGAGTCTTTCTAATTAAAACTTAAAATCATGTTTTACCTGAACCTAAATCTAGAGCCTAGTATCCTTGTGAAAAAGGTAGATGAAAGGTGTCTAACACCTTCTTTTCGTTTAATTGAGTCGGAAACCTAGAATCTCTGTCTGCGAATTAGGGTTTTTTGTTATATTCCATTCCCTAGGATAAAAACTAATAGTGGCGACTCTTGATTAAAAAACCAGTTGCTACAGCTGGCGACACTGTTGGGGACTCTCCTTAACCCTAGGTTTATGTATTTTTGGGTTTCTATTTTTATCTGCTTTATTTATTTATTGCATTTATCTACTTTATCACATTTATTTATCTACTATCAATTTCTCTTATCATCATATATTTACTGCGTGGCAGGATTTTTCTATCTCAAAAATATTTCCAATATAACTCTTAGAAAAAAGGTTCGTCTATTAGCTTAGGGGTGCATCATCCCTGCGAGTTTATGTGACGACTTCTCCTAGAGTCGGTGAACTTCCGAAAAAGGAATACTTATCGAGAGATATACTCTTAAGGAAACCACCTCCTGGGAGGTTAGATTTACAGTAGGTCAAAATTAAGGAGCCTACCTTATAGGCGTACTCATCACAAAAACATGTCACAAAATCCCGTTACTCAACCCAACACTTATACATTCATGCATTCATATATATATATATATATATATATATATATATATATATATATATATATATATATATATATATATATATATATATATATATATATATATATATATATATATATATATATATATATATATATATATATATATATATATATTCATCATTTGCTTCTTTTATCTGTCTTATTCACATGGTACAAAATAAATAAATAAAAAAACAAAAGTCAAGATTTTCGGTGACAGCCTTAAGAAATGGATACCAGAGGGAAACAACTTGTTCGCGTCAATGCCTACAAGCCTGACCTTTCTGAAATCAAAACTATAAAGGGGAAATCATCTGAGAGAGCTCTGAAGATGTACGCTCGCCGCTATGGGGACACCCTTGACTTGACTAAAGTAGAGGTTTAAATGGATGCAGTCTCTATCCTAATTCAGTTTTATGACCCTCCATTGAGATGTTTCACCTTCCAATACTTCCAACTAGCACCGGCTCTTGAAGAATTCGACAGAACTCTGAATTTTTCCAAAGAAAAGGCCTATGTAGGTATTGGACAAACTGTTGAAGTCAGAGTTTTGGCAAAAGGCTTAGGGATCCCCTACCCTGAGTTAGTGCAAAATTACCGAAGAGAAGGTCCAATTCAAGGAATCAAAAGGATATACTTGGAAGCTAAGGCACTAGAATTTTATAATTATAAGGAGTGGGAATCTTGTGTTGACTGTTTAGGGCTGTTAGTATTTGGTGTAATTTTATTTCCTTGGACTGTGGACTATATTGACCCCGCGGCCATTAGCATATTTTGGGGTGCGAAAGTCTTTAATACGGATCATACTCCCGCTTTGCTTGCTGACATTTATTACACTTTGCATATGATGTATGAAAAGAGAAAAGGCATGCTAAATTGCTGCATCCCGCTTCTATATACTTGGTTCATGACTCATCTTTACAAAGAAGACTATATGATCCCATAGTTGACCAGACACGAGTGGCCACAAAAATTAAGGTCTCTCACTGCAAACTCTGTATTATGGTATGCAAAGAAGTTGGATATCATTGATATCACTATTAGTTGTGGGGACTTTCCTAATGTCTCTTTGATTAGATCATGAGGCTGTATTAATTATAACCCAACTTTGGCCCTACGATAGTTAGGGTATCCTTTGGAAGACAAACCTTCAGACGAATAACTCTGACCATTTATCATCCATAATACGGGTATAGAAGACCAAGGGTTGCTCAACAAGGTTATTCGAGCCTGAAACAAGGTTAGAAAGAGGAAAGCCGAAAGAAAGAAAGCCATAGCAAGAGAACCCTACACCAAATGGGTCCGAGATATGGTGTGAATTATCAAGCTGCCATTCGAGAAAGATCCAGAGTAAAAATTAGAGGTCCCAGAGATAATACCTATATCTTTAGAGGAAGTCGACAATCTGAAAAGCGCCTTAAAACAAGCTCAAAAATAAAAAGAAGCGCTGAAACTCAATCTCCTTAATCTGACCAAAGAAAAGAAACAAATGCAGCTTATACTTGAGTCAAAGGACGAACAAATTGAGAAAAGTCAAAGGGAATTGGAGAGAGAAAGTCTTAAACGAAAGCGTACAACTGGAGAGCTATTGAGTGCAACATTCAACCTAGATTCCCACAACCAAAGGTTATAAGAGGCCGTCGCTGAAACCAGAAGGTTAACTAGATGGTATGAAAAGGCAACACATGACAAGAAGGTACTAGAGGAAAACCTAAGAGCCCAAATACAAAGTTTGGCACAAGCTTCCTTAGATCAAGAAGAGCAAGTAAAATACCTCGCCACTGAACTTTAAGACAACCAAGAATCAGAGGTCAAAGCATGCCTTGAAAGGATAGAGGTAGAGAAACTTCTGACTCAGAGAACTCAAGAATATGAGCACGTGTCCTTAGAACTGCAGGGTCTTCAAAAGGATTTCCTCATCCAACGAAGGCTTTATATAGAAATGAGGGGTGAAAATATGTATTGGGAAGAGCAGTATACTAAGACCGCCCAAGCTGGGAGGGATAACCATAAGATAATCCCACATCTTTATCAGTAATACAGGTACTACAAAGACAAACATGAAAAGCTCGTCTTCCTAGCCAACAATCTCATTGAAGACATCCCTAGAAGTTTAAAAAATGCAGAGAGTGTAATGGTTCCTCTTCTGAAGGGCGTTGAAGACTTTCTTTAGCTTTACCGAGCAATGGTTGATGGCTTCAGAGCATACATCCGCAGGCGCACCTAAAAGATTTAGTTCCCTTTATTTATGTTTATGCAAACAAGTTTTGATTTCAAGTTGTAACATTTTTCAATATCTGGATTATGTTACTTTCAATAAAGGTATTTTGTTTCCCTATCTCCACGGCGTGTCCATTTTAAAGCTAGTCACCAAGTAAAATAATAAGTAAAATACAAGCATGTACTCAAGTGAAAGGAATTTAAAACAAGAAATCATTTCATGTTCATGCACATACGTTCGCATGTATGCATTTATAAAACACATGCATGTCATATCAAAACTCATTTTCTTTAAAAATCTCTCCAGTTAAGCCATTGGTAAAAGAAGACCTCCACCTCCTTGGCCTCCATATCAGATAAGGGCCCGTCAATAAAAAGTAATGGAACAAATAGAGGAGACTCAAGCTGTGTTCAAAGAGGATCTTGACCAAGTAAAGGGTGACGTAAGCTCAATGAAAGGAGATTTGAGTCAAGTTCTTCTAGCTTTTAAGAACATTATTGACAGGCAGGACCAAATTCCCAGGGTAGCTTTTGAAGAGGTAGCCCAAACCATTGGTGCATCGAGAAGTCACCAACCAAGGAAAGAGCCGGAAGCAGGACCCCAAAAGTCGGCCATGGCCAGCAAGAGGTTGAAACTGAAGGTTTCATCCCACCACCATCAAAAGTAGGGGCATCACATACCCTACAAATTCTAACTAACAATGCAGACAACTACCTAGACTTACAATACGGAGATCACGACCCAGAGGATGCTCTCCAGGCACCCTTAAAGATAACTGGTACTCATGCTGCAGATAATCCACTGGTAATGAATCAGTATAAAGCCCTGGAGGAAAGGTTAACAGTTGTGGAGGGTTTTGATGCTTTCGAAGTAGATGCTCTGGAAATGGGTCTAGTTCCTGATGTGGTGATACCGCCAAAATTCAAAGTACCCGAATTTGGAAAATCCAAAGGGCTCACTTGTCCAAGGAATCACATTCGTATGTATCGCAGGAAGATGCATGCCCATGCCCATGATCAGAAGCTAATGATCCATTGTTTCCAAGACAGTCTGAGTGGGGCATCTTTAGACTAGTACATGCAATTGGAACGAACACATATCCGAACCTGGGCAGACCTTTCTAATGCTCTCTTGAAGCATTACAAATATAACCTAGACATGACGCCTACCCGCATGCAACTCCAAAATCTGTCCCAAAAGAAGGAAGAATCCTTCAAAGAATATGCTCAAAGATGGAGGGAGATGGCATCCCATGTACAACCACCAAAGCTGGAAAAAGAACTTGTAGACATGTTCATGGGAACCTTACAAGGGCTGTATTATGAGAAAATGGTGGGAAGTGTCTCGTCGGGATTATCAGACCTAGTGACTATTGGTGAAAGAATCGATACTGGGTTAAAGAGTAGGAAGATATCAGGGGGATCATCAAATTCTCCCTACAATTCAAAAAGACCTGCTTCAAACTTCCTAAGAAGAAAAGAGGGAGAAGTCCATGTTGTGGCCTCACAACCAAGGGAACCATAACCATTGGTGATCCCACAAGGACAAAGGCAAGATAGATTCAAAATGCCGCCCATAAATTTTGATCCACTCCCCATGCCACCAATCCAGTTATTACAACACTTTGTTAAGGCATCCCTGGTGGAAATCAAGCCTTTAGCGCCTCCAGTCGGGCCACTCCCGCAAAGATACAATGCCAACACCAAGTGTGAGTACCATGCTAACTCTCCGGGGCATACCATAGAACAATGTTGGGAATTCAAGCATAAGGTTCAGGATTTGTTAGAATCTCAAGACATCACCTTTGAGAAGCCTAACATCAAATCAAACCCTATGCCTCTGCACGATGGGCCAACAATAAATGCAATTGAGGTGGTCACTGAATTTGGGGAAACCATAAAGGAAAAAACCCCTATCAACCTGTTGAAAGAATATCTGTTCGAATGTGGATTCTTGTTAGAGCATAATGAAGCTTTTGAAACAACTCTACAAAAGCTGGTGGATCAGGGGATAGTCCAATTCGGACTGTACCCTGAGGAAAAATATGTAGCCATCATTGGAGGGAAAAAGCCACTGGTAATCCCATGCCAGGGCCCAAGTCTTACCAAGAAAACTCTAGTCATCCCGTGGGGAGAATCAACATAGATTATAGGAAGAGCACCTAAGAAGGCTCTCTTAATACCCACCACTCCAAAAGCCACGATGGTAATTAAGGGACCATCACCTATCCCTTATGAAAATAACAAGGCAGTACCATGGAGTTATGACTCAGCCATGTACATCAATGGAGTGAAGCAAGAAAGTGGGCCATCACCAAGTCAAGGACCTGCAATTTCAAACATAGCAGGGACATGAGGTATGACCCGAAGTGGTCGAATTTTTGGATCTGAACTATCTAAAAATACATATGTGATTCAAACGAAGGACAAGGGAAAAGCAGTGATTGATACGAATCAAGAAACATAACCTTCGAGCAAAGACTTTACCGATCAAGAGGCATAAGAGTTTCTGAAAATAATAAAAAAAAGTGACTACAGAGTTATGGATCAACTTCACCAAACTCTAGCAAAAATCTCCATACTCTCACTACTCATCAACTTTGAAGCACACCAGGATTCTTTGATGAAGGTGTTAAGTTCAGCTCATGTCGCAAAATAAATTTCAGTAAATCAATTTGACAATGTCGTAGAAAATCTAACATCCGGATCCTACCTGGGTTTCAGCAACAGTGAATTACCGCCACAGGGCCGAGCTCATAACAAGGCACTCCACATTACCATGCAAATATGTACTACCCATTTGTCCAGGGTTCTTACTGACACCGGTTCCGCTCTTAATGTTTTGCCAAAGTCAAGTCTCATAAAGTTAACAATAGACGACGTGGTAATGAGACCAAGTTCTACGATAGTAAAGGCATTCGAAGGTTTTTGAAGCTCGGTGTTAGGAGAGGTGGACCTTGCAGTTAAGATTGGGCCGCATATCTTCAATATAACTTTCCAGGTCATGGATATCGAACTAGCATACACTTGCTTATTGGGGAGGCCTTGGATCTATGCTGCAGGGGCAGTAACCTCGAACTGCATCAAAAATTGAAGTTCCTAGTGGAAGGGAAGTTAATCATAATTGACGGTGAAGAAGACATCTTCATAAGCCACATTGAATCGTATAAATATATTAGTGCCGACGAAGACTGTATAGATACCTCGTTCTAAGCCTTGGAAATTGCCTCAATGATGACATTACTAGTCGAGAAGAGTAATAAGACTAAAGTGACATCATGGAGAGATCTGCAAACGACTTTGGAATGTGATGCCTCGAAACGCTGGGGAAAGCTCCCAGAAATTCCTGAGAAGAAGAATCGCTTTGGTTTGGGCTATGAATCGTCGAAAGCTACTCCAAAGGGAAAAGCATGTTTCCCTCCGATCCAAGAGACTTTTGTCAGCAAAGGAACAGAGCATGGCGAACACGTGGCGATGATATCAAGCAAAATTAATACCAAAAGAGCAGCTGACTTCATCAGAGAGGGGTGCCCCAGGAGAAGAACTTAAAGGATGGACCGCTGTGGAGATTCCTGAGATATTTTTCTTTTCTAAGTAATATTTCTTGTTTTGAAAGAACCTATGTCAAACCTGAGGCATAGGCGTTGCTTGTAAGGGTTTTCCCTGTTCTTGTTTCAGACAATATTTACAATTAATAAAAGTCATATTTTGTTTTCAATTAAGATCCTTGTCTTTCTTTTGCATTTACCTATTAAATTTAAAAATGGAAATACTTTCTCTGCATACGCATTTTCAAATCCCAGACACTAAAATCTGCACCAAAACATGATAAATGTGCAGATCTATGCCCAAAATTATCGATAACGTTACTGCTGTGACCCGATACAATTTTGATGCTCCTATCAACTAAGCCGAAGAGAAAGATGACGAAGATCTTGAACTCTCCAAGGAAATGGCAAGAGAAAAAGAGTGAAAGGCTGACATCATACAACCATATCAAGAGGCTATCGAGACCATTAACCTGGGCACAGAGGAAGAACCGAAAGAAATCAAGCTAGGGGCAATGCTGGAGCAGAGCGTTAAAGACAGGCTAATCAAGTTATTACATGAGTATATGGATATATTTGCTTGGTCCTACAGGGACATGCCAGGGTTGGATACAGATATTGTGGTGCACAGACTACCTCTCAAAGAAGGGTGTTCTCCAGTCAGACAAAAACTCAGAAGAACTCGTCCAGATATGTCCATCAAAATCAGAGAAGAGATTCTCAAACAGTTCGATGCAGGGTTCCTAGCAATGGTAGATTATCCACCCTGGATAGCTAACATTGGACCAGTACCCAAGAAGGATGGCAAAGTACGCATGTGTGTAGATTATCAAGACCTAAACAAGGCAAGCCCCAAGGACGATTTCCTGTTACCCCACATAGATGTCCTAGTGGATAACACAGCCCAAGCCTCAGTATTCTCAGTTATGGACAGTTTATCGGGTTATAATCAGATCAAAATGGCGCCCGAAGACATGGAAAAGACTACTTTCATGACACCTTGGGGAACTTTCTGCTACAAAGTAATGCCATTTGGTCTCAAGAATGCAGGGGCAACCTATCAGAGGGTAATGGTCACATTATTCCATGATATGATCCACAAGGAGATTGAAGTATACGTAGATGATATGATTGCCAAATCCCATACGGAGGAGGAACACATCATACATCAGCAAAATTTATTCGAGCGGTTACGTAAGTTCAGACTGAGGTTAAATCCGAATAAATGCACATTTGGCGTCAGATCAAGAAAATTGTTAGGTTTCATTGTAAGCCAGTAGGGTATCAAGGTGGACCCCGAAAAAGTAAAAGCTATACAAGAGATGCCCGCACCAAGGACAGAAAAAGAAATACGTGGTTTCTTAGGGAGATTGAATTACATCTCAAGGTTCATATCGCATCTAACAGCTACATGTGAGCCAATATTCAAGTTACTACGAAAAGGTCAGACGGTAGTATGGAATGATGATTGTCAAACTGCCTTCGAGACAATAAAACAATATCTTCAAGAGCCACCAGTCTTAATGCTACCAGTCCCCGGAAGACCACTCATCATGTATTTGACAGTGCTCGAAGGGACAATGGGTTGTGTTTTGGGACAGCAGGATGAAATAGGTAGAAAGGAGCATGCGATCTATTACCTCAGCAAGAAATTCACTGACTGCAAAACCAGGTAATCAATCCTCGAGAAAACTTGTTGCATGTTGGCTTGGGCTACCAAGAGGTTGAGGCAATATATGTTGACCCACACTACATGGTTGATAGCTAGAATGGATCCTCTAAAGTACGTGTTTGAAAAGCCAGCTCTTACCGGAAGAATCGCGCGATGGCAGATGCTACTATCAAAATATGACATCCAATATGTCACACAAAAGGCCATTGAAGGTGGTATAGTAGCTGATCATCTGGCTTACCAACTGCTATCAGAATATCAGCCTATGAAGTTCAACCTTCTCGACGAGGATGTCATATTTATAGCTGACTACAAAATACCAGGACCTGACGAAGGGCCCGAACCAGGGGCACGTTGGACACTCATGTTCGACGGGGCTTCAAACGCACTAGGTCACGGTGTAGGGGAAGTATTGACATCTCCAAAGAATTATCACAAACCCTACACTGAAAGGTTATGTTTTGACTGCACCAACAACATCGTTGAATACGAAGCATGTATACTAGGACTGGAAGCTGCCATCGATTTGAGAATAAAGCACCTCGAAGTATTTGGGGATTCTGCATTAGTCATATACAAGGTTAATGGAGAATGGGATACTAAACACCCTAAACTGATTCCATATCGGGATCATGTTTTAAAGTTAGCTGCGAAATTTACAGAGATCACTTTCAGTCATATCCCACGAGAATAAAATCAAATGGCAGACGCCCTGGCAACTCTATCAACTATGTTCAAAGTGACTTGGCCGAATCACGAACCACATATTACGATCATACATTTCGAAGAGCCTACACACCGCCTTGCTATTGAGGAAGGACATGATAACAAGACTTGGTTTTACGACATCAAGAAGTACCTGGAAAGGCGGGAATATCCAGAAAATGCCTCTATCATTGACAAGCGAACCTTGGGAAGGTTAGCTTCAAAATTCTTTGAGTAATGGAGTGGTATACAAAAGAAACTCCGACATGATACTACTCAGGTGTGTGGAAAAGCAAGAAGCAGATACGCTCATGAGAGAAATCCACGAGGGTACTTTAGAAACTCATACAAATGGGCACGCCATGGCTAGAAAGATTCTGCGAGAAGGGTATTATTGGTTAACAATGGAAGCCGATTGTTATCACTACACGAAAACGTGTCATAAATGTCAGATCTACGCCGACAAGATAAATGTACCTCCGACTCTTTTGAACTTCATGAGCTCCCCTTGGCCATTCTCAATGTGCGGAATTGATGTGATTGGCATGATCGAGCCGAAAGCATCCAACATACATCGCTTTATATTGGTAGCCATCGACTACTTTACCAAGTGGGTAGAAGCAGCGTCCTACACCAACGTAACAAGTCAAGTGGTTACACGTTTCATCAAACAGAACATCATATGCAGGTACGGTGTCCCAAGCCAGATAATTACAAATAATGGGTCTAATTTAAACAACAAGATGATGAAGGAACTGTGCGACGACTTCAAAATCGAGCATCATAATTCCTCACCGTACAGACCAAAGATGAACGGGGCCGTCGAAGCAGCCAACAAAAATATCAAGAAGATCATCCATAAGATGGTGAAGACATGAAAAGATTGGCACAAAATGCTTCCCTTCGCCCTGCATGGCTATCGTACCTCTGTACGCACATTGACAGGTGCGACTCCTTTCTCACTAGTATATGGCATGAAAGCGGTACTCCCGATGGAAGTTGAGATACCATCACTCCGGGTCCTGAAGGAAACAAAGATGGAACAAGCAGAGTGGGTGCAGACACGACTTGACCAGCTCAACCTTATTGAAGAAAAACGATTGTCAACTTTGTGTCATAGTCAACTACATTAAAAGAGAATGAAGAGAGCCTTCGACAAGAAAGTCTGCCCTCGAATATTCAAGGAAGGGGATCTAGTGCTCAAGAAGATTCTACTACCTCGCCTTGATTCACGTGGTAAATGGATACCCAACTACAAATGTCCATATGTAGTCAAAATAGCATTCTCCGGAGGTGGTCTCATCCTCACAAAAAATGGATGGGGAAGAACTACCGCATCCGGAAAATTCAGACGCAGTAAAAAATACTATGTATAAAAAGCTCGCTAAGCTCGAACCCCAAAAGGGAGACTTAGGAAAAAAGCAGCATCCCGGTGGATCAAAAACCCTAAAGGGAGATCCAGGCAAAAATTAGGGGCATATAACAAGAAAATTATCCCGGTGGATTGAAAACCCGAAAGGGCAAACCAGACAAAAGTTAGGGATTTCATACAAAGAAATAAAAAACAAAAAGACTGCGATCTAAGAGCTACGACTATGAACCACGAAGGGAAGGATATATTGGAATCATACAACTCAGAAGCAAAGGAGATAAGATCATCAAAGGATATGGGGGAAAAGTAGTAGCGGTTATCATTTTTCATTGCCATTTACTATTTTAAAAACTTTCTGTAATTACCTCTTTTTAGGAATTGCATCTTGTATTCTCGCCTACTCAGAGGCATATCAATAAAACATTTGTTCTCTTTACATCTTTCGAATTATGTTTTTCTTTTCTCAGATATGTTTACAAAATACTATGATTATTACTTGTGAATATTGTCTTGAAATCATTTTGGGGAACTAACAAAATAAAAGCATTTGACAAAACATCAGAAAAACATTTAGGTTAGAAAGATATTGAAGAAAATCCATGTCTACGTCCATATACATGGCTATGCCTACTACTACATCTACGCGTCCATACATAAAGTCTATAGCGCTTATGCCTACACTTGCAACACGAGGACTACGTTTGCACGCGTCCACGCACATGTCTTCTCCTGCGTCAACAATGCAAATTCTATACGCATGTCTGCGTCTACGTCTGCGCTTACAACTTAAGAGTCTACGCATATTCCAATAACTACGTTATCTACGCACATGCCAATACCTACGTCTACGTCTACACACACGCTCACAATATAAAACCAATGTTCAAATTTTGCTAACATTGTCCACTGTGTTCAAGATCAACAATGCTACGACAACACACAAGGCCAGGAATCGGTAACTCTAAGACAATGGTTTAAAGGAGATAATGACAGAAATAGTCTTCATAACATTTCAAGACATACACGCGTCTTACACACATTTCATATATACACACATTTTGCATATCTCAAACATACATACACTATGCATTCTTGCATACAATACATATATATTCAGGGTTCCATATCGATGACAAACATCATACATTTCGCATACATCCAAACATCTCGATATCAGACATCATACGCATATATCATGCAGCAAACAAACAATACTACCCTCGATTCAATCATCTAAGGGTCCATTAACCAACACTTCTCCTGCGGTCCAACCCGTCATCTAAGTCTCCATGCCGTGACGCATTCAGCCCATTACCTAAGTCTCCATGCAATAATGAACAAAATTCAGAACATTGCCTCTAAGCCACAATGTATTCGAAAACTCGAGACATTGCCTCTAAGCCATAATGTATCCTTAAAACTCAACACTTGCCTCTAAGCCGCAATGTATTTGCAAACTCAGAACATTTCCCCTAAGCCGCAATGTATTTGCAAACTCAGAACATTGCCTCTAAGCCGCAATGTATCCTCAAAACTCAACACATTGCCTCTAAGCCGCAATATATTCGTAAACTCAGAACATTGCCCCTAAGCCGCAATGTATTTGCAAACTCAGAACATTGCCTCTAAGCCGCAATGTATCCTTAAAACTCAACACATTTCCTCTAAGCCGCAATGTATTCGCAAACTCAGAACATTTCCTCTAAGTCACAATGTATTTTCAAACTCAGAACATTGCCTCTAAGCCGCAATGTATCCTCAAAACTCAACACATTGCCTCTAAGCCGCAATGTATTTGCAAACTCAGAACATTGCCTCTAAGCCGCAATGTGTCCTCAAAACTCAATACATTGCCTCTAAGCCGCAATGTATTCACAAACTCAGAACATTGCCCCTAAGTCGCAATGTATTTGCAAACTCAGAACATTGCCTCTAAGCTGCAATGTATTCGCAAACTCAGAACATTGCCTCTAAGCCGCAATGTATTTGCAAACTCAGAACATTGCCTCTAAGCCGCAATGTATCCTCAAAACTCAACACATTGCCTCTAAGCCGCAATGTATTCAGAAACTCAGAACATTGCCCCTAAGCCGCAATGTATTTGCAAACTCAGAACATTGCCTCTAAGCCGCAATGTATCCTCAAAACTCAACATATTGCCTCTAAGCTGCAATGTATTCGCAAACTCAGAACATTGCCCCTAAGCCGCAATGTATTTGCAAACTCAGAACATTTCCTCTAAGCCGCAATGTATCCTCAAAACTCAACACATTGCCTCTAAGCAGCAATGTATTCACAAACTCAGAATATTGCCTCTAAGCCGCAATGTATTTGCAAACTCAGAACATTTCCTCTAAGCCGTAATGTATCCTCAAAACTCAACACATTGCCTCTAAGCGGAAATGTATTCTCAAACTCAGAACATTGCTCCTAAGCCGCAATGTATTTGCAAACTCAGAACATTGCCTCTAAGCCATAATGTATCCTCAAAACTCAACACATTACCTCTAAGCCGCAATGTATTCGCAAACTCAGAACATTTCCCCTAAGCCGCAATGTATTTGCAAACTCAAAACATTGCCTCTAAGCCGCAATGTATCCTCAAAACTCAACACATTGCCTCTAAGCCGCAATGTATTCGCAAACTCAGAACATTGCCTCTAAGCCGCAATGTATTTGCAAACTTAGAACATTGCCTCTAAGCCGCAATGTATCCTCAAAACTCAACACATTGCCTCTAAGCCGCAATGTATTATCCAAAGTCAACACATCGCCTCTAAGCTACAATGTATTATCCAAACTCAACACATTGCCTCTAAGCCGCAATGTATTATCCAAACTCAACACATTTCCTCTAAGCCGCAATGCATTCTCCAAACTCAAAACACATTGCCTATGAGCCGCAATGTATTCACACTCGAAACAGCGCCTCAGTCTTCAAGAAACCATGCACCATCAAGTGTTGTTCATCTTCCAAATGGGTGAATAAGCCAAGACATACGGGACCACACTTTTAAGATCAAAGACTATCTGCCTCGTTATCAAACCCTGGTAAGCGATACATCATCAGCTCTGCCTACTTTCTTGAGACTCGTAAGGGTATGCTATATCAGTGTAACCTTATGTTTGTCGGACAAATTTTGGGATACTTCAAGTATTCAATAAACATCCAATCAGAATGCGTAAGACTCCATTTTCTCACGCTATTCGACTGGAAGATAAATGAATATGGGCAGCTGTCGTATCCCAAATTTGTCCTACCCCGATGATTTTATTTTTTAAGATTTAAA
This sequence comes from Vicia faba, assembly GCA_948472305.1. NCBI lineage: Eukaryota > Viridiplantae > Streptophyta > Magnoliopsida > Fabales > Fabaceae > Vicia > Vicia faba. The sequence goes on along the minus strand of CATIWC010002482.1, from coordinate 318,403 downwards.
TAAAAGAAATATGTAATAAAAGATGGTATAACAGTATCTGATGGCCCATCTTTACTCAAGACGATCGGGGGGTGTATTTTAACTCAGGAAAATGGGGCTTTCTAAATCAGAAAGACTCAGAAACCCATTCGCGTAGCATGTTGGCCAATGGCTAATGCGATTCGAAAGAAAAATTATTCGAATACTTATTAAGATCTTATTTATTAATAGTTGTTATTAGTCAAAATGGAGGTTAAAATTAAAAAGCAGTTAATCCCATTTAAATGTTATGTGGTGTTAAATAGAGAATAGGGGGTGTATCAATAACTAAGGCCCATGCAAGTATTACTGTTTTAGTAAAAGAAAGGGGGGGGGGGGGGGGGGGGGTGGAGTTGCAATCTAAAATCCATTAGAATTCATGTTGGCCCATTTTTGTTTTAGTTAGGAAAAGTAAAGAGGGGGTATACTTATCAATTTATAGGCCCATTAAGATTTTTAATAAAACTAATGCATTTTGTGGTCTTGCATTATTACTGTTTTAGAAAAAGGACATTATTATTAAAACCTCTTCATTATCAAAAAATATTTCTTTATGAATTATATTTTTGTTATTACTGATTGAATTATGTTCTAATTGATTAAAGGTTTTTTATATAGTGATGAATTATATTAAACATTTTTTAAAGTTTTTATTTTAAAGAAAAAAACCTATTGGATTAAATTACTAAAGCCAGTTAGGCCCAATCCGAAAAGAATGTTTGGTTGTGGACATAAACATTATTTTACAGTAGAAGGCCTAATTAAGTAGATAACGCAAGGCCCAGGAATCCTTATGTTATGCATATTTTGTTTAAAACGGATAGGCCCATTGCTTGAAACTGTCACTGTACGAATCACCCTGGATCTAACACACGCTCTGGCCCAAATAACATTTACTGTTTGAATCTAATGAAAATAACATATATTTTTTACAACAAAATAATACAAAATAGAATTCAATCGAAATAAAATATTCTAAATCTAAAATCCATCCTAGGAATCTCTTTTAAAGCATAAAACGAATGATACATAATCAATAACAAGATCAAAAAAGCCCAGAATTGCTAAAATTATACATAACTAATATTACAAATCCAATTTCAATCTCTATTACATAATCAATTCCGAAATTTACAGAAGATTGGATTAATTACAGGAAATCAAAATCCCTAACTTTTTTCTAATCCCTAAGTCAAGGCAAAACTAAAACTTGTAACAGAAATTGAAAAAAGCCCTAATTTTAAACCTATAAATACAAAGGGAAAAGAGACAAGGAGGGGGGGTTGAGGGTTGACTGAAAAAGAGCAGAAAAATACTGCGAAGAGTGAACGGAAAGAAGCTTGCATTCGACGAGGAAGCCGAAGACCTTGCAAGCGAACATCGTTGAAGAAGGGAAGAACGGTTGGGGTTTCATTATTGGAAACCACAACCTTTGTTGACGGCCTCCTCCAACCAACCACCGTTTCCTTCAATCGGAGCCGGACACTCGGAGAATCAAAAGGTGTAACTCACTCTCTTTTATTTTTGTCGTTTGATTGATGTAGGGCTAGAGGTTTGTGGAGGGGTAGATTGAATTTTTCTTTTCGGAGCCGCCGTGATGGGGGTTGGGATTTTAGAGTTGGATAGGAAGGAGAAGACCAGGGGTTTGGGTCGCTAGCGTGAGAGAGAGAGAGAGGAAAATTTGAAGATGCTGTGAAACAGAAAATGTAAGAATGAAATAAAAAAAACAAAAGTATAGTCCGTAGTTATCCAATATATACGCGTATACAATAGCTAACATGTGTCTTTCTATTTTATCCGTAAGATCATAATCAGACGGCCGTAGGCCAAGTCCTACCGTAAGATCCATACTCCTATGCATACATGATTAATCTGGCCCTTCATGAGTTAGAATTGCGCCTAAGCCCAGTGATTTTAGCACCCCTCTTCTGCATAATTGCTAAAACCCAAAATAAAATACACCCCCTGCCTGGGCTCATGTCTGGGCCTGTTTCACATTATTAACCACACCCCCTGTTTTTCTTGCCAATTAGAATTTACACCCCCCTTTGATTTAATTTTATTTGTTTTCTTTATGATTCAATTATTTTTCTATTTTTTATAAACATATATATATATATATATATATATATATATATATATATATATATATATATATATATATATATATATATATATATATATATATATATATATATATATATATATATATATATATATATATATATATATATATATATATATATATATATATATATATATATATATATATATATATATATATATATATATATATATATATATATATATATATATATATATATATATATATATATATATATATATATATATATATATATATATTATTTATTTGCAGTAAATATTATTATTATCAAATAGTTTTTTTTAATTATTATTATTATATTTCGATATTATTATTATATATTGTTATAATTACTTAATTTTTTATTATTATTAATAATTATCATTTATTATTTATAATCCCTTTTTATATAAATATTATTATTAATATACTTTATTTCCTATTTAAATATTACTATATTATCAAATAAATTTATCTTTATATTAAAATTGCATATATTATTTTCATTAAATCTTTTTTAATCATGCATTAATCAAGATCTTTGCAAATAATACGATTAAAAAACACAAACAAATCATCAAACTATTTTTTGCAATAAACTAAATTAATCAACTGTTTTTGCAAAAGGGTTTCAAACTAGTTTTGACTTACTACACATTCAGTCAAAATCTCCACAATCACTACTCCCGACCGAGTGCGAGGTGATTCAAAATATATTTGCAAACCCCTAAAAAACACCAACCCCATACGATCTACGAATTTGGACTATGATTCCTCATAAGAGGATATGTAGGCATACGATCAAAAATCGTGGCGAGTCTTTCTAATTAAAACTTAAAATCCTGTTTTACCCGAACCTAAACCTAGAGCCTAGTATCCTTGTGAAAAGGTAGATGAAAGGTGCCTAACACCTTCCTTTCGTCTAATTGAGTCCGAAACCTAGAATCTCTGTCCGCGAATTAGGGTTTTCTGTTAGATTCCATTCCTTAGGATAAAAACTAATAGTGGCGACTCTTGATTAAAAAACCAGTTTCTACACTTGTAATTATTAATACATGTTTTAATTGTTGCAATTTTATTTCATTTCATTTTTATCCCTCTCATTCTACTAACGAGTTTGTCATTGTGAAGGTTTCCAATAATTTTTTCAAGCATTCATTCTCGTATAGCGCATCTATATTTTTTTCTTCATTCCCTTTTATTGTATTTTATTTTACTATCTCAATTTAATATTTAGTAATATAAATATATAATTGTACATAATACTTTTGATTTTGTATTTTATTAAATTCACTTATAAATAAATTCAGGTTATGTAAATATTCTTTCCATTGCGCTGCGATTTTAAATTTTAATTCAAGTTAAGTTTTGAAAATCGTATGGACGCATATAATTTTTTCCGATCATTTGGAGTTGATTCCTACATGAATCTATTCTAGAAAATACTTAACCACGTGCAAAGTTCGACAATGTACACTTAAGCTTTAAATAAGTTTCCCCGTGTTGTTGGATTTATTTGTATATTTCATGTGATGTAGGGATTCTTATCCAATACCGTGAGCTTTATCCACCACCCTTGCGCTTTATTTGACTCCTTTCATGATCCATGCTTTCTTTGTTCGTGATTTATTTTCACGTGCTTTATCTGATGCTTGGAGTATTACGTTACATTTGGGTTTCTTTGATGCCGTCGGCTTGTGATTTATTTTCACCAGAGGTTTGGTATACTCTTAGCTTATTTATCTATCTGTGGCTTTAAACCCAAAGGGATGGAAACACTGTATTGACTTTATCATGTCAAGTACTAGTTTCTTATTCGGTAGAATCCTCCTTACCTTATCTTTTACCCTCCTGTACATAGGATACTCTTTTCATCTTTTCTCCCATTCTTTAATTTTCAAAACCTTCTGATCTTTTCTTTATTTCTAAACTTGAACCGCTTTCGTAATAAACTTGGACTTAGGTCCATGCATTTTCAAAAATACCTTCTTTATCAAAAAAAATTTAACAATACTTTTACATTTTTGTGAGAAGAATAAAAGTCAATCAATCTCATTCAAACTATCTTCGCCACTTTGGCTTTTTACCTTAAAACTTTTCTCAAAAGATTAGACTCTTGTCAATCCTTGTAGTGATGCAAACAACTATACTTCTACAATATGTAGTAAAGTGAGATATTTTCGACTCGGGTGTTGAGCGAGGCTTTGTTGATTCTAAAATCATGGCTATATCCTCCACTTTGAGATGAAACAAATTATCCTTTATCATAATTGTGGATAGTAAGTATGTTTTTTTCCACTCGGACAATGACAATGACGTCTTATCTCTTAAAATTAATCAACACACTTGTGTTTTAAATTTTTTAAAGAAGAACTACGTGTACCCTAATCCCCTATTGCACGGAAGGTGGTACATAGGCACTAAAGGTTCGCAATCGAAGAGGGTGCAGAAAAAATCATTAAAAAAATACTTCTTTTCTCATCTCCACAATCTATTATATATATATATATATATATATATATATATATATATATATATATATATATATATATATAGCCAAAACACATAGATTTACAAAGAGGTTCCTGCAGAGTACCGTAGATGTTTAGGGTGCTAATACCTTCCGTTTGCATAACCAGCCCCTTACCTAGATTCTCTCCCCCTCTTTTTGGGTTATTCGCTCTTTTCCCATTCCTTTGGAAACAATAAAGCAGGGTGATGATTTTTATTTTGATCTGTGCGAGTTAACTCAATCCAATGACTTAGTGTCAACATTTCTACCGCTACAAAGGGTTACCTTAAGATTCGGGTGAAGGGTGAGGATAGTTAGAGGATAAATTTTAGAACTTGTGTAGGCATTACAAGTATTTGGGTTAGTTTGTTGCGGTGTTTATTGAGGACATTATGAGTTAATCTAAGTAAGAATAAGGGAATGTCAAACATTATGATTTGAATTACAATGTTGAAAAGGAAGGGACTTTATGCCAAGTTGTCAAGGTGTAGATCATGGTTTGAGGAGAGATTAATTGGACCATGGTGCTTTAGGTAAATTTGAGCATAAGTTCTAAAGAAACACTATTCCAGTTTAGTAACGATATTTTCTGTGCCATCATGATTGTCGGCTACCTATTGACAAATTGAGGAACTGATCACCCTTAATCTCTTATTGACAGTAGACGTGATTGTGATGGATGGGATAGACTTGTCTTATTAGCTTGATGGTGTGTAAAGTGATTGAGGTTCTATCGAAAGGATAGTCGTTCATCATCTTAAGTATGGGATGTTGCATGTGAAGAAAGTTTTGTAGAACTAAAGAAAATATTGACGACTGCTCCGATATTGGTTTTTCCTAATTAGAGTGAGTCATTTGTAGTGTATTATGAATGCGTCTAAGATGGGACTTAGTGGTGTGCTAATTCTAAATGGACAAGTTGTTTCTTTTTCTTCTAGACAACTCATATTTCACGAGAGGAATTATCCTACGCGTGACTTAGAGTTAGCAGCGGTGGTGTTTATATTGAAGATTTGGAGACATTAACTTTTTGGTTCTAAGCTTGAGGTGTTTAGTGATCATAAGAGTTTGAAGTATTTGTTTGAACATAAGGAATTAAACATGAGACATAGAAGGTGGCTTGAATTACTGAAGAATTATGACTATGATTTGAGTTACCATCCTGATAAAGCAAATGTAGTTGCCGATGCATTGAGTAGGAATTCGCTATATGTGTCAATGCTTATGGTTCGAGAATTGGAGATGATCGAACAATTTTGAGATATGAGCTTGGTGTGTGTAGAAACTCCTGATATTGAGAAGTTTGGTATGTTAAAGCTGACTAGTGGTATAATAGAGGAAATATGAGAAGGTCAGAAGTTTGATTTGAAGTTGGTTGATCAATTGACTTTAATTAACCAAGGTAAATGAGATAAGTTCAGAATTGATGAGAATGTTGCGATGAGGTTTGGCGATAGAGTGTACGTTCCAGATGTTCCAGAACTTAAGAAGATTATTCTTGAGGAAGGACATAAAAGTGGATTAAGTATTCATCGAAGTGTATTCCTTCTTTCTGTAGAAATCCTTTTGCCACAAGCCTTGCTTTGTGTCGAGTTACTTCCCCTTTGGGATTCATATTCACTTTGTATACCCACTTGACATCAATTGCCTTCTTTCTTTGAGGCAATTCAATAAGTGACCAAGTGTTTTTATCTTCGATGGACTTCACTTCTTCGTTCATTGCTTTCACTCACTTCAAATCCTTCAATGCTTTAGCTGCATTAACTGGTTCAACATCTGTATAGAAAGCATAATGTACCAGCTTACCTTCATTATATATCACATTATTTGATGTAATCACACAATCTTGCAACCTTACAGGTATGTTTCTTGTTCTTTAAGGTATGCTTGTACTTGGTTGATCTATAACTGCTGGTTCCTCTTATCGAACTTCTCTTTTGACTTGAGTTTCTTGTTCTTCAAGTAGGATTCCCACTGAATCTTTCTTGACATTTTTAGTCCAATCCCATTCTTTAAGCTCATCTATGATCATGTCCTTGCAGATTCATAATCTTCTTGTTCACCAGGTTGAACAACTTGTAACCTCCTGTCAATGATATCTAACTAGAATAATTTGAATTGACTTGTCATCAAGTTTTCTTCTCAACTGATCTGGCACATGTCTATGTGAAATAGATCCAAATACCTTCATATGACTCAAGCTAGACTTCGTACCAGACCAACATTCTTCTGGAGTAATTCCTTCTTTCTTCTTCGTAGGACATCTGTTCAAAATATATGTTACAGTCGATACAACTTCACCCAAAAACTCTTTAGATAAATGCTTGCCTTTCAACATACTTCTCACCATATTCATGATGGTTCGATTCTTTCTTTTTGAAGTTCCATTTTGCTGTGGAGTGTAGGGTGGCACCACCTCATTCACAATCCCTTCTTTTTCACATAACTTGTCGAAGTCTTTCGACACATACTCTCCACCACCATTAGGTCTTGAAACTTGGAGCTTTCAACCACTTTGCCTTTCGACCATAGACTTAAACTTAGTGAATACCTTGATCACTTCACTTTTCTTCTTGATCAGGTAAGTCCATAGTTTTTGACTAAAATCATCTTTGAATGTAACAAAGTATTTATTACCTCTCATCGAATCCACCTGAATTGGTCCACATACATCAGAGTTTATAAATTCAAGAATAGCCTTCGATCCGCTTCCTGCATCCTTGCTGAAGCTATTCTTGTGCTGCTTCCCCTACACACATTCCTCATAACCCTCATTTGGAATGTCGATTTCTGGAAACTCTGAAACCATATTTCTTCTTTTCAAATCTCTGATGTCTCTGAAGTTGAGATGGCCTAGTCGATAATGCCATATCCATTCATCTCTGCTAGCTGCATTCGAAAGGCACTTGTGCTCCATCACATTAAGTTCAATCTTGAAGGTTCTATTTTGAGACATAAGAGCCTTCAAGATTAATCTTCTATTTGCGTTGACCACTCTCATCATCTTGTCTTCGACCAATACTTTGCTATTCTTTTTGACCAACGGCTCTATGCTAAGCAAGTTGCACTTCATGCCTGGTATATACAACACATTGGAAATTACTTACCTTTTGCCATCTTTCCTCATAATCAAATCATCTCCAATACCTTCAGCTGCTAGAGTATTGTCATTTATAAATTTTACCATGTTCTTCATTGAGGGTTTTAGGTTGACAAATCAATCTTTCCTTCCAGACATATGTGATGAGCATCCTGAATCCAAGTACCATTTCTCCTTGAATTTTTCTTCATCTCTTGTTGTAACCATCAATAACATCTCTTCTTCTTCATACTTTGCGAACTTCGCATCACTTTCTTGATTCTTTCGCTTTTCTGGACAATCACTAGAATATTGACCATACTTCTGACAATTATAACACTGAATGTGACTCTTGTAAGGTTTTCGACCACCACCTCTTCCTTTATTTGCAACATCACCTCTTTGGTTGCCTTGGTATGGTTTTCTTTGATTCGACACATTTTCTACGTGATGATTTCCTCTACCAGTCGAATTATTGTAACCACCTCTACCTTTTTTGTGTAACCACTTTCCTTTGCCTTTCTTATCTTTTGTTGATTGAGCTTGCAAGGCCACATCACTCTTCGACTTGTCTGCAGTTCTTTCCGCCTGAGATTCAAGCGTCCCTTGAAGCTCTTCCCTCGACAAAGATGACATGTCCTTCGACTCTTCTATGGAAAGTACCAGATGGTCGAACTTCGGAGCCAAAGATCTTAAGATCTTTGAAACAACAGTTCTTGTTGTTAACGTCTATCCACAAGTCTTGATTTGATTTACTAGTTTCATAACCCTAGGGGTTAATAAATAAGATATGCTCTCACTATCTTCCATATGAAGCAATTCATATGTTTTTTTGTGAGTTTGTAAACTCACCTCTTTCACATTCTCAACGCCTCAAAATGATTTCTTGAGAATCTCCCAAGCTTCTTTTGCAGATTCTACATCACTAACCTTTTCAAAATTGTCTGGGTTGACACATTGGTGAATTATAAAGAGAGCTTTATAATTCTTCTTCTTCGATTCTTTGTATTCTGCTTCTTCTTCTTCTGAAGCGTCTTTAGCAAACGGTTCTAATCCTTGTTTCACAAGATCCCAAAGACCTTAAAAACAAAATATAACCTTCATCTGTTTGCACCAATTCTTATAGTTATCATATTTAAGAATTGGGAGACTTGCTGGAAAATTTTCGTTAGCATAATTCATCACCATCGTGAATTTCTTCTTCTTCTTCTTCTTCTTCTTCTTCTTCTTCTTCTTCCTCTATCGTTCTTGATCGTTCTTCCCTTGAATCACTCAATCGGAGCTCTTGATACCAGATGCTGGAAATCCACCAAAACCTATGATGAATTTCTCACAATCTTGATGAACAAGATTGTTATCACCATACAATAACAATGAATTATATGAAAGAATAAAATAAATAAAGAAGACAATGTATTTTTCTGCATAGTTTCTCTCTGCCCACAAACTGTGGAAAACTTTGTTATTCACTTACAACTGCAAATTATGTGAATACAACTTAATTGACTTAATTACAAAAATAAGGGTTACTTCCTATTTATATATTTAGGTTAGCTTTCTCTCTAAGCCAAAAGTCCAAAACTATAAAGGCCCAAAATACCTATTTTGAAACTAAATCAAATCTATTCTATTTTAGATCTAAATCAAATCTATCTAAATCTAAAACAAATCTAAATCTAAAACCAAATCAAATATGTGTGCAGTCTGCTTCGATACACAAGCTCTTTGACTGGCCAATGGTTTCCATCGAGCAACTTTCTTCGACAACCTCTAACCCTTTGACACACATAGTTTCGACATTATGAATTATAATTTAACAATCCAATCATTCTGAATAGCATCGCAGCGGAATACAATTAAAACATATAATCTAACATGTAAGAAAACACATCATTGGTCTCATAAAATCTTTTCAACTTCAATTAACAGAAATAAGATAGTTATAATGTTCTACTCCCAACAACATAAAGCATAGGTTCAACAACCAATCAACATATGTAAATAACGCAAAAATGGTTCCCATCCCGATATTACATGATCAGAGCAAGATCCTACTAAAATAAACGACACTAAATGGAAGACACTTTAAGAGATATCCTTCCACTTACTTCAACAACATTACTCCTAAGAATCTGCATGATACTCACGTAGAGGCAACATTCAAACAGAAGGGGTGAGTAATCGTAATCAATTATGAAAGGCATAAGAGACAAGTAAACTTCAACAATTATAGTTTACAATTATCAATATAACATATACTCATACCTTCATTTATCATAAATAGCTCACACAACACCTTCATCACAAAATTCACATGTGATCACATGACAGTCACAAGTATTATCACATCATAATTCATCAACAAACTTATGCATTACCACACAAGATGTAATGCAACAACACTGACATAATTCATGTGGTACCATAACATGAACACATAGGTTTATTTCACTCCATGATCCCCACCGTAGGATCAATTCCCTCTAAGAACTGAAGTACATTAAATCACTATCATCACCATAGGAAACACTTCACTAAATCCGCAGACGAAAGATTTAGCTACTCGCACTCGAACCATCACCATATGAACGATGACACAACATAATTTAGAACATAAAGTTCCAAAACATGAATTCATTGACTCTAAATATGCAATAACAAAATCATCAACATAGTACATTTCAACATAACAATTTCACTCTAACTATCACCATAGAAAATGAGGCATACCATACACTCAACAATAAACAATCGCACTCAAACCATCACAATAGGAAATGAGATATAATATAATCAACATAAGTTCCATAACATAATAAAAATCTTCATTATTTCATCATACAACTACATCATTTACCACACAAAGCTTAAATCAACATTCAATTGTTCATCAATTAAGCACATAACATTATCACAACAATGCAACGATTCATTAACTGAACATATAAACCAACAACTTTATAAACAAAGTAGGTGTAGAAATAATATTTAAACATATCACCTATTACTACTATGTTATATATCTGAGTTTTAGATTTCTAACACTTCAAACGGGGCATCATTTGGATACACAGTTAAAAAGTTATGAGATAAAACGTCAAAGCACGCCATAGTTAAAAACAACATATGAACAATCAACTTCACATACATAGTGGACATAGGAATAATACTCAATTAATTAACCTATATATATATATATATATATATATATATATATATATATATATATATATATCATGTTATAGCTCTGTGCTTTATCTTTCTAACGCTTCAAACAGGGCTTTGTTTGATTACATAGATAAAAAGTTATGGCATTTTTAGTCATACTCCAAAACATTTCACCGTCAGCCTGCAGTAATCGATTACTGATTTGTGGTAATCGATTACCGCCTAAAAAACTCAAAAAAACTTAAATTTTAAGATGGTAGTCGGTTACCAATAAGTGGTAATCGATTACCATTGAACCTATGATGAAAATGCTCAATTTTATTCATTCTAAAACCCTTTCAAACATGCCCTAACATACACAAACTTTTTATATCAACAATCCAACATTACATATAATTAACATATCGTTAACACAACATATATGCATCAATTTTTACACAATTCACCAATCCAAACACATTTGTTCAACAATCTCATGATTTTGAATTATACCTAAAACCTTCAAAATATTAACAATGGCATAAACATGGAATTGACTCAAAACAAAATTTTCATCCCATAATTATTAACATCCATCATCAATCCAAAGAGAACTAAAACCCTACATCTACTCTTCCCTCATACCATTCATAATCAACCACAATTACCCACCCTTAACTTAGATTTTTCCAGCAATTCTTTAAACCTTCAACGGGGTTCCTTATATGCCCTAGCTCTCCAAACTTGTTTTCACGTACTGTCAAACTCAACTTCCAAATTCTCTCTTTTTATTTTAATTTTTAATTCTTCTAATTACTCTTCGCCTATTTTACCCTCAATTTAACACATCCAATTACTACTTCTCCCTTAAGTTCCTCTATTATTTCCACCTTGTCCTCAATGTTACTACAACTTCTATTTTCTTATTATTTTATTTAATTAATAAAATCGAATAATTATTTTTAAGTAATAAAATAATTCACAATTATTCTACAAAATCTCTAATTACTCTATACACCTCACCACACGATCACACACCTTCACTCCCTAACTTATCTAATTAACCATAATGAATAATTAAATAAACACCACAAAAATATAATTAAATCAAATAAATATATTTTTAGAAAATGGGGTGTTACATCCCTCATATTCTGAGTCAGATTCTAATCAATCTGAATCTGATATTAGATCTTAAGAAGAAAATGCAGTAAAAGTCAACACAATTCAACTCCCTTCTTGTGTTTATCTCACCTTCATAATGGTGATAGGAAAAACACATACATAAGACTTGATTATCAGAGCATACTGACAAGATTTCCTTACGGGGGCATATACCTAGAACTCTTTGACGAGGTTAGGGTAGATGGGTCCATTTAGCATGTCAACCTAACCTTTCCTCTTTTGTTTAGAAACAATGTTCATCATATCAAAGCCTTGGACACTTAACTCATCAAATTTAACAATCTTCTCATTGATAACAAATAGAATGTTTTCATCACCGATGAAGGTTCTTGAAGACATTTTTTGGAATATGGTTAGATTTGCAACGAAAGAGAGAGAAAAAGTTTTTGAGACACAAGTGAAAGTGAGTAGATACGATAAAGGTTTGAGAGTTTAAATAGGGAAAGAAAAGGAAGACAAAAAGTTTATCAAAAAGATTTAGAACAAATCTCGATTCAGAAAGTGGACGAATGAGATTACAATAAACTAGAGGTTGAGAAAAACACAAGAAAAGGGGGTTCAAATTGGGTTTTCAAAAACTTTTTCGTTTAGAAGTTCTTTACACAAATTTTCAAAATTAGAATCAATGCTATACATAGAAGTAATGAAACTTTTGGTTTATACAGGTTCACCTTAGAAAAGGCTAATCCTGTCCGTCCATCAAGGTGATTTCGCCTAAGAAAAGGACTTAATCCACTAATCGTGAAAGATTACAGATGCATGGGCTACTCGTCGGTGACTAACAACAATACTGATAACCTGTAAGTGATCCCTTAAGAATTTTGACCTACCCGATACCCTAAGAGATATAATGACCAATGACTCCTTAAGGCTTCTAACCTACCTGGTCCCTTGAAGGATATTTCTTTATGCCTTAGAAAAGGACTTAATCAAGTTACATTTGAATAATGTGTTTACAGGATTGCTTCTTACAAGCGAATTAGACAAATGTTTAAGTACATATTGTTTAACACAAATATGAGCAACAACTCTTGTGTTCAAACAAATTACAATAGTAACACAATAATAAGCAACAACTCTTGTGTTCTAAAAAATTACAATATTAACATAATAATGAGAAACAACTCTTGTGTTCTAGAAAATAGTAATACCAACACAATAATGAGCAACAACTCTTGTGTTTTAATCTTTTTCTTTTCTTGCTTTGATTTAGTTTTGGCAGCGTTACTGTTCTTGTTCTCTAGTCTTGATGTTTTTCATCGTCGATTTGCAAATGAATTTCTTGAACCTTTATATAGGCGTTGAATACGTAGATCATTGTAGTAGTACATACGCCACTTTCATCTTGCCAGCTTCCAACAGTAAGAAACGATCGTGGGAGAAAAATAGTATGTAGTACATCCATTTAAGTGGAATGTGTAATTGTACTTTTGTACTAACCATTCTTGCACACATTTCTGATATTACTTCTAATGAAGTAGATTGGCTTGAAAAGATATCATCTTTGATTTTGTCTTTTGATGGACTATATGATGTAGAATAGTAATGTGTCTGGAAGATCTAACTTTCCTTGATCTGTATTCTGATGGAAGGTTTCTGATGTGAAGTAATGTGTGCATATTCCACGAAATATCAGAGTCTTCAAAATCTTAACTTTCTCTTCAGAATTAGAAGCAATAGCTTTTCTGATGAACAAATCTTGATTTCTGATTCGGAAGTAGAAGCTTTCCTTTGATGTGTTTAGAACCATGACTTTGTCTTCAGAGTTAAAAGCAACAACTTCTCTAACAAACAAATCTTAACTTCTGATCTTTGAAGAAAAATCTTGTTTCTAGTGATATCTTCTTTTCTGATCTTGGAACAACATCTCTAACAATGTTCTTCTTTCTAGAATTACTTATGACTTCTGAAACAGCAGCTTATTGAGAAGTACACGTTGAGATCCTCTTTCTAGCGAACATTCAACATTCCTCAGAACTACTGATGTTTCTTCAGGTGCGGACGCAATAGTCTTTCTGATGTGTGCTTGGTATATTTCTGATGATTCTTCAGACAATAATCATGAATCAATTAGAACTTCTAATCCGCACACTCAAGAAACTATTAGAAACAAAATTGTTTACATATAAAATATATGTATTGTTATCATCAAAATCCAGAGATTAATTGTAGAATCCAAATCTTGTTCTAACAATCTCCCCCTTTTTTATGATGAAAAAACCATGTATTTTAATGTAACAGTTTTACAAGGTAATATCATAACCAAATCAGAGTTAAGAAGAAAACTTTCCCTGATTAGTGTGAGATCCCCCTGAGTCTAATACTTACCGAATTTAGAAGGAAGGAATGTCTGAGCATTGTTTAGAAAACTCCCCCCTTAGTTAAACAATCTCCCCATGAATCTAAAACTTAAGACCTTATTAGAAAGTATGGTTTTCTGAGCTTGGTTATCATTTTCCAGAATTCTGATTGAAGTGAATGGAAATTATTTATCAGAGTTTGCTTTATTAAAATTTTTTTCTTCATTAGAACCTTCTAATCTTGTACCTGAAAACACATTAAAAACTCTTGCATATATAGTTCGTTAGAAATGTAAGCAATGATATTTAGAGAATTAGGTATGCATCAAAATCATCATTATGATTTCTCTCCCTTTTTGTCTTAATAAAAAATATTTAAGATTATTCATTGATATAAGAATGAAGCAAACAAAATCAGAAATCTTTCGTTGATGGTTTAAGAGAATACAAATAGAAGGAAAAAACACAACAAGGAAATGATACTAAACAATAAAAAAGATACAGGACAAAAATTATTTAAACCATTTATAACCAAAATATTCACATCCTTCTTCCATCAGATAATTGTTATGACCAACACGAATCCAGCGAACAATTTTCACAATCTCCACCTTGAAGAAAACTTCTGATAAGACTCTTCCATAGGGAATGAAGTACTTGTTCAGATCTATGGATATGGTTATGGAATCTTTAAGGTGGTTGAAGATAACTTGAGGAAATTTAATCGGAGTACGATTAAGGAGGAAGAGAATCAAGAGTTTATCATCATGATACAAGAAATTCTTGTTGATACCTCGAGGATGAAGGTTTGAAAGAATAGATCGAAACCAATCTTTAGCAGTAGGTAGGAGTTTCTCAGGGTTTGTGGGTTCAAAACTAGAAGAGACATCAAATATTGAGATCATATTGGCATCATGAATGCATCTGAGAGAAGCTTGGCTTGTAGAAATACCCATTCGAGCACAACTAATGGCCTCAACAATACAAGCAGTAGTGAAATAAACATGAAATCCAAAGATATTGGATTTAGTTATATTACCATCAGTGTTTGGTTTAATCACTTCCCATGACTTTTTAACAATATTCAAGGTTTTAAGGTTATTACCATTGAAAGGTTTTCCTGTATCTGCCTCAATACCTTCCATATGATTTTGATTAGTGAGATGTTCTATGAGGTCATTTTCGACTAGAATATCTGAAATCAGACTCCCCATAGGAATGTAACTCTTCTTGGACTTCTCATATTTGATTTCTCTAGATGATATGACTGAATCTCTCAGGTAGTTAAAGAGAAGAGATGGAAGATGCACCTTGATTCCTTTCATCAGATAATACAGTATGCATTTTTGATCGGTGTTGACATAATCGACTGAGCTAGTTTCTTTTTTGTGATGAATAGAACTCAGAATAATCTTAAACCACACTTTGAGATTTTTATGTAGATCTGTGTATTTGAAGGATGACTTTCCTTCAGAGGTCCCTTGCTTACCTACTACAGAAATTACAGGGGTTACTACATCGAGTACAAAAGGGGATTTTGAATCTGTTTGACAAATCCCTTTTCATCTTTCTTTTTCCATTACGAGTAGGGTTTATATGGATATTTTCGTAATGACAAACTTTGAACCCAGAACATGGGATACGATATACATTTATGTAGCTTCAACATGTATCCAGAATTCTCTTACGAGTTTAGTGTAGATGGGACCATGGAGTCGTTTGAATTAGATTTCCCATCATTGATCGTTAAGTTTTTTGGTAATATCCAACCAATTTACCTTTAGGTTTTAAAATCTACTAGAGCTTCATAGAGAATATCTAGTTCATCAGGACAAGTAGAGAGATGAACAACATCAGAGCAATGAAGGATATGGAGTTCTTGAGTTTGTTTATCAGATGAAGATCATGGTTTAAGAAACTTTGTACCCATTTGTTGTGAATAATTCTCTTGTTTTTGAGCTGCCATAGTTGATGAGGAGTGTGAAGATGAAGTCAGATAAGAAGAGGTTTTAGGTTAAATAATGAAAGGTGTAGAAGTTAGGTAGTGTAGTGTGTGAGTGTGAGTATTTATAGAAAAATTTAAATGATTAAGAACCGTTGAAACTTTAAAATAAAGTGGAGTAATGATGATTTGAAAACTTAATCTCAAGATGTCACATCGCTCAAGATCTCATCCAAACAATGTGTTCTGACAGATATCATGATGACTCATAGCCACACGTTTGAGGAGACACATGTTGATATTATGAGAGTCAAGAACGCCGAAGGGTTTTTTACTTGAGATGTTTCTGATTAAGACATCTTTTAACTCATAGAAGTATCTAGACAAAACAAATAAAATAATCATATCAGAAAAAATAATATATTCTAACCTGATGTTCATTGTTTCTGATAACTTTCCATTTTTTAATTTATTTTTTTTGAAGACATTCTTCCTCTCTAACATGTGATTCCTTTTAAGTCTAGGCACGTTGCTCAGAATCATCATTTCTGGGCACTATTTTAGTTCTTCTTAATTCTTCAGAATCTAGTTATTGTTCTGACAATTTTTCTTTCTCTTTCAGTCTTCAGATAAGACTGCCTTATGTCTTTCTTATGACTTCTTCTAAAAACTCACACATTAATACCAAACTCATATTCTAGATTTTGGAACGTAGGCCTTCTTCCCATCATGTAACACATGTATCCGGAGTTCAGATGTTGGTTTAGCTTTTCTATCTAGAACATCTCTTTAGAGTCGGACTCTGTTTCTGATGTGTCTTCTTTTGAGCTGACACCCATGAGTGCTACGTTTGCATATTCTTCTTCTGATTCCGATACTTCAGAGTTAGAATCATCCCATGTTGCCATGCGGCCTTTCTTCTTTCATTTGAAAGTGATTTTCTTAAAGATTTTTTTATGGGGCTCTCCTTCTTGAGAATTGGATATTCATTTATGTAGTGTCCAGGCTCATTGCACTCAAAACATGTTACTTCATTACTTGCTCTTCCTTTATCAGATTCTTCTAGAGGAACTCCTTTGTTTCTGAATCTTTAGCCATTGTTTTGCCTTTTCTTCCAGAGTTGCTTAACTCTTCTGGATAAAAGTGAAAATTCTTCTTCATCATTAAAATATTCACCATCACATTTTTCAATTTCTTTAGCTTGGAAAGCCTTTCTCTTTTCTTACCTGGTTCTCGCTGTTCTATATTTTAGAGCAATATATTTGTTCTTTTTCTGAGGCTCATCTTCTTCTATCTCTATCTCATGTTTAAGCAAACTGACTAACTCTTCAAGAGTTATACTGTTCAGATCCTTAGAGAGCTTCAAAGCAGTAACCATAGGTCTCCATATTTTGGGAAGACTTCTGATGATCTTCTTAACATGATTAGCTATGGAGTAACCTTTGTCTAGAACTTTAAGTCTTACTACCAAGGTTTGAAACCTTGAGAACATAGTTTCAACCGTTTCTCCATCTTCCATTCTAAAGGATTCATATTTCTGAATTAAGGCCAATGCCTTAGTTTATTTGACTAGTGCATTGCCTTCACGTGTTATTCTGAGTGAATCAAGAATGTCCTTTGATGTTTCTCTTTTTTTAATCTTTTGATATTCATTGTACGAGATTGTGCTTAGAAGGATAGTTTTGGCTCTGTGATGATTCTTGAAGTTGCGCTTCTGGTCTTCATTCATTATGTTCATGATAATAGGAATACCAATTGCACTGACAAATTCTTTATAACAATTTGTAACCATTTCCCAAAGATTAATATCATAACCTAGAAAGAAAATTTCTATTCTATCTCTCCAATAGTCGAATTTCTCTCCATCAAAAATAGGAGGTTTGAAACTATATTTATCTCTATTGTTTGTGTTAGAAATAACCATTTAGAAGGTTTTTCTCACAATGGATATCTCTATAAAGTTAAGTGTTTGATTAGAAAATCAATAACAACACTGGAACTATGATACCAATTGAAGGTTGAGAAAAACACAAGAAAGAGGGGTTTGAGTTGGGTTTTCAAAAACTTTTTCATTTAGAAGTGTTTTACACAAACAATCAGAATTCGAATCAATGCTATAGAGAGAAATAATGACACTTTCAATTTATACAGGTTCACCTTAGAAAAGGCTAATCATGTCCACTCGCCAAGGTGATTTTGCCTTAGAAAAGGACTTAATCCACTAATCTTGAAAGATTACAGATGCACGGGATACCCACTCATAACTAACAAAAATAATGATAACTTGTTAGTGATCCCTTAAGAATTCTTACCCACCCGGTCCCCTAAGAGAAATAACAATCACTAACTCCTTAAGGATTCTGACCTATCCAGTCCCTTGAAGGAGATTTCTTTATGCCTTAGAAAAGGACTTAATCAACTTACAGTTGAATAATGTGTTTACAAGATTGCTTCTTACAAGCGGATTATACAAATGTTTAAGTACATCTTGTTTAACACAAATATGAGCAACAACTCTTTTGTTCAAACAAATTACAATAGTAACACAATAATGAGCAATAACTCTTGTATTCTAACAAATTACAATAGTAACACAATAATGAGCAACAACTCTTGTGTTCTAGCAAATAGTAATATCAACACGATAATGAGCAACAACTCTTGTGTTTTTATATTTTGTTTTTCTTGCTTTGATTTGGTTTTGGCAGTGTTACTATTCTTGTTCTCTAGTATTGATATTTTTTGTCTTGTCATCTTTTCGTCATTGATTTGTAAATGAATTTCTTGAACCTTTATATAGGCATTGAGGAAGTAGACCGTTGTAGTAGTAAACACGTCACTTTCATCTTTCCAGTTGCCAACGGTAAGAAATAATCGTGGGAGACAAATAGTACATAGTACATCCATTTGAGTGGAACGTGTAATTGTACTTTTTTACTAACCATTCTTGCACACGTTTCTGATGATACTGTCTTATGATGAATATTATTTCTGATGAAGTAGATTGGCTTGAAAAGATATCATCTTTGATCTTGTCTTCTGATGGACTATATGATGTAGAATAATAATCAGTCCAGAATATCTAACTTTCCTTGATATGTCTTATGATGGAGTGTTTCTGATGTGAAGTAATGTGTGCATATTCCATGAAATATCCGAGTCTTTAGAATATCGACTTTGTCTTCAGAATTAGAAGTATTAGCTTTTTTGATGAACAAATCTTGACTTCTGATTCGGAATTAGAATCTTTCTTTTGATGTATTCAAAACATGGACTTTATCTTCAGAGTTAGAAGCAACAGGTCCTCTGACAAAAAAATCTTGAATTCTGATATTTGAAGCAAAAGCTTATTTTTGGTGAAATCTTGCTTTCTGATCTTGGAGTTGCAACTCTAACAGAGTTCTTCTTTCTAGAATTACTTGTGACTTCTGAAGCAGCAATTTATTGAGAAGTACACGTTGAGATCCTCTTTCTGGCGAACATTTAACATTCTTCAAAACTACTGATAGTTCTTCAAACGCGGATGCAATAGTCTTTCTGATGTGTGCTTGATATATTTATGATGATTCATCATACAATAGTCCTGAATCAATTAGAACTTCTAATCTGCACACTCAAGAAACTATTAGAAACAAAATTGCTTACATATAAAATATATGTATTGTTATCATCAAAATTCATATATTAATTGTGGAATCTAAATCTTGTTCTAACATAAACTTTTTTGGAAAAGCCCAAAAAAGTAAATGTTACAATCTAAGAAATTAATGACTTAGGAGAGAAAAAAAATAATGATTTCATATTTTCCTAAGACATAGAGCTATCCAAAAGTTGCTTCAATTGTTTTGATAGCTGCATGTATGACAACTGTCATACTTCAGAATCTCAATACTTTTATTTGATTTTTGATTTTCATCATAGTCCAATAGATAGAAGTTTCATGCAGGATTATGACTAAGGTCAATCTGAACCAGAGTACATTCTAACTTTAGAAGGCTAACTGTTCCAGAGATAAATATCTCAGAGTCTTATTTTACATATTCATAAGAAAAAATATTTTTCATTCTGGAAAAAGTTCCATTTTTAGATTTTTTTTAAAATAAATACGAATCTATCTTCACCAAGGGGTTTTATGAAGATAACAACCTATTGATAGTTTGTATCAATAAATTTTAAGTTTAAAAGTACCTTATGAACACAGTCCCTTATAAAATGATGTTTGATTTCAACATGTTTTGCCCCTGAGTGAAAAATAGGATTCTTGGATAAGAAAATAGTAGAAGTGTTATCACACGAGATATGAATGTTACCTTCCTTAACTTGATAGTCTTCTAGATGACTTTTCATTCAGAGTATTTGCATGCTACACACAAAGGCTACAATATATTTAGCTTCAGTTGTTGATAGTTCTATTGTAGATTACCTCTTGTTGGACCATGAAATCAAATTTTCACCAAGAAATTGACAGCTTCCACCTGTGTTTTTTCTTTCTAGTTTATTTCCAGCATAGTCAACATCACAATATCCTACTAACTTATATTATTTTGTTTTCTGTACACCAAAACAAGGTTAATAGTACCTTTAAGATATCTAAAGATTCACTTAACAATTATTAAGTGAGATTCTCTAGGATAAGATTGGAATCTAGAACATAAGCAAACACTAAATAAAATGTCAGGCCTAGAATTAATCAATTATAGAAGAGAACCAATCATACATATGTATAATTTTTGTTCAACCTTTTTACCTACTTCATCTATTTCAAGAATATGCGTTGGATGCACTGGAGTCTTAACTGTTTTGCATTCAGATAAGTCAAACTTATTCAGAAGTTCCCTTGTGTGCTTGCACTGATGAATGTATATTCCTCTGAACTTTGGCTAATTTGAATTCTCAAAATGAACTTTAATTCTCCCATCAGACTCACCAACATAAATTTGCACTACTAAAATATCATTTTTGAATGATTTTCAAAACAAAGTGGTATCAACTCTCCCTCTTGTAAAAACATTTTTCAAAAGAAATTGCTTAGTCTTTCATACCATGCTCTGAGAGCTTATTTCAGGTCATACGAAGATTTTTTTAGTTTATAAACAAAATCTGGATTTTTATGAATTTCAAAATCCGAATTTTGATTAACATAAACTTCTTCTGCAATGTAACAATTTAAAAATTCACTTTTAACATCCATTTGATATAAAATGATGTCATGATTATCTGCAAAAGAAATTAGGAGACAAATAGATTCTAACTTGTCCACTGGTGTAAATGTTTCAGTATAGTCAATCCCTTCTTGTTGACAGTAACCTTGTGCAACCAGTCTGACTTTATTCCTTACCACTTATCCTTGCCCATTTAATTTATTTCTGAACTCCTACTTGGTTCCAATAACATACTTTCCTTTTGGTCTTGGTACCATATCCCATACATCATTTATGAAGGATTGATTCGATTCTTCTTGCATGGCCATAATCCATGTAGAGTATAGAAGAGCTTCATTAATGGATGTTGGTTCTATGATAGACACCAGACCCTAAATAGTTTTTTAATTTTTTATGAATGAAGATGTGGCTCTGACAGATTTAACTTTATCACTCAGATTCAATTCCTCAGGATGTGAGAATTGTTGCCTATGCTTATTCAGCGGTGCTAGGGTGTTAGTAGCTTATGAGCATGTACAAAATATTTAATCTCATAATTTTTGTCTTCAAAGTCTAAATATCTGATCTCCAGATCTGCAAACTTTTCAACTATCTTTGACTTTTCAGAGTTAAGCTTATCATTAAACTTAACATGAATTGACTCTTCAACAATTCGTGTATCAGTGTTTTACACTCTGTAGCTCTTTGAGCATTCAGAGTATCCTAACATGATACATTTTTGTTCTTTAGAATCAAATTTGTTAAAGGTATCTTGGATATTAAGCATAAAACAGACACGACCAAAGGGATGAAAATAAGAAATGTTGGACTTTCTATTCTTCCATAATTCATAGGGAGTCTTATTTAGAATAAGTCTCATTGAGATCTCATTCTGAATGTAATATGCTATGTGTTGCACCCCTAATTTTGTCCCTAATTTTTTTAGTCGCATTATCATGTCATATTTTTGTTACTTGGTCACAATCATCAATTAACATCTTCATTCATCACATTTTGCATCATTAGTCGTATTTAAGTTGATCACAAGTCATTTTAAATCACATTTGTATTGTTTTGTAGTTGAAAAATACCTGACATTTCACTTCATGCATTTTTATCTCTTTACCCGCTTCATACATTACTTCGAGTTGTTTATATGTCGATAATATTTATATTTCAGTTTTACAGACATACCGTTAAAAGCGATTCGACACTGCAGAAAATTAGCGAGAAAATATTTCAAGTTTTCACCTTTAACTAAGTGTTTTATGAATATATGTTTCACGTAGATCATGACAGTGTGCTCGCTTTATTTAAGATACAATTTAAAATTTTATTCTTAATCGTCAGCGTTTTACGGCCGAGTATTTTTATTTTCAACTTATTTTGATTTTGACCGTTTAAATAATTTTTTATTAAACTTTGAAACTTGTAATTTATTTTAATATGTTCATTTTTTAATTTTTGATCAAAAATCATACATAATAGTTGTTCATTTCGGTCCGCTTCTTTTTTATATATATATATATATATATATATATATATATATATATATATATATATATATATATATATATATATATATATATATATATATATATATATATATATATATATATATATATATATATATATATATATATATTTATATTACTTAATTTTGTTTCATCTTTATTTTACTTTACGTTTTAGTATAAATATATACAGTATTTTTTTTCTTTCAATTATTATATATACATATTCTTTTGACTCTAATGTAAATATATATATAAAAAGAGGGTTAAACAAAATTGTACTTTTTAAAATTAATTTGTTCTTATGATAAAAGGGCATGTATAGTCATTTGACACACAAACCCTATATATATATATATATATATATATATATATATATATATATATATATATATATATATATATATATATATATATATATATATATATATATATATATATTGTGTGTGTGTTGGAATGAAACAAAAGGGGAGGAGATAAAATTACAGAAACAAAGAAATCCATTCATTTATCTTCAGTAACCACGGAACTGTTAGAATTAATTTAGATTTAATTAGATATTAGTTTATATTTAGGAATATCTTTTAGATTGTTTATATCTTTGTTAGAAGATATATATCTTAGATCTTCTTATATCTTAGTAGAAGATATTTTTAGATTTAATCTGTGTGTATAAATAGCCTAGTGGAGTAGGTTATTGTAATTCATTGTAAATCCTTATTTTGAAGCTATCAGTAAATATTCCTTTTGCCTTTTATCTTCCTTGTGCTCCAACAATTGGTATCTAGAGTTCCTGGTTAGAAACTCTGGAATTTGGGAAACATTATTTTTTCATTGAGTTTCTGCGTAAATTGCACAAGGTAGAAGATGAACAGAAACGACAATATTCATTCCAAGCTTCCAGTATTTGATGGCAAAAACTGGAATCGTTGGAAGATCCAGATGCACGTGTTATTTGGTTCTTAAGATGTGTTAGATCTTGTCACTGATGGTTATAATCTGTTAGAAGCAGACGCAACAGAGACTCAGAAGATAGCACAGAAGGCACTGAGGAAGAAAGATCAGAAAGCATTGTTCTACATCCATCAATGTATGGATGTGAATGTGTTTGAGAAGATTGCTGATTCTTAAACAGCAAATGCTACGTGGGACACACTGGTCAGATGTTACGGTTGTGACGCATCAGTGAAGAAGGTGAAGCTTCAGTCTCTCAGAAAGCAATATGAGAATCTCAACATGTAGGACAATGAGAAGGTTTCTGAATACATCTCTAGAGTGATTCTGATTACTAATGAGATGAAAGCTTGTGGAGAAACTCTGTCTGAACAAGTAATTATTGAGAAGATTTTGAGATCTTTAACTTCTCAATTTGATTACATTGTTGTAGCAATTGAACATTCCAAAGATTTGAGCACCATGAGAGTTGAAGAGCTGCAAAATAGTCTAGAGGCGCATGAGTTATGTATGACTGCAAGAACTTCTGAGAGAGAAGTAGAGTAGCAGGCTCTGAAAGTAACTTCTGGTAAGAAGCATCAGAAGCAGACCTGGTCAGAAGCCATGAAGAGAACTAATGATGTTCAAAAGTCAGAAGCTTCAAACTCTGATAGGTAGAAGAATGTCCAGAAGGGAAAGGAGAAGTCTGACAAAAAGAATGTTCAGTGTTACTGTTGTAAGAACTTTGGTCACTATGCCAGAGATTGCTGGTCCAACAAAGAAAGGAAGTCAGAAGAAGCAAATATAGCAAGAGGAGATTCAGATGATGAACCTGTGCTATTGTTGGCTTCTGAACCTGATGATCTAAATTCATCAGAATGGTGGTATATGGACACAGGGTGTTCAAACCATCTTACTTGAAATAAGAAGTGGTAGGTTGACTTTGACTCTGGGAAGAGTACAAAGATCAGATGTGCTGATGACAAATACCTCAACGCAGAAGGTATGGGAAATGTCAGAATCATTCTAAATAATGGGAAAGCAGCTGTGATCCAGAATGTTTGGTATGTACCTGGCATGAAAAGCAATCTGATGAGTGTGGGACAACTGGTTGAGAAAGGTTTTTCAGTTACCATGAAGGACAATCTTCTGAAGCTGTATGACTGTAATCAGAAGCTGATTATGGAGTTAGAACAAGGAAGGAACAGAACATTCAAGGTGAATGTTAGAACTGCAGACTCTGAATGTCTTAGTGCAATAAGTGTTGTCAAGGAGAGTGAGCTGTGGCACAGAAGATTTGATCATCTGAATTTCAGAAGTTTAGGACATCTGAAATCAAAGAATCTGGTACATGGAATTCCTACATTCAAGAAGCCTGAAAAGTCATGCAAGGTGTGCATGGAAGGGAAGCAACCAAGATTACCCTTTGCATCATAAGTAGCTCCAAGAGCAAAACATGCCTTGGGAGTAGTACATTCTGATGTGTGCGGTCCGTTTCCAGTAGCATCGACTGGAGGGAATAAATATTTTGTGTCATTTGTTGATGAGTTCACCAGAATGACATGGGTATCTCTCATAAAGTTCAAACACGATGTGTTTGCAGAATTCAAAAAGTTCAGACTGAAGGCTGAGAATCAGAGTGGCCAGACTCTGAAAATTCTTAGAACTGATGGTAGTGGTGAGTATAACTCCACAAAATTCAGAAGTTTCTGTGAGGAGAATGGAATTGAGCATGAGGTTACTTCTCCATATACTCCTCAACATAATGGTCTTTCTAAAAGAAGAAATTGTACTTTGCTAGATATTGTGAGAAGCATGCTGAAAGAGAAGACGCTTCCTCATACTCTATGGGGAGAAGCTGTTGCAACTTCATGTTATGTGCTTAACAGATGTCCAACAAATAAATTAAAGGAAATAGTTCCTATTCATAAGTGGACTGGAGATAAGCAAAGTGTTAGTCATCTGAAGGTATTTGGTTCTGTATATTACAAACATGTCCCAAAAGCCAGAAGACAGAAACTGGATGATAGAAGTAAAGTGATGTTGCTGGTGGGGTATCACAATACAGGCTCGTACAAACTTTATTGTCCAGAAACTAACAAAGTTGAGTTCAGCAGAGACGTCATTATAGAGGAATCAGAAGTTTGGAATTGGGAAAAATCTCGTCCCGACTCTGATGACAGAACTTCTGAAGAAAGGTCAGAAATACATGTTTCTGAAGCTAGTAAAGACTCTGACTCTGAAGAAGATACAGAAGGAGAAGATGATTATGACTCTGACTCCGATGGTGATCCAGACTCTAAAGACAGTCAAGGTGCTAGAGAAAGTCCAATTGCTGAAGCAAGTGCTTCTGAAGGGGAAAGTTATGGTATCCAAAGTTCTAAAGGTCCAGTTCAGAGGCAACAAAGAGTCAGAAGCATCCCAAGAAGATTTACAGAGTTTGACATGTTGCAAGACACTGAAGTCTGAAGAAGAAGTTATTCAGTGTGCAATGTTAGTAGACTCTGAACCCGTGAGTATGGAAGAGGCTCTTAAGCAGCAAGTTTGGTTACAGGCCATGAAAGAAGAACTTGATGCTATAGAGAGAAACAACACTTGGAAGCTGACAGAACTTCCAAAAGGCAAGAAAGCCATCAACGTCAGATGGGTTTTCAAGCAGAAGCTAAATCCAGATGGATCAATTGGAAAACACAAAGCGAGATTATTAGCAAGAGGCTTCCTACAGAAGCCTGGGATGGATTACTTTGAAGTGTTTGCACCTGTAGCGAGACATGAAACGACCAGTCTAGTGATTGCAATA
The DNA here is from genome assembly GCA_948472305.1 of Vicia faba. Classification (NCBI taxonomy): domain Eukaryota; kingdom Viridiplantae; phylum Streptophyta; class Magnoliopsida; order Fabales; family Fabaceae; genus Vicia; species Vicia faba. Next base: position 291,728 of record CATIWC010002482.1, on the reverse strand, counting down.
GCTGCTAACAGGAATTGGCCTCTGATGCATTTAGATGTAAAATTTTCATTTCTGAATGGTCCATTATAAGAAGAGGTGTACGTTTCACAACCTCCTGGATTTAAGAAAAAGAATCAGGAAGGGAAGGTGTTCAAATTACACAAAGCATTGTATGGATTGAAGCAAGCGCCCAGAGCTTAGAACTTGAAGATTTATTCGTTTTTCAAGGAACAAGGGTTTCAGAAGTGTGAGATGGAGTATGGTGTTTATGTTCAGCACACTTCAGAAGGTAATACGATTCTGGTGTGTTTTTATGTTGATGACATATTACTCACAGGAAGTTATGAACAAGAGATAGCTGAGTTCAAGAAAGTTCCGATGAATGCGTTTGAGATGACAAATCTTGGAAAAATGAGTTTCTTTCTAGGGATGGAATTTATATACTCTGAGAAAGGAATCATTTTACATCAGATGAAGTATGAAATAGAGCTTATGAAGAGATTTGAGATAGAAAATTGAAAGGTTGCTATCACACCTGCTGATACGAATCAGAAGTTGGATTCTGATTCTGATAGAGAGGATGTGGATGCTACAACCTTCAAACAAATGGTTGGTTCTATAAGGTATTTGTGTAATACCAGACCTGGTATTTGCTATGCAGTTGGAATGGTTAGCAGATTTATGAGCAAACCAAAGTGGTCCCATTACCAAGTTGCAGTCAGGATTCTGAGGTATGTGAAGGGAACTCTGAAATATGGAGTGTTATTTCCGTCTGGAAGAAAGATCGAATAAGAACTTCTGAGTTATTCTGATTCTGATTGGTGCGGAGATAGAGTTGACAGAAGAAATACTTTTGGGTACTTATTCAAATTTCTGGGAGGTCCTATTTCTTGGTGTTCCAAGAAGCAACCTGTTGTTGCTCTGTCAACTTGTGAAGCTGAATATATTGCAGGTGCTCTGACTGCATGTCAAGCTGTGTGGATTCTGAACTTGCTGAAAGATATGAAGATTGAGGTAAATAAACCTTTGAAGCTGATGATTGATAACAAGTCTAAATCAATCTTGCCAAGAATCCAGTGTTGCATGGGAGAAGCAAGCATATTGAGACCAAGTATCATTTTCTGAGGAATCAAGTTCAAAATGGAATAATAGAGGTTGTGCACTGTAGCACTCAGAAGCAACTGGAAGATGTTCTGACAAAGGCTATCAAAACTGATCAATTTCTTGGTTTAAGAGATGAAATTGGTGTTGTCAGTTTTGGGCAAATATAAATTAAAGGATGGTGTTAGAATTAATTTAGATTTAATTAGATATTAGTTTATATTTAGGAATATCTTTTAGATTGTTTATATCTTTGTTAGAAGATATATATCTTAGATCTTCTTATATCTACTGTTAAAATTATTTTTATTATTCTTTTTTTCTTTTAGTTTTCATTTTATATTAATTGTTTTAGTTTTAATTTTATATTTATTATTTTTGGTTTTCACATTATGTTTATTATTTTAGAAGATTTTAAATGTTATTTAAGTAGATTAAGCTTGACACATATATTGGCCTAAGACCAATTATTATTTTTTACCCGATTTAAATTTAACACCATACTTTGTCATTTGCATATTTTATTGTATTATTTTGTTACTTTAATTTAATGTTTAATAATATAAAAATACAATTAGATATAAAATTTTTAGGTTTATATTTTATTCGATTTGTTTGTAAATAAATTTGAATTGTGTTGTTGATTTTTCATTGTATTACGATATTAGAGTTAATTTTGATTTAGCTCACGAGTATGTGTGAATGTATATACTTCATTGACCGACTTATTTTGTGGATTTCAATCCGATTCATTCTGGTCTCTTGGCTTTGATTGTTTGACTTGGATTTCTTACTTAGCTGAGATGTTGGGTTATTTCTCTATTATCCTGGTTGTCTGTTTGTTGGAGTTTTATCTGATGTATGGATCCTTATCTGATATCTTGATGATCATCCGATGATTTATTTGACACTTTGCGCTTATTAGATACTTGAAGTTCTTATCTGATGCTTTGAGCTTTGTCCGCTGCTTTGAGTTTTATCTGACGCCTTGAGTTTCTTTGATAATGTCTGCTTGTGATTTATTTTCACACGATACCTGGTATACTCTTGACTTATTTCTTTGCTTGTGGCTTTAAACCAAAGGATGAGAATTCTTATTGACTTTATTTGTCAAGTGTCGACTTCTTGTTTGGTTAGAGTGTTCCTTACCTATCTTTTACTTTCTTGTACGTATGATAGTCTCTTCACCTCCTACCCTTTTCTTCATTTTCAAAAACATCTTTCTTTTTCAAAATTTCTTTCTTTTTAAACTTTAACCGCTTTCATAATAAACCTCGACTATGTCAAGTGACTTTTCAAATTTCTTTTCTTCTTCAAACTTCTCAAAACAATTAATAAATAATGATGAGAAGTCTCTTCATTTAAAAAACAACCAACACACAATTTTGTTCTTTTTGAGAAGAACTACGAGTGTTCCGATCCCTTATTGCACGAATGGGGTACGTAGGCACAAAGGTTCACAACCGCGACAGTCTCAATAATAAAAAAACATTTCTTTTGTTTGTAGATATAAGTTCCTTAATTTTAAGGTTAACATTAATTTTTGTAAAATAAATATAGCAGCCATATGTTGAATAAGATGTGTTGTCTTGCTATGAAGAATAGGTGGAGCAAGAAGTCCTATTTTATGAAGACATGTATGATTTGAAGTGTTTCAACATCTGAAACAACATATCGGATAAGATATCATATGAAAGAGCATATGACATCGCACCTGAGCTAAGCTGAATTAGTGGATTCAATTATGATTTGACAGTTGCAAAATATTCTGAGAATATAATGCATTCCTATGTGGCGCTTAATTTAAAGGTCAAGAAGAATCAAATCTGAATATTGAAGATTATGCAGTTTCTAAATAAAGATTATTTAGGAAACAAATAATTGAAGACCTTGTTTGTAGCAGAAGTTACTGCTAGTTTGTAACAGTTGATATGCTGTGTTTTGAAGGCCCAAATCTAGTTGGGAATAGGTTATAAATAGAAGAATTTGTAACCTAGTTTGGTACGAGTCCAAGATGTAGAAGTCTAGGGCTTTGTCTATGTGAACCACTCGGGTTGTGAGATCGTCACTATGTTCTCACTCAGAAGTTGTGGAGTAATGAGTTGAATATTTTTCTCGGAGGAAGCTTTGAAGCAACTCTAAGTTGTTGTTCTTGGTTAGGAGAAAGGTTGTAAACGTGCGAGTTTAACCTTCAGTCTTAGCTAGGTATGGTCATGGAAGTGTGTCTTCCTATTTGTTTATAATTGTTTTGATCCAATCACTTTCTGTGATTGAAGAGAGATTGAGGAGGGTCTCATATCTAAGTGAGTCTTAGATAGAAATATAATACATGTAGTGATTAAGTGAAAAGTTGTAAACGTAGGAGTTTAGCTTCGAATTGATACTATCATAGTGGATTTGTCCCTGGCTTGGTATGCCCCCAGAGTAAGTGAGTTGCTCCAAACTGAGTTAACAATTCTGGTGTATTATTTATGTTTTTCAATATTGTTTTATATGTTTATATCTGGCCTGTTTGTTTGTGTCACATCATATGTCTCAACCTGTCATAGTACATATGAGTTCTATCATACCAGAATTTCAGTAAATATTCATTCATTCGTTTCCTTTAGCAAGTAAGCTTTAGATAATACACTATTTGATAAAAGCAAAGAAAATGGATCATGCGGAGTACCATATATGTTTAGGATACTAATATCTTTCCTTTGCATAACTGACCCCCGTACTTTGATCTCTTTTCTTTTTTTGGGTTTTATTCGCTCTTTTCCCATTTTTCTTTTGGAAACAATAAAGTGCGGTGACGACTTTCACTGATATGAGTTAAGTCAATTAATGACTTAGTCTCAAATTCTTACCGCTACATTTTACTACGTGCGACACTATGTTGAATGCTCCTGCCCAGAAGTGCTTTGCAATGTTAGTCACATTGATCATGATTCTGGCCATTCCTTATAATGTACAATTTTTCCTCTCAACAACTTCATCCGGTTGAGGAGTTCTAGGGCAAGAAAAATAACGAGAAATGTCATTTCATCAAAAAAATTCAAAGATTATGTTTTCAAATTCCCGACCATTATGACTTCTGACTTTAATAATTTTAAAATCTGTTTCATTTTGCACTTGGGTCAAAAGGTAGCAAACACTGAATGCGACTCATCTTTGTGTTTTAAGAATTTTATCCATGTCCATCTGTTGTAATCACAAACGATAACTAGTTCATACTTCTTTCCGTTGACAAAGGCTATTTTCACAGGCCCTAACAAGTCAATGTGTAAAAGCTCCAGAGGTCTAGAGGTTGAAAGAATATTTTTAGTTCTGAAAGACGTTTTTGAAAACTTGTCTTTCTGACATGCCAAATCAAGATATCCTTTATGCATCATACTTCATGCATACAAACAAATCTCATGTATACGACTAATATTTATCTAACAAAATTCATAAGCCTGTTGAATCAGAGGATTTTCAAATCGCTTTTGTTTCGCTACGAGGATTTCTAACTCTTTTTTGATTATGAGGACCTTCTCTAGTAAACTTTCTTCACAAATTACCTTAGTTAACTCCCAATGAGTCTCCCTTGCAACTTCTATTTCCCATATAAGGTATTGTGTCAAGACTCATCTCATTCTATTTCATTTCCATTCGAAGAACAAAATTTGAATACTTTTGTATTTAATTATGTTTCACCACGATTATATGAAGACTGTCGTCATTCATACTCTCTAGTTAAAATTAATTAAATAAGGACAATTATCGTAAGACATCTCCATTTCGCTAGCATTTGGATTTAGTTTAAATTCGTTCATATTATATTAAAAAATATAAGTGTCAATTATATTTATATTTTGCATGACTGCACTAGTTTGAATACTACATTTACTATTCATTTTATTTTCACTTTTTAATCATGTAGTATTTACATTTTATTTGTCTGTCACACAATTACAAAAAAAGTACAAATGTTTAGTTTCATTCATACTACATGAATCATACCATTTTCCGTCTTTTGCATCTTTGCATTAGTTAAAAATTAGCATTATTTGCATATTTTTGCACTTTAAAAAATCACAAGTTAATCTTTTTCTTTGAAGGTCAACATAAGTCAAAGGCAAATTGCCACAAATTATTTGGTTTTATTTATAGTGCCTAATGCATTATCTCATTTTTTTATGTTTCTTTGTTAACAAGTTACAAAACTTCTTCTTTTGGCAAAGACAAAAAAAATAATAATAAAGCGAATTGCATCACAAAATATCTTACATCCATGGTTTATCAAAATATCATGTCCATACCATACATACAAATAGCACAGAGGACAAAAAAATTTACAACATAAAAATCCTCATGTTATTACATCATTTATTCCTATTACATCATCATGTACACAAACACCACGAACTTGTATAAACTTATTTCACACAAGTTTATAACTATTATAATTTTTTTAGAAATTTTATAAAGCATGGTGATCTTGTACCTTGTACTATTACTCACATGAAATTTTTTGATCTTTTCTTCTAAAATTCAGAGGTTTTTGAATATATAATGTTTGAAACATGTGTAGAAAGATTAAAACTAAGTCTTCAGATCTATGTCATCAGAGTTTTCAGAACTTGTTCAACTTGAACCTTGTCTTCAGAGTCTTTATAACCTTTTCTTCAGAGTCTTCAGATCTTCGTTCAACAAAAATTTATCTTCAAAGTCTTCAGAAGTTGGTCTAGAGAACCATTGGTATTCATAATCTTCATAACTCGTTCAATAGAACCTTGATTTCAGAGTCTTCAGAAGTTGGTCTTGAAAATCTTAAGAACTCGTTCAACATAACATTGTCTTTAGAATCTTGAGAACTTGGGAAAGATAACTTGGAACCTTCAGAGCTTTAGAACATATAAAAAGCTTTATAACTGAGCCACAGCTAGAAGCAATAAAATTAACGTTCTTTCAGAACCGTTGCATTAAGGTGCATTCTAATCCATGAAACACAAACTTGTATTCTTCAGCGTGTTGAGTCTAGAATCTGATGATGTCACACGTCACTTCTTCAGAGACAGAACATGTTAGCAAAAGCTACACACTAAACATACCATTAGGGTACTAAATTTTTATCTAATCGTCCATGTAATGTTATCATCAAAACTCAAGGCCAGATGAATAACCAAATCTTGTTCTTACAATCTCCCCCTTTTTGATGATGACAAAATCATATATTTTGATAAACAATTTATACCACTTTAATCACATAAAACTCTTTCACAGTTAGCTAAATAGCTCCCCATGAGTTCTATATTCTCAGAACTTGTTTAATCTTTTTCAAGGTCTCCCCCTGAGTTCAAGACTTAAAGAAATTATAGGAAATAGCAAAAAAAGACAATCAGAATGAAGTAATACTTCCTTGATTGAAATACCATCATACTTCTTACTAGCGATACAGAAATCTCCATCTCAGATTTTGGCTTGCTTTCAGAGTTTGGTGAGGTATCCGACCTGGTTTACCATCAGAGTCTGAACAGGGTTGCATAAATCTTTATCTTAGATTATGGCTATACTTTTAGAACACTATGGTGTACAAAGTCTGGTTGATAGTATTAGAGCCTTGTATCACAGTCTCGATGGACTTGATCACATCATCACCAGAGACTTGATGTTCCATCAGAGTCTAGTTGACGATATTAAAGCTTGATAGCATCCAAGTCTTGATGTATCATTAGAGTCTAGTTGAATTTTCTTCTTGCAAAAATTTTATAACCCACGACTTCTGAATTTCTAGCTTCTGAATCACATTCAGAGCTTCCAAGTTTACCTATTTGGAAAAATTCAGTGAACTTTCTCAAAGTCCCTGATGAAAGAAAGTCACGATTCAAAAACACAGCGAAAGTTAAAATTTCCCTTTAGTTGATCCTTATGAATGAGCATGACTAGTGATAGAACAATTAACTCTTATGGTGATTAACAAATTTGCTGCAAAAACTGGATGATTGATCACGAGCGTTGTTGTAGAACAATGATTCTACTCAGTTTACACGAACATACAACCTTCAGTCTCAGTGCTAGCTACTACAAATGAAGACTTTGAGCGAGAGAGAGAGAGAGAGAGAGAGAGAGAGAGAGAGAGAGAGAGAGAGAGAGAGAGAGAGAGAGAGAGAGAGAGAGAGAAATACGATCATAGTTTCACAAACCTAATTTCATCAAGTGAGAAAGCTTATGCAAAAAAGTTGTATTTATAGAACCACTTGTGTAGGCTACAAGCTAAAAAGCCCAACTTAAGTGCACCATATAATAATAATAATAATAATAATAATAATAATAATAACAATAATATATTATAATAACTATTATTATAATAAATATTATTATAATAAATATATTTAATTATTATTATGTTTTATAACTATTATAAAATTAATAATAATAATATTAACTAGTATTAAATTATATGATGTTCCATATTTCACTTAAGTGCACCGTACCTTACGGTGTTCCATAATTCTCTCAAGTACACAGTACCTTACAGTGTTCCTTATTTATTCTATCTCTCATCAATTTGTCATTATTTATGTGACCTTGTAGGTTCTCGCGACGTTGATAATCATATTATATAACACATTTAACATAATAAATGGTAAGAGGTGTCTAGTAACACATCACTATTACCTAAGTTATGAAAATGTCATGTGATCTGACTAATTTTTTTTATGATAATGTTTGTGTATACAATTACCCTTTTTGCCTTCATGTCTATATTGAACACAAGTCATAGACCGTGTCACCCTTGTACAGTTCAATATTGGGCACTTAGACATTTATTCTATTATGCAGGATGAACAAATTCCATCTATGTCACTCATGTCCTTCAGCATGCTTTGTGGAGTATCCATCAACTGTCTTTATGATCATCCAGTTATGAACAATGTTTGATCAACAACAAAGTAATCGACTCTAATCTAGGGTCCATAGTAGTTTCAAGTCGAAGGGTAGTATACACCATTATCACGATGAGATTAACTTATGACACTTTACATAGCACTCCATGTATTACTCTCATAGCGGGTCAATCTAGTATAAATATTACTCTTAATATTTATACCTATGTTAAGACTTGATAACTCCTTATCCATCATTCATGAAATGTGATCATCAATCTATCCACATAATAGTCTCAATGCTTTAACATTATCCCACTTCACAATAAAGCTCAACTACAGATACTTTAAGAATATTGTCCTTATGTTTCATGGGATCTTATGATTTAGTCACACTTAACATTTCATTAAACGGACTAGCTATTCTAGGGACTTTATTATTTTGGAAAAATAAACATAATAAAGAAATGATTTTAATTAATTATAAATAATTCGATACAAGTACCAAAAGTATTAACCTCTAAGGCTTACACCAACAATCTCCCAGTAGCACTAGAGCCAATTAGGCATACCCCTAATACCCATAGTTCTAGTATGACCATCATGCTTTTACTGTATAATAGGCTCTGTTACCGGGTCAAAAAATTGTCAAGTGTAGGTACTTTGCATATATTCACATTTCCCTTATTTATCATCACTCGAATGAGGTGATATCGCCTTAGTATTTATTTGGATCATTGGTGAGCTCTAAGTTCCTTAGCTTGTGTGATAGTAACACTATCATCACAATAGAGATCAATGGGATCCATAATGCTATGAACTATGTAAATTTCATAATGAACTTCTTGATTCAAATAAATTCCTTTGTTTTATTTAAGGAAACAATACACTCAGCTTCAATTTGTAGAAATAATAATTGTATTCAGCTTTGAACTTTTCAATCTCACAATACCCTCATTCATGCAAAACACATAACCATATTTGAGTAATATGTCATCTACATATAATACTAGGATAAAGATCATGCTCCCACTAACCTTCTCGTAGACGCAAGGCTTATTTTGATCCTATACATCACCTTGATCAGTTTCGAGATAACCATATCTCTCAGGTTAGTGATGTATCCTCCTTGATATATGTTAGTCTTGTTCTACTTGAGCAGGTTGCTCTTCCACAGCTACCTTTGTTTCCTTCTCTAGTTCCTCCATAGGTGTATCATTGCTTTTGTAATTCTTGAATTTATTCAAGCTATACTTTCCTCCCACTGATTCCTTTGGAAATAAAGTCTTTTTCTAAGAAAACTCCAGTTTGAGCGACAAACACTTTGCCCTCAGAAGGATTGTATAAGTAATATCCTTTTGTTTCTTTAGTATACCCCACAAATAAGCATTTTTCAGATTTGAGCTCAAGCTTAGTTGAGATTTTTTATTTCACATAAACTTCGCGACCCCAAATCTTCATGTAAGACATATGTGGTTTCTTACCACTCGATATCTCATATAGTGTCTTCTCAACCTTTTTGGATGGAACATGGTTAAATGTGTAAGCTGCTGTCAATAGTGCATGCCCCTAAAAGGAGTTTATATGATCTACGTGACTCATCATGGATCAGACCATGTCTAACAAGGTTTGGTTTCTTCTCCCGGATATACCATTCCAATGTGGTGTTTCGGGAGGAGTAAGTTGGGATAAAATCCCACACACTTTTAGATGGTCATTAAACTTTAGGCTTACATATTCACCGCCTCGATCTGATCGAAGAACTTTAATATTCTTACCTAGTTGGTTTTGTACTTTATTCTTAAATTCCATAAACTTTTCAAATGACTCATATTTGTGTTTCATTAAATACACATGATCATATCTACTAAAATCATCAGTAAACGTGATGAAGTATTGAAAACCTCCTCTGGATGGTATGTTCAGTGGTCCATATACATCGGTATGCATGAGGGCCAACAAATCATTATCCCTTTAACCTTTTCTTGTGAATGGGGACTTTGTCATCTCTCTAATTAAACAAGATTTACATGTCTCATATGATTCATAATCAAAATATTGAAAAAGTCCATCTTTATGGAGTTTGGAAATGCGCTTCTCATTTATATAGCCTAAGCGACAATGCCAAAGGTAACTTGGATTTAAATCATTAGGTTTAATCCTTTTAGTATTAATGTTATAAATTGGCATTTCAAGATCAAGGACATACGGTCTATTGTTCATTTGTGCAGTAGCATAAAATATATCATTCAAATAAATAGAGCAACAATTACTCTTTATTATGAATGAAAACCAAACTTATAAAAAAAAATGGAAATAATATTCCTGCTAATTGCAGGTATATAATAACAGTTCTCTAACTGAATTATTAAACCACTAGGTAAAGTTAATACATAAGATCCAATGGCTAAAGCAGCAATCTTTGCTCCATTGCAAACTCGTAGATCAACTTAAACTTTTGCCAACTCTCTACTCCTTTTTAGTCCCTGCACATTGGTACAAATGTGAAAACTGTTTAAAATATCTAATACCCATAATGCCGAAGTAGATAAATTAATTTATATAACAAAAATACCTGAAGTTGAAGTCTCTACTCCATTATTCTTATCTTCTAGGTACTTTGGGCAGTTTATCTTCCAGTGTCCGGTCTTACCGTAATTGAAGCAAGTGCCCTCCTTTGCTATGCCTCCAATAGGCTTCAAAGCAAGAGCAGTAGGTTTGGTAACTTCCTTGCCTTTCCTTTTCCACCCTTCCTGGTGGGCAATTTGTTCTAGTTCATTCCTTTTCTGACCATCAAAATGGACTTCCCTTTTGACTTCAGATTCATCTCAACAGTTCTTAACGTGTTTAGCAGTTCTGGAAGACTTTGATCCATATCATTCATGTTGAAATTAAGGACAAATTGACTGAAGCTCTCTAGAAACGATTGCAAGATCAAATCAGTCGCAAGTTCCATTCTGAAGGGAAACCCCAACCTTTCAAGGTTATCCACATACCCAATCATCTTAAGTACATTGGGATCTGCAAGGATTCCCTCAACTAGCTTGCTATTAAAAAGGGATTTTGAAACTTCAAACCTCTCATGCCTTTCCTGGTCTTGATAAAGAATCTTCAGGTGTCTGATCATATCGAATGCTGCCATGTTCTCATGATCTTTTGCAATTTCGAGTTCATGGTAGCCATCATGAGACAAGCAATTTCATTGGCATCATCGACATGCTTCTTGTAAGCATCTCTTTCATCCTTAAGAGCAGGACTAGGAGGCTCCTGTTCAGGAATAAGTGTCTTTAAGACATATAACTTTTTGTCATGTTTGAGGATAATCCTCAAGTTTCGGTGTCAATCCAGAAAATTTGTCCCAAACATATTTTCCTTGTTAAGGATTAATTGCAAAATGTTGTTAGAGGTGTTTGTTGTCATGGAATTCTACATAAAGATTGTGAAGATATTAGTATCATTAAAACATATTGGTTAGATATCGGAATATTTCATATAATGTAAATAGAATATTCTATAAGAAATTAGGATATAATGGAAATAGGAAATAGAATATTATGTAATTATTATAGAATATTATATAATTACTATGGCATTTATGCCTCCTATTATATATAATGAGCTCCGATGTGTAATTCAAACACACGGATTTAATCCAACCTTCCTCTTGTTCTCTCATTATTCAACATGGTATCTAGAGCCTAACAAGAGGCAACCCTAATCCGTGCTTTCCTGGTAGATCCACTATCTATCGGCGCCAATTTTTTTCGGTAACCGTGCTTCATCTCCGGTTTCAGATATTCCTTCTCAGATCTTCCATTTTTTTGGGTCACTTCTCTCATCATTTTTGGAATCCATGGCCACCGTTCCCCCTCCAAGGGCTGAGGCCCCTATTTTCACAAGTTATATCACTACTCCTCTTGCTGTTGACAAATTGGACAGTACTAACTATGATTCTTGGGCTTCCGACGTCAAGTTATGGATCCCAGGACAGGCCTATGAAGATCACCTCACTACGAAGGCTGACTCGGTGGCTGCCACTGATAGTGCTCGTTGGAAGAAAATTGATGGTCAACTCTGCAGTCTCATTAAGTCGACCATTAGTCCATCCTTGAAACAGATCTTTCATTCTCATGAGACTTGCGAATCTGTTTGGAAACATGCTAAGATACTTTATACCAATGATACACAACGCTTATATGGAGTGTGTCAAAATTTGAGAATATTATTTCCCCTCATCACCTGGATGGTTCTATGGCTGAATACTTGGGCCGTGTTCAAGGTCTTCTTCATGATTTTAATGAATTATTTCCCCCAGCTGCTACCACTGCTAAGGAACTTGAACAACGTCGATCCTTCTTCATGCTTCTAGCTCTGTATGGCCTACCTCCAAAGTATTCGTCTGTTCGTGATCAGATATTGGGGTCTCCTTCAATCCCCACTCTGGATACTGCATGGTCTACTTTGCTGCATGTCCCAGCAAAACCATCATCTGACGGCGGAGTCCCACCCTTACCAGTTAATTCATCTGCTTTGGTTTCTCAAGGAGGTAATCATGCTCCGGGTGGTGATCGTGGCCACTTTCAGAAGACATGAAAGCCTCGTCCTAAGTGTGATCATTGTCATAAGCTTGGCCACACTATTGATTGGTGTTATGATTTGCATGGACGTCCCTCTCCTCGGACTTCCCATGTTTCCCAAACCGCTCCACCTCCACAGGCTTCTACTCCGACTGATTCTGCCACCTCACTTGCTATCTTCAATGACTTTATCAAGTGGTATGAGGAGCGTCAGGCCGCTAGTTCCACTGCCTCTATTATGCACACGGGTAATTATTTTGCTGGTCTTTCTCACTCCACATCTCTTGGCACATGGATCCTTGATTCAGGCGCCACTGATCACATTACTGGCAATAAATCTCTTTTTTCTTCATTCTCTACTTCTGGTTTATTACCCTTTGTCACATTAGCAAATGGCTCCCAAACTCAATCTCAGGGTACTGGTACTATCCACCTTTTTCCCTCGCTCTCAATTACTAATGTTCTTTATGTACCCGGATCTCCGTTTAACTTATTGTCTCTAATTCGTTTGACTCAATCTCTTGATTGTACTATCTCATTCACCAAAGATTCTTTTTTCTTGCAGGACCGGAGTTCGAGACGGATGATTGGCACCGGATGTGAGTCTAATGGTCTTTATCTTCTTAAACCATCTGCACGTGTTGGTTCCGTGGTGGATTCTCCCCTCCTGGTTCATGCTCAGTTAGAACATCCAAGTCTTGCAAAGTTACAAAGGTTGGTGCCCAACCTTTCCAAGTTATCTATGTTGTCTTGTGAGTCTTGTCAATTAGGATAACATGTTCGTAGTTCTTTTCTGAGTCGTGACAATCATCGTTCTAAGTCTCTGTTTGCTCTAGTTCATTCAGATGTTTGGGGTCCTAGTCGCATTGTTTCCACTTTAGGGTCTAAGTATTTTGTTACCTTCATTGATGATTATTCTCGATGTACATGGTTATTTTTAATGGAAAATCGATCAGAGTTATTTTCTATTTTTCAAACATTTTATAATGAAATCAAAAATCAGTTTGGTATATCCATTAGTACTTTGCACAGTGAAAATGCTCGAGAATATTTATCTACTCAATTTCAAACTTTCATGGCTACTAACGGTATGCTTCATCAAACGTCTTATGCTCACACACCACAACAAAACAGAGTCGCTGAACGTAAAAATAGACACCTAGTTGAAACCACTAGGACACTCTTACTTCACAATAATGTTCCTCAACATTTTTGGGGTGATGCTGTCCTTACGGCTTGTTATCTCATAAATAGGATGCCATCATCTGTCCTCAACAACAGATCCCTCACTCTATTCTATTTTCTCACCAGTCTCTTCACCCATTACATCCTAGAGTCTTTGGGTCTACATGTTTTGTCCATAATGTTAATCCTGGGCTAGACAAACTCTCAGCTCGTTCTCATAAGTGTGTGTTCTTAGGCTATACAAGATCCCAAAAAGGATATAAATGTTACTCCTCGTCTCTTCATCGATATTTTGTCTCTGTTGATGTCACATTCTTTGAGTCAGTCCCTTACTTTGGGACGTCTACAGGGTCTGAGTCCCTATCACCCATGTTTTATTCATCTCCCACTACTGCCCCACCAAATGTAGTTCTGTCTCCTTTGCCAGCCAATCCACCCCCATTAGCTCTTTTGTAGGTTTATCAGCGTCGACCACGACCACCTCCACTACCATCAACTAATGCAGAAATCACCATAGACTCCCCTCTGGATCCAACTCCTTCATCCCCTCCGGTCCTGCCCCCCTGAGACTGATCTCCCAATTGCACTTTGCAAAGGTATACGTTCCACTTGTAATCCATCTCCTCATTATGTTAATTTGTCTTATCATCGATTGTCTTCTTTGCATTATACTTGTATTTCCTCTTTGTCTTCTGTGTCTATTCCCAAGACTGTAGGTGATGCTTTATCTCACCCTGGCTAGAAACAAGCTATGCTTGATGAGATGTGCGCTCTTCAGAATAGTGGCACGTGGGACCTTATTCTTCTTCCTCTTGGGAAATCTGTTGTAGGTTGCAGGTGGGTTTTCAAAGTTAAAGTTGGGCCTGATTGACAAGTTGATCGTCTCAAGGTGCGCTTAGTGGCCAAAGATTATACACAGCTGTTTGGCCTAGATTATGGTGACACCTTCTCTCCCGTGGATAAAATGGCCTCGGTTCGATTATTTCTCTCTATGGCAGCTATTCACCATTGGCCCCTTTACCAGCTTGACATCAAGAACGCATTCCTCCATGGTGATTTGTGTGAGGAAGTTTATATAGAGCAACCTCCTGGGTTTGTTGCTCAGGGGGAGTCTTCTGGACTAGTTTGTCGTCTTCATAAGTCTTTGTATGGACTTAAGCAATCTCCTAGGGCTTGGTTTGAGAGATTTGGCATTGTTATTCAAGAGTTTGGTATGACGCAATGTGAAGCTGATCATTCAGTGTTTTATCGTCACCCAGTTGTTGGGTGTATTTACTTAATTGTGTATGTGGACGACATTGTCATTACAGGTAATGATAATCATGGAATCACACTATTAAACAACACCTTTGTCATCATTTCCAGACAAAAGACCTCGGCAAACTTCATTATTTCTTGGGCATAAAGATTGCCCAATACAAACGGGGGATTGTGATTTCACAAAGGAAGTATGCTATGGATATTTTGGAGGAGACAAGACTGTTAAATTCCAAGCCAGTTGACACTCCGATGGATCCCAATGCTAAACTTATGCCAGCTCAGGGGGAGCCACTCTCTGATCCTGGAAAATATAGAAGGTTAGTTGGAAAACTGAATTACCTTACTGTTACTCGCCCAGATATTTCATTTCCTGTTAGTGTGGTAAGTCAATTTCTTAACTCTCTTTGTGAAGGGCATTTGGAAGTTGTGATTCCCATCTTGAAATATATTAAAGGAGTTCTAGGAAAAGGCTTACTCTATAAAGACAAGGGACACACCCGAGTTGTAGGATACTCATATGCAGATTGGGCAGGTTCTCCTTCTAATAGGAGATCCACCTCAGGTTATTATGTTTTCTTGGGTGGTAACTTAATTTCCTGGAAGAGTAAGAAACAAAGTGTAGTGGCAAGGTCAAGTGCGGAAGCAGAATATCGAGCCATGGCAATAACAACCTGTGAGCTTATATGGCTTAAACAATTGCTTCACGACCTGAGGTTCGGGGATGTTTCACAAATGACACTTATTTGTGACAATCAAGCAGCTCTGCATATTGCATCAAATCCAGTGTTCCATGAGAGAACCAAACACATTGAGATTGATTATCATTTCATCAGAGAGAAGATTTTATCTAGAGATGTCAGCACTAGTTTTGTCAATTCAAATGATCAGTTAGCGGATGTTTTCACTAAGCCTTTGAGAGGTCCTCGAATTAATTATATTTGTAACAAGCTTGATGCATATGACATATATGCTCCAGCTTGAGGGGAAGTGTTAGATATCGGAATATTCCATATAATGTAAATAGAATATTCTGTAAGTAATTAGGATATCATGGAAATAGGAAATGGAATATTATGTAATTATTATAGAATATTATGTAATTACTATGGCATTTATGCCTCCTATTATATATAATGAGCTCCGATGTGTAATTCAAACACACAGATTCAATCCAACCTTCCTCTTGTTCTCTCATTATTCAACAATATTCAATTAGGCCTTTAATTAAATATGCTCCCACTATTTTACTCAATTCAAATTACCCTCACCATTTGATTCAGAAAATCCTGTTGGAAGATTTTCTAGTTGATTGAGATCCATATTTCACTTTGTTTTAAGTCAACGTTAGGCTGATTACACAAAACTCGGTTATTTAGGTAGGAACTCCTTCTAATTGTATCTAATACAATTCTTGAATATTTTAATTGGGTGAATAACTCCTTATTCTAATCCATCATATGGATTTTCCCAACTCTTGCTTCTAAACGTATATAATCTTAATATAATTAGTTTATTTAAGTTCGACCCAATATTTTAGCAATTAAATATTACATTTATCCCATTGCACCTTACTAATATAGAACACGCACCTCACACTAGGAGAAACCTACATTATTCGATAATAATCTTGATGCGTGCTAAAACTTGGAAAGCAAAAACTTAATATTCATTTTGAGGGAATTTGCAATTAGTTTGATTTCACCGACTTATTTATCATATAAAACGTCTATCACATGCATCAACACACACACACAATACAATATATATATATATATATATATATATATATATATATATATATATATATATATATATATATATATATATATATATATATATATATATATATATATATATATATATATATATATATATATATATATATATATATATATATATATATATATATAGCCCCTAGCGCAATTGTTCTCTCAAGTCAATGAGAGAACCCAAGCTAAACCTAATATCGAGCTATGCTTCTCCAAGTTAGATCTCCATGTTTGTCCTCCTTTTATCTTGTCTTTTCTTTTTTTTCATAACATTATATTACATCAAAGAATACTCGTTTTACATACAAGTGAGTGAGATGAGAAAATGAGTTATATCAAGAGAGTATAGAGAAAGGCACGACACATGTCGTATTTTAAAATCCCAAAATAAAATAAAAGAGGACTAAAGCCATAATAGATCACTACAATAAAGTAATAATAAAAACACTTATTATTATAATTATTAAATTAAGTTATGTTAATTAAATAATTAAATTAATTTTTAACAAATGATCATGTAGAGTTATCTTTGATTTGTTGCTTTATTATAAAAATATATCAAATTATTTAAATTAAATAATAATAACAATTATTATTACACCAATTAAAGTAATATGATAAAACCACGTGGCTAATGTAACCCAATGTTTTGCCACCATAATACATAAGGTAATGTTTGACTTATTCTTTATTACCGGCACATCGTCATCACGTTACTGATTGCTACAACAACTTCCATGCACAACTCTCGTGTCATTACAAACCTAAATTTTATCTCTTGACAATACAACTCTTATATCGTCATAAACTCTAATGTAACATATTCGTACTATAAAAATGTGATGATCGATTATTCAATTAAAATGATCCAAATGTCATTGCTTCACCATACAAACGTTGGATTTTGAAGCAATAGAACATTGATCATTCATATGAAACACAACCATCACACTAATTGAATCGATAAAATAAAAGGCATATCAAATATGTCGTAGTTGCATCTGAATTATTCATATCTCATATGAAATTTATCGATCACTTTTGTGTAACTTATAGATGATCAATGTATCACTGATTTACCATGCAAAAGTCAGATTTCAAAGCATAGTCAACATCAAATCATCCAAATCATACACAAATAGTGCCTAAAATTAATTTAATTTATTTTGTGTTTTAATCAAATTAAATCAGAAAGTACAAAAAATAAACATCTACCCGATTCATGGTTCCATAAGTAGCTCTGATACCACTGAAGGGAAATCACGATTAAAAAATGCAACGAAAATTAAAATTTCCCTTTAGTTAATCCTTGTGAATGAGTATAACACATGATAGAATAATTACCTCTTGTGGTGATTAACAACTTTGTTGCAAAAACTGGAGGATTGATCACAAGTGTTGATGAAGAACAACGCCTCTACTCAGTCCACACGAACATACAACCTTCAGTATCAGTGCTAGCTACTACTAATGAAGGATTTGAGTGTGTGTGTGTGTGTGATATATATATATATATATATATATATATATATATATATATATATATATATATATATATATATATATATATATATATATATATATATATAGAGAGAGAGAGAGAGAGAGAGAGAGAGAGAGAGAGAGAGAGAGAGAGAGAGATAATAGCAGAAAGTAAAGTGTGAGAAATTAAAGTCCATACATCTTTCTTTCGCATACAAGCCTATTATCCATACATCTAGCAGTTTCTAATAGCAGTTTACATCTAGCAGTTTCATCTTTCTTTCGCATACAAGCCTATTATCCATACATCTAGCAGTTTCTAATAGCAGAAAGTAAAGTGTGAGAAATTAAAGTCCTAACTATTACAAGGCCTCGAGGAGGGGGTTACATAACCAAACTTGGGGAATGATCAGTAAATAAAAAGCGGTAAAATGAACCCTAATTAAAAACTATTACAAACCTCGAAACAGTTACAATAATTGGAACTATAAATAAATAAATGCGCGTGAGGAGGAACACAGGAATTAAACATCCTAATGAATCTAATTAATTAAAGGAAACATTTTTTTTGTATTTTTTATTGAGAAAAATAATTGAAATTTGCAAGTTAAACCTAATTTTCTAATTAATTTTTATTTAACAAAAATAATCAATGCTAAAATAATTAAAATAATTAATTTTCAAAAAATTAATTTTAATTATAAAACCTAAATCTATTTGTGATTTTTTGATTTAATAAAAAAATGATTTTGTTTTTTTTTGTAAAAAATGATTAAGCAAATAATTAAACAAGAGAAATTAAAAAGGAAATAAATTGGGCCAGTTGTGAAAGCAATTCTGGGGGTGCATTGCTGATTTTTCCAGGCCCAAGATTGCTGGCCCAAGGACTGCGTGTGATTTAATGCAACTGGTCTTCAGGAGGTCCACCACGCGCCTGCATGCTTGAGGCGTTAGATCTGGCCAAGACATGATCTGATGGCGGGTATTTTGGGTGCATAGCCTGGACCAAGGCATGCAAGACATGGAATCTGTAGAGAAATAATGAGAAAAATACAAAAGCACACGCCTGGGATCGAACCCAGGACGTTAGCTTCACATACTTTTTCCTTAACCATTCGTGCTGGGCTGTTCATTCATACATATAATTAAACAAATAAAACAAAAGGGAAACATGGTGCTAGTGCTGAAGCAGCCATGACACGCATGCATTGTGGGGGCCATGGTGACTCAAAGAGCCAATCAGATATGTAGAGAGGAATTCATCATTTGATCCAGCCAATGGGATTATGAGGAATAGCCACGCGTGCTTGGATCGCCGCCTGTAAAAGTCAAGCCACCGGCCACGGTGGGTCTGGTCACCCTCTCTGGTGACAGCCAAAAATGAAACCTGTAAAACACGCGAGATCAAATCATAAAAAAGGACCTACCCCCCTTAAAATTCCCCCAGGAATCCAATGGTGGTATCCATTTGCCCTAAAAGTTCTTGTATAGGGATGTATAAAGCTTGCAGTTTGTTATGCCATAGCCATGGAAGATGGCTATTTAGCCATCAGAGCTCATCAATGATTGCCCAGATTTGTTCCTTATCATCGTGTGATCATGTTAATGGGGATAGAACAAATTGAAATATGCTATAATTTAAAATACGATAGACAGAAAAATTATGAAAATATGAGTCATGTACAATGAGTTTCAGCGTGTTATGGCTATGGATGATGATCCATACTTACCCTAGCTTACCTCAGGAACACCAAGGAATGGTTAGAATGCTTTGAAGCTGGCCACAAATGTGAATACGAGGGTGCAAGTTTATGGAGAATGTTTTATATCTGAAACCCTAGTGTAAAGGCTCTGGTTGCGTCTCCTTTAGGTCTGACTTTGTTGTATATATGCAGTGGGCAAGATTAGGTCAACATGTATGGAAAAAATCCAAAGAATAAAGGCATGGCTTTAAGAGGAATACAAATCTTGAAAAATTTCAAAATGTTGATATTTTGTGTCTATTTTTGGCTTGCACGATTTTCTTGCTATCATACAACCTGTATTCTCATCATTTAATGCAAAATCATCCCAAAATAATTTTATATCATTTATTTGATTTAATTTGGATTTTAAATGATTAAAAATAAAAATAAATCAAATAAATAACCAAATTATGCATGGAGTGGTTCATGGGTCATGGACCATGTTAGGAACAAGATGCAAGCATAAAAAGTTGGGCCCATTTGAAGAAAAATGCATTTTGGGTATGGTTGACTTTGTGCAAATTTCCATAAATGGCCAACTTTGACAATGCACATCTCTCTCAATTGTGACCCTAAGAGGGTGTTCTTGGACTTTTTAGAAAACTTAGGATGTCCTCTAAATAAACTTTTTGGTTTCACCTCAATTGGATCTTCCATGTTCATGTAAGAAGCTTTGACCCAAAAGGTGTTTTTGTTGACTTTTTGAAATGACCTATAATGTCTGAATTCATATCTTTTAATGAGTGCATTTCTTGAACTTGAGGGCTGAAGATGAGTTGTAGGGAATTGAAGCCTCTTTAAAATGAGCCTTGGATGGGAAATTTATGATAAAGTATGAGAAAGTCATACTTGGTGAAAGTTTGGTTGACTTTTCCTATAGAAACCCTAATTTAGCAACTTTTTTAGTTTTGATGAATTTGGGGTATTCCTTGAGGAATCATGATCAAACCTTGATCAAATGATGGATGCTACTCCAAAATGATGATGTTGACCAAAAATCTTGAAGTTTGACTGCATGAGGGTCACAATTGACTTTTGACCTAGTATAGTTAATTTTTAGGCATTTGAGCAATTGACTGGGCAAACTTGTTGTGTAAGGCATGAAACTTGGCACGAATGATCTTGAGAACATATTAGGGCTATGGAAACCATTTAGGACCCTTGGAACTCAAACATCTTGATGAGGAGTGAAACCCTAGTTTGAGGTTCATTGTCTTAGGAGAGCATTTGTCTGGTTAATTCTTGGGCATCCTTGAGCAAGTTGAGGACTTCAATGAGCACGTGTTGAGTAAAATGAGAGGGAAAATTTTAGGGTACAACAGCTTCCCCTGTTCAATCTTCTTAAACCCGAGGATGTAGATTGGCTGGTCTGCCTTTCGTGATCTAAAGGTGGAAGATGATTGAACACTAGAGTGCCCAGAAATTTGCACTTGCATGAAGTAATACTGATTGGTGACATTGGGAATGGGCTTATAGATTCCATTTGGAAGTTGACAGAGAATCATTGGAGATGGGCTTAAAGATTCCATCCAAAAAAATTTATCGATCGCATAAGAGATTCCTTTGCGAGAAACCCTGTACTTGCCGTTGAGGAGGACTTCACCGAGGAATGTTGATTTATGTCCTGGAAAATAGAGTGTATGAGCTTCAGTTGTCCATTAATATACTGCGGGATTAACTCCTGATTGAGGAGGTGGGAGTAAACTGCATATCTGGTCAGGGTCTAGGCTGCATAGTGGCTTACTGAGGAAATATGAAATCTATCGTATCTGGTCGGGTCCAGGACTTACAGTGTTGTAAACCGTTGTCTGGAGATAAGAGAGAAGAAACCTAGATAGTAAGGTTATGAGAAGGAGCTTGGATAGTAGGTTTACTTCAAGATGAAAGCCTGGATAGTAGGGCTATGAGAAGGAACCTGGGTCGTAGGGTTACTTCGAGATGAAATCCTGGATAATAGGGCTTATGGGAAGGAACCTGGATAGCAGGGTTACTTCAAGATGAAAGCCTGGATAGTAGGGCTTATGGGAAGGAACCTGAATAGTAGGGTTACTTCAATATAAAATCCTGGATAATAGGGCTTATGGGAAGGAACCTGGATAGTAGGGTTACTTCAAGATGAAAGCCTGGATAGTAGGGCTTATGGGAAGGAACCTGGATAGTATGGTTACTTCAAGATGAAAGCCTGGATAGTAGGGCTTATGAGAAGGAACCTGGATAGTAGGGTTACTTCAAGATGATCACGTAAGTTACTTGACTTGTTTGGCTTCGGGAACTGATTTTCCATTAGCTATCCACAGATATGACATGTATAACTGTTGGGATTGTCGATGATAATTGTCTTTCCTGAAAAGATAGCAGGGTTAATTGTATGCGATGCATGAAATGCATGGTGGGATGATGTTCTCAAAATAAGTGAGATTATGCTGTATGCGATATGTATGCGTATGTCATGATGTATGAACACGAGATGCTATTGTGCCATATTCGAGTCTGGGAAAATAAATCCCTGACTGCTGCCTGAGAGTATTGGAAATAGTATTCTCGACTGTTGTAGAAAACTGTGGTTCTTCTACTTCCACTGGGGATGGTGAACGGAGACGACTATGTTGGAGATTTGCTCTTTGTTTACGGCTATTCTGCCGGGGGAGAGACTCTGCTTGAGAATAACTCTGCAGGGAGCTAACTCTATTGGAAGGTGAACTTCCATGGCTAAACTCTGTCGGGGATTGAGCTTCTCTATTAAGAGAAATAAACTCTATTCGGGAGAAACTTTACGACTCGCTTGCGATTATGAAATTCTGCTGGGGAATATAGATGTCAGATTTCCGAAGGAAGATGGCTGGGGAAAGTACCTCCTATTTTGGGGAAGCTGATATCAATGCTTTGATTACCTTTACTCTGTGGGGAGTACAGATGTCACGGGGTCGTATATACTGATGACTTTGTTTCAAAGTTGTCCCTGCCCTAGTACCTGCTGGACAGAGTAACTGTCGGGTTTGACATTTTTTTTAGTTTTTTCCCTTGTTTCTTAAGTTACGAGCAATTGTATTTCCGCTTCCTATACAAACATTTATGAACAACAATCATATTCAAATGCATATGTCAAGAATAAATCATTGGACGCTTTTTCAAAACAAAACAGAAAAAGAAAAACAAATGGTTTTGTAAAAAATGACTTGTATTAATTTTCGAAGTTGGCCTATAACAAGCGTTTTTGTACAAGGAAGCTGACGCTCTAGTAAGAGAACGCCGCCGTAAAAACGGAAGCTACACAATATTGTGTACAACGAAAAGGAAAAGCTATGTGCAACAATCGCATTGAGATTCAATTCTGCTATTTCCGCTATGTCTTCGAGCGTCTCATCACTTTGCTGCTTGTCCGAAGTTGATTAGATTGATTGGCGTCGTTCGAGCTTGATAGTTGATACTGAGGTCTGATCGCAAGGTGATCTAATGGGACATAGTGATACACTTTAAATCCCTAACTTTTTCATGGACCGCCCTTTCGGGTTTTCAGTCCACCGGGATACCCCTTTTTTCCCAAGCCTCCTTTTCAGGTTTTTGACTTGCCGGGTGTACATATATTTTCATTTTCATCCCTTACTTTTTCCCGAACCCTCTTGGTTCGCCGGGAAGCCCTTATTTTTTCCTAGGCTAGTCAACCTAGCCGGTCTTTAATCATGCGTAGTATCTTTTCACTATGTCCACATTGACAGGGTGAGGAAGGTCATCACCGTCCATGGTGGTTAGAATCACGGCTTCACCTGAGAAAATGTTTTTAATCACAAATGGCCCTTCGTATGTGGGAGTCCATTTTCCCATGGGATCACCTTGCGGCAGTATGATGCGCTTGATCACTAGATCCTGGACTTGATACTCTTTGCGTCTGACTTTTTTGTTGAAAGCCTTGATCATTCGTTTTTGATACATTTGACCATGACAAACAACAATAAGTCTCTTTTCATCGATCAGATTCAGTTGATCAAGCCGAGTCTAGATCCAATCATCTTCATTCAAACTCGCATCCTTCATAATTCTCAGAGAAGGGATCTGGACCTCAATGGGCAAGACAACCTCCATGCCATATACCAGAGAGTAGGGTGTTGCCCCTGTTGACGTCCATGCTAAGGTACGGTACCCGTGAAGAGCAAATGGTAACATCTCATGCCACTCTTTGTATGTCACCGTCATTTTCTGTATGATCTTTTTGATGTTCTTGTTAGCCGCTTCAACAGCGCCATTCATCTTCGACCGGTAGGGAGAAGAGTTATAATGCTGTATCTTGAATTTCTTACATAGCTCGGTGATCATCGTGTTATTGAGATTCGTACCATTGTCCATGATAATTCTCTCTGGCACACCATACCGATAGATCAGGTTATGCCTAATAAATTGGGCCACGACATTCTTGGTAACGGTAGCAAAGGAGGCAGCCTCAACCCATTTTGTGAAGTAATCGATGGTCACCAGGATGAAGCGATGCCTATTGGAAGCGGTAGGTCTGACTTCTATGATCATGTCAATGCCCCACATTTCAAAGGGCCAAGGAGCTGTCAATACATTCAAAGGAACCGGAGGCACGTGCACCTTATCAACATAGATTTGGCACTTATGACAAGTTTGAGAGTGCTGATAACAATCCGCTTCCATAGTGGACCAGTATTATCTTGCCCATAGGATCTTCTTAGCCATGGCATGTCCACTTGAATGGGTTCCGAAGGTACCTTCATGTAAATCTATCATAATCCTCTCTGCTTCGCTCTTGTCTACACACCGCAGTAAGGTAGAGTCTTGGTTGCGCTTGTAGAGGATTCCATTATTGAGGAAGAATTTCACGGAGAACCTTCTCAGAAGCTTCTTATTGTTGATAGATGCCCCTTCGGGATACTCTTGAGTCTCAAGATACTTTTTTACTTCGTGAAACCAAGGTTTGTCTGCTACCTCTTCAGTATCAATATTGCAACAGTGCGCTGGTTCATCCAACCTCTTAATGGTGATTCGGGGAGCTTCGTTGTCCCACCTAACTTTGAACATAGAAGACATGGTAGCTAGCGCGTCCGCTAACTGATTCTCCTCTCATGGGAAATGTTCAAAGGTCACCTCCTCAAAGTGTGGGAGTAACTTCAGCACATGCTCTTTATACGGGATGAGGTTCAGATGCTTCGTATCCCATTCGCCTTTAATCTGACTTATCACCAAGGATGAATCCCCAAAGACATTTAAGAACTTGATCCTGAGGTTGATAGCATCTTTGAGACCCATGATACAAGCTTCATACTCCGCCATGTTGTTAGTGCAGTTGAAACATAGTCGGGCAGTGAAAGGAGTATGACAGCCCTCAGGAGATATGATTACAGTGCAAATTCCATTCCCAAGTGCGTTCGAAGCTCCGTCAAAAACCATGGTCCATCGGGATCCTTCTTCAGGTCCGTCATCCGGTCCAGGTTCTTCGTAGTCAGTCACTAGCATAATATTCTCATCTGGGAACTCAAAATTCATGGACTGGTAGTCATCCATGGCCTGATGTGCCAAATGATCAGCTACTACACTTCCCTTGATTGCTTTCTGGGTCGTATATTGGATATCATATTCGGTTAAGATTATTTGCCATCTTGCTATTCTTCCAGAGAGAGCGGGCTTCTCGAAGATGTACTTGATTGGATCCATCTTAGATATCAACAAAGTAGTGTGGGTCAAAATATACTGTCTTAGTCGGGGAGTAGCCCATGCCAAAGTGCAACAAGTTTTCTCGAGTAGTGAGTATCTTGTCTCACAGTCGGTAAACTTTTTGCTAAGGTAGTATATTGCGTGCTCTTTTCGACCATACTGATCATGCTGCCCCAGCACACGCCCCATTGAATTGTCTAACACTGTTAAGTACAATATCAAAGGTCTTCCTTCAATCAGAGGCATCATAATTGGTTGTTCTTGAAGGTATTCCTTGATTCTTTCAAAAGCGGTCTGGAATTCGTCATTCCACTTTACCACCTGATCTTTCTTCAGGAGCTTGAAGATTGGCCTACAAGTAGCATTCAGATGTGAAATGAACCTAGCGATATAATTTAAGCGTCCCAAGAAACCTCTAACTTCCTTCTCAATACAGGGAGCCGACATCTCTTGTATGGCCTTTACCTTCGTAGGGTCTACCTGAATACCTTTGTCACTCAAGATGAACCCCAAAAGCTTACCAGAACTTACCCCGAAGGTGCACTTGTTCGAATTTAGTCTCAACTTGTATTTCTTCAACCTGTCAAACAACTTTTGTAGATGGTCAAGGTGCTCTTCATCGGTTTGGGACATGGCTATCATGTCATCAACATAAACCTCTATCTCTTGGTGAATCATATCGTGGAACAAGGCAACCATGGCTCGCTGATAAGTTTCCCCAACATTCTTCAACCCAAAAGGCATCACCTTGTAACAGAAGGTGCCCTATTGTGTGATGAAGGTTGTCTTCTCCATGTCTTTGGATGCCATCTTGATCTGGTTGTAACCAGAGAAACCATCCATGAAGGAAAAGATTTTATGCTGTGCAGTGTTGTCAACTAGAACATCAATGTGGGGAAGCGAGAAGTCATCCTTGGGGCTTGCCATGTTCAGGTCTCTGTAGTTCACACACATCCGTACCTTACCGTCTTTCTTTGGCACCGGAACAACGTTAGCAACCCACTACAGATAGGAGGTGACAACTAAGAACCCAACATTGAACTGTTTTATGACCTCTGCCTTGATCTTCTCTAACATTTCAGGGCGCATACGACGAACCTTTTGCTTAATTGGAGGACAATCTTCTTTAGTCGACAGACAATGTACCACAATATAAGTGTCTAAACCAAGCATGTCTTCATATGACCAGGAGAATATCTAAACATAATCGTGCAACATCTGTATCAGCCGCTGTTTGACCTTAGTCTCCAGATTTGCGCCGATCTTGACTTCTTTTATGTCTACCTCTGCGCCCAAGTTTATCGTCTCAACTGGCTCTTCATGAGGCTGTATAGCCCTCTCTTCCTGCTGTAACAGTCTAGCAAGTTCTCCAGGTACCTTACAATCGTCCTCACCTTGGTTGATCAGATTTTCAAAGTCATAATAGGCAATGGCAGAACTGTTATCAATGGGATCCAGAGTGGATATAGATTTGCAGTTTGATATGTGAGTGTGTGTAAGAGCATAACTGTATTGAAAAGCAGAAAAGAAAAAACAGAGAGCGTAAAATTTGTATGCAAGAAACATCCAATGTTTTATTGATGACATGTGAAAATGACATATAATAACCCTCACAAATAGAACCATTGTGCCTCGGGTAAGACACAAGGCCATAGAGTTTAAATTTTTTATTACAAATTCGAAAAACAAGTAAGACAATTACTGCTGAACAAAAGAAATTTGTATAAAATCTATAGCCGTCCAGTTACTAGGTCCACCGTTGGTAGTCGGGTAGATCCAGCTGTCGATATCAGAATTCTCATCACTGTCTTCAATAGCGTTGACCCCACGATTGCTGATGCATAGGGGAGGTCCTCCGGCCCGAGCGCGTCGAATAGCCCTTTGAGCTCCTAAAGTAAAGCCCAAACCAAATTTGTCAGTTTTATGAGGAAAATCAGGGAGTTGTCCCCAAATGGTACACCCACCTTCTTCAACTACTGCTCTGGCATCCTTGAGAGAAGCCATCTTCAAAGGAGGTTTGGTGCTGGTGATAGTCTCGGTTGACGCCATAATCTGGGGAACCTCTTCAAAGTTTTAACAAGGAGTCTCTATGAATTCCCCGTCAATCTCCACATACCTGAAATAGTTCAAGTGGCTTACCATATACTCCTCTTCACCATGTACATTGACAATCTTCCCCTTCACTGGATACTTCAGCATTTGGTGCAGCGTAGTAGTGACGACCCCAGCTTCATGGATCCAAGGGCGACCTAACAAACAAGAGTATGATGGCCTGATGTCCATCATGTAGAAGGTGGATTCAAAGGTCTGAGAACCCACTTTGACAGGGATGTCCACCTCCCCATGCACCATTCTTTATGACCCGTCAAAAGCCCTCACCACAATGTTACTGGGCTTTAAGGTCAAGCCTTCACAATCTAGCCGATCAAAAGCCTTCTTAGGCAGAACATTCAGTAAAGATCCAGTGTCCACCAACACATGAGCCATAGTAGTGCCCATGCATTCGATCGAGACATGCAGAGTATCATTATGCTTTCTCCCCTTTGGTGTCAAGTTAGCATCTAAAAAACCCAACCCATTGTCAGCAGTCAAATTGGCCACACAGTCTTTGAATTGGTCGACGGAGGTTTCTTGAGACACATGCGCAGTCTTGAGGAATGCAATCAAAGCCTTTGCATGTGCCTCGGAACATAACAACAGAGACAACATCGATATCTTTGAAGAGGTCTTCCCCAACTGTTCGACCATATTGTAGTCGCTTTTCTTGATTATTTTTAAGATTTCCTCTATTTCTTTCTTAGAGGATTCCACAACAATTTTTCTAGGTGCCTCCGTCCGGGAAGGCTCACCTATAGCTTCTTTGCCCCGAGTCCCAGATGACTCATCGACATGGGTAACAACTGGAGTAAGAACGGGAGTAGTAACAGAAATACTGGTAGAAACAACAGATGGAATAACAACAGGCTTAACAACAATCTTAGGGGAGATCTCGGGAGAGAAAACCCTTCCACTTTGGGTAAATTTGCTGGTCCAACCAATATTACTGATATCGAGATCAACCTCTTCAGTCTTCGAATCCTGTTTGACGCCATGGTAGTAGACGTCAGCACCATAGTTCCAAGGAACAACTTTGTCCGAGGAGTATTGTACAGGGCCAGGAAAAGTGATTATTAACGGATCAATTCTTAAAGCAGGTGTAATCCTAACAGGTCTTTTAGAGGAGACCTTGGAAGAATTGGTGGAATTGGTTATGATGGCAACATCTTCATACTGAACAGTCGGAATTAGAGTCTTTTCAAAAAAAATCTCTCTGCTGTCCATCAGGCATTGAACACCCGCTTTCAGCAAATAGCAACCAGAGGTAAGAGATGAACACAAGTGGAAACCTTTACCACAACCCAGAATTAAACCAGCCAACAACAAAATCTTCTTGACAGTCATGAGAGGAGTGGAAACTTCATCAACAAAGGTACCAAACAGATCAGTATCAATGGCATTAACTCCACGGTTGTGCTTGGGCATGGGAGTAGTTATGACATTAGGCTTCTCCAGAGCATCAAACTTGATCTCCTTGGCTTCAATCAGATCTTATATCTTATTTCTCATAGCCCAGCAGTCATTTGTATCGTGGCCAGGACTCTCAGAATGGTAAGCACACCGAGCGTTTGGATTCTGCTGAGGAGATGTGGTGTTAGGATTTTTGGGAGCCTCCTTTAAGATTTCCAAGTTGGATCTTAACAGATAGGGTAGAACCTCAGTCAACATCATGTTAATTCGAGTAAACTGCCTTTGTGGTCTTTCTACCCTTTGTTGATTGTTTCGTTGTTAGGTAGCCGGGGCCTAAGCATCATGACAGCACCTACCGTTGGACGGTGTTCAGCTATGCTCTGACCTCTTGGGCTATAAATGGCATTGGCCTCTTTCTTACCCGTGAAGGGCTTATTTACTTAGCTTAATGAGGTATCTTTCCGTATCTTACCGCTCCGGATCCCAACTTCTACCCTTTCTCCAGTCAATGTCAGCTCGGTGAAACCAATTGAGGAGATACCAATAAAGTGATTGAAGAATGGACCAGACAACGTCCCAAGAAACTTGTCAACCAACTTCCTATCAGACAAAGGGGGTTGGACTCTCCCTGCCAGATCTCTCCACTTCTGCGCATAGTCTTTAAAGCCTTCACTTACACCCATGGATATACTCCAGAGTTGAGTACAGGTAGGAGCAAGGTCAGGGTTATATTGATACTGCTTATAAAAAGCAGCAGCCAAATCCTCCCAGTTGCGGACATTGGTTCCCTCCAGTTGATAAAACCATTCAAGCTGAGTCCCAAATAGACTGTCCTGAAAGAAATGGACCCACAAATTCCTATCAGCAGTGTGAGGCTCAATCTTCCTCACATCGGAACGAAGATGAAGCTTCAGACAAGACACCCCATCATAATTCACAAAAACCGGAGCGTTAAACTTCTGTGGGATGACTACCCCAGATACCAAACCCAGCTCTGGTATCCTTTGGATCTCCATTACGCTCAGACGATCCTCTAGTTGTTTATATCTATCCTCGGGCGGAGGATACTGTTCATCATCGTAATCAGTGTCATTATCAGAAACCTCTGTGCTATGGTCCTCCTCCCTTGTCTCTCCTTATTGATTCTCCCATTCTTTGGACGATAAGGTCAGATCAACCGGTTGCTTCAACGGTCTCTTGAATCTTCTGCCCATATTCAGGACACCAGCGGTCTTCTTCTTCTTCTTCTTCTTCTTCTTCTTCTTTTTCTCTTTCAGAATAAGGGCCTTCAGATCTTCCTGCCCTTTAGCCAAGGCTACGAACATTTGCTGAAATTGGGCATTTTGTGCCTGGAGGTCCTTGATACTTTGTTCAGAAGACATTTTTTCTGAAATAAACAACACAGAAGATGAGAAACATGTTATGAAAACTGTTCATGCAATGTCATGGATGATATGCGTATGCAATGATTTCAAGGATTCTTAAAGGCTCAAAATTTTTTTAACCCAAAAGAAACACACGTTAATTATATTAATAAGTTTAAATTGTTACAAAGGATTCCTTTTAGGCTTACAATCAAACAAAACTTAAAGCAAAAGGAAAATTTGGTTTCCCATAAACGCATCCTCTTTGGTGCAACGTAGGAGTTTATACTCCTCTCCTCATGAAGCAGCCTGGTGAGTTCCAGGACTTTCTTCTCGCTGGCGTAGAATTGAGTTTCAAACGTATCCCACCCCTCTTTAAGTTGAACCCATGATTTTTGTAACTCCCCATGATTAGTTGGCATGTCAGGATGAAGAACAAGAGAAGGAGTGTCTCCTTCAACAACCGGTTCCATAATCATAGGTAGGATGGCAGGGTAAGGCATCATAAGACTTTGGGCACAGGCTCGTACCCATCTGAGATAAGGCTCAAGAGGGATGGAATTCTTGTGCCCCAGTGTCTTGCTATCAACTCTATGTACCATGCCCCAAGCTCGCATGAACCTTTTACGGTAACCCTGAGCATC
Source organism: Vicia faba (assembly GCA_948472305.1). Classification (NCBI taxonomy): domain Eukaryota; kingdom Viridiplantae; phylum Streptophyta; class Magnoliopsida; order Fabales; family Fabaceae; genus Vicia; species Vicia faba. The sequence continues at coordinate 260,594 of CATIWC010002482.1, read as the reverse complement.
ATTCTCGTAGTCGAAGGCGATTCCTTGGATAAGTGTATCATGAGGACCATCCCTTCTTGCATAACCAAACTGTTGCAGTGCCAAACAAGGGTTATAAATGATTCCTCTCCTAATGCCTAAGAGAGGGACATTAGGGAATTCACCACAGCGATCGATGATGGTAACATCTTCTGAGGACCGTGAACACCAATGAATGTCTGAACGTGTAAGGGACACCAGCCTATGAGACAATTTCATACCCTTCTCATTTTTCAAAATAGACCTGGGTAGGTGCAAAATAAACCACCTAGACAATAGAGGGGTGCAACACAGGAGGGCCCCCATTCTCTTTAGAGTGCGAGCATGCAGAGAGTGTAGAATATCCCCAAGTAATGTAGGCACCAAATTATGAGACAGAAAAACCTTAATCGTATTCACATCTACGAGTTGGTCCATGTTAGGGAATAGTACCATCCCGAGGAGGAGGAGTGCCAATACCTCTTCAAAAGCTTATAGATCCAGGATATCCCAAAAACAGTGAGCTTTCTCGAATAGAAATTTAACTGGGATTCCTTGGACACTTCCCCTAGCTTCCTAATTTGTCACTACATCGGACCGTTGTAAGGATAGAGCTCGAGCAATCTCTTCAAGCTTTGGATGTCTTTCCGTACAGTTGAAAGGTATATGATCAAGAATAGGTACCCCTAATAACCGAGAAAATTCCTCTATAGTAGGTACTAGCTGTTGTACCCCAATTTTCCCCTAAGATCCTTTCATCATACCATGTTAGTTTATTCATAACAAGATTACACTAGGATTCTTGGTTCACCCCCTACTTTAAGTTTTGCTCCTTTTGAGAGATTACCAAGCACCTTGACTTATGTTCCTTTTGTGATCATGAATATTGCTTTGATTTCTTCATTTAACAAAAAAAATGCAATGTTGGTTTGTCTTGCTTGTTATCCATGTAGGTAAGGGCAATGAGATTTAACAAGTTACTCCATGGATTCATGAGTTTATTTCCATGCCCTAGTTAATAAAGCTTGAGAAGTTCAAACCTCACCATTGGATTGGTTTTGGAAGGATTGGCATGGCAAGGTTGCTTTGGTTTATCACATTTCAAGGTTATTAGATTTGACTCAAAAGTACAAGGGGTTTTGATTGGAGAAGTTGTCATGTTTGAACAAGGTTTTGTTCCCATTGGTCACAAGAGCATATTTCTCTCAAATTTCAAGATATGGAAGTGGTTTTGGTATCTATGAATCTTCAACAACTTCTATTCACAAATCAAGAATATTGGTACAAGAAGTTTGTTCAAGCTTGTCAAAGTTCTTCAAAGCATTTTCTTGATCTAGGAGCTAAGGGTTTGAACTTCAAAGGAGCATATCTTTCTCACCTTTTGGTATTTTTGAATGATTCCAAAGACATCTTTCTCTTCAAAGGGTTATCAACAAATAACTTCAAAAGGTCCAAAGAGTTTTCATGTGGAAGAAACTTGGTGAAGAAGAAAGATTACAAGTCCTCTAGATGAATCCCCAATTTTCCATGTGTGACTTCAAATGATCATAACTTGGCCAATTTTTATCACCTTGAGCCCATTATTTTTCCAAAATGATCTTGAGGATGTGAAATTTATGCCTTATTTTATGTGCAAAGTTGGAAAATGAATGGAAGTTGCCTTAAAGATGCAAAAGATTATAGGTCATTTCATGAAATATTTCCAATTTCAACAAGTCATAACTTGCTCAAATTTTGGAGATTTTAAATGATTCAAGTTTCAAAATGTCATTTAAGAGATCTACTTCATTCCATCTTTTTTGATCAAGAGCAAATTCCAAGTGGAAGGCCATGTTTGGATGCAAGACATTATAGGACATTTTTAATGAAGAATTTGAAATATTTCTAAGTATGGAAAGTCAACCCTTTTTCTTCAACTTTGACTCAATATAACTTTCAGCTCAAGCATCCATTTAACTCCATTTTTTCCATTACAAAGCTTGTAACCTCATATTTCTAAAGCATTAAGAATCATGCCTTAAGACCCCTTGAGCTGAGAATTCCATAGTTTCAAAAATGGTAACTTGGAATTGAAGTTTCCTTGCAAGTCAGAATTTGAATTTCATGTTACAACCTCTAAACCTCAAATTAACACGTGTTTTGGGTCTAAACATGATTAGTCAACTTTCCCAAGTGGATTAGTGCATCAAAACACAAGAATTGGATGAGTTTTGGTGAAGTTTGGATCACACTTCATTCCTGCATCAGGTTTGGACGAATTCCCTCCAAAACGCATCATTCACTCTTCCTTTTGATCCCATTCTCTTCTCCTATAAATACATGAACTATCCCATTCATTTTCCCAAGCTTGGATAGCCAAAATCACCCTGCCAAACTTGCTTCATAACTCAACTTTCTGTAACTTCAAAATCCATTCTCGAGCCTTTTTCAACCCAATTTTTCCATCAATTTACCTTCCTTGATCTTCCCTGAAGCTAACCACATAATTACATTCAAGAATCGTGCCCTATACTGCTCCATAGAAGTCCAATTTTAGAGCTTTGCAACTCAACTTCAATAGGTAGATTCCTTCATCAATTCTTCAAAACTCTGATATCATTGTGTTGCTCTCATTGCCTTGATTCTAGTCGCAACACTTACATTTTACTGGAAACACGTTTTGACCATGAAATTTAAAATCCCTTTTCAAAACTTTCCTTCCAAATTGCTTGAGCTATAATTTATATAAATTTGGCGCGAGGGTGTGGTTATCTTCTTCTTGAAGAGACGAAGTGAATGGCATAGGTCTGAGCTTTTGATTTTATAGTTTGAGAGACCTGCAATTCGTGATGGCTGGAGGTTGAAGATGACCAACGTGTCATCTTCCAACCAATGAAGGCGCGCCATCTGTATTTTTCAAATCCTGATTTAATTAATGATTCTGTACAATATTCACTAATGACAATGATATGTACAGCACGCCAAATCCCTTGGATTTGATTACTAACGCGTTTTGGCTCTCATCCAATGGTCCACATATTTTACTTTTATTTTCTTTTCTCATTTTTATATTTTAATTGTTTTAAATTTCAAAAAATCATAGAAAATTCATTTTTAGTCCAAAAAATCTGAAAAAATTATGAAAAATATTTTTGATTATTCTCTTTCATATTTTTATTTTTTCCATAATTTAATTTTGTTTTTTGGTATTTTTTATAAATTTTACACTTATATGATTTGTTTTAAATGTTTAAAAAATACTTTTATACATTTTAAAATTTTGAAAAAATTCTGGAATGATTCAATGATATTGTGACAAATATTGGTGACCTTATTTTATTTTTGTTTGTGAGTTTACTATTTTTTTTACCATTTTTTTTATTTTACCTATTTATTTTAATTTTAAAAATAGTTTCTGACTTTAAAAAAGTACCAAAAAATTTGTAAAATCATTTGAACCTTTTTCTGATTTTTCTATGGTCTTACTTTTTATTTCTTGATTAATTTGAACATAGTTGATATTTTACTCTTTATTTTCTATTTTTAGACATTATTTTTAAACCCTTTTATGTATATTAAAATGTGATATTATTTTGTGACTATTTTCTGGCTGATCTTGGGTTAGATTTTGGATCATGAACTTTATTAACATCATTGAATCCATGGTGTTGAGTTTAACTCCACAAAAATGGATGAATGATTTTAATAATAGTTTGATTAAAATTTAATTCAAATGTGGTTTGTATATTTTTTCCCCATCCCTCTTCATCTCATCCCCTTCTTATTGCACTAGATGTTGTTGGAGCATGATCTATATATCATGTCTCAAAACAAATGGTGTATAGATTGCTATTGACCTATCTTAAAATAGGTGCGACTTCTATATAAGTCCACTTACGATTGCTTAACATAGCGCTAAATTTTATTCCGATTCGAATAAATGATCATTCGTGGCCCAAACTTATGATTGCAAGCCCAAGTATATTAATTTGATCTCTTTGATCCAATAACCTTGAGATTCATTGTGTGGAGGCTTTGGTTCTACCAATCCCCTAATGGATCTACAACACCTTTGGTCAACGCAGATCACTTAAACATCGTTGATCATTAAATGGTACTTATGAGAATTCCAAATGGATGATATACTTGACAAAAAGCAAATGCAACTTGTTGTGTGGAGGCTTTGGTTCTACCAATCCTCTAATGAATTCCGAATGCAAGCTTCAAGATGGTCATCCAACTAACCACTAATTATTGACTTGTTTTACCTTATGCTTTCATTCTTTTTTATGCTTTATGCGCCATTTAATTTTAGCATTTACATTTCATGCCATTTTCATCTTTGCTCACTTGAGCTTTTCTTTTCCTTTCTTAAGATACTTAATAATCAACAAAAACCCTAAAAAATATTTAATGGTACTTGGACTATTTGGTTACTATCCTTGGCATTATGGAGCATGGACTTTTCTTGGACTTGGAATTATAAACTTTGGCCTATCTTGGAGACTTTGTGACCTTATCTGATTATTTTGTCTGGAGTTCTTGAGGTTCACCTCAAGACATTGGGTTGCTTGTTTGTTTTTGTGTGCAGGTTTTTGTGATTACACCCTCTGTTTGTAATATGGAATTCTGCCCAATTTTTGTAAAGACTTAATACACTTGAAGTTTGGTTCTCTCAAGAGGTCTAGTATTTTTGCTTGCTTGGTTTCAATCCAAGGAATGTGAATTCTATCTTGGCTCATAATGTCAAGTATTGGCTTCTTGTTGGTTAGATGGATCTTATCCCTAGCTTTTATTTTATGCTTTAGGATAGTCCCTTCTTCTCCTCCCATCTTCTTCAATTTCAAAAATCTTCTTCCTCCTTTTTTTTGAAAAAAACTCTTCTTGTTTTTGAACTTGAACCACTTTTATAATAAACTTGGACTTATGTCCATGTATTTTCAAAACATTTTCATAAATAAACCCGCAATCAACTTAATGAAGCCTTGACATTTTTTGTGAGAAGACTAAAAGTCAATCAATATCATTTTAAACCATCTTGCCATTTTGGCTTTTTATCTTTAAAATTTTCTCAAAAGATTAGACTCTTGTTAATCCTTGTAGTGATGCAAACAACTATACTTCTACAATATGTAGTGAAGAGAGATATTTTCCACTTGGGTGTTGAGTGAGGCATTGTTTATTTTAAAATCCAAGCCATATCCTCCACTTTGAGATGATTCAAATTCTTCTTTCTCATGATTGTGGGTAGTAAGTATGTTTTCCACATGGACAATGACGATGACGTCTTATCTCATAAAATTAACCAACACACTTGTGTTTACAATTTTTAAAAGAGGAACTTTGTGTACCCTGATCCCCTATTGCACGAAAGGTGGTACGTAGGCACTAAAGGTTCACAACCGCGGTGGGTGCAAAAATTATAAAATAAATACGCTTCTTTCCTCACCTCCACCATCCACTTTTTATATACAACAATTTTTATAGCCAAAATATACATATTTTACAAAGAGGCTCTTGTGGAGTACCGTAGATGTTTAGGATGCTAATACCTTCCCTTTGCATAACCAACCCCCTTACCTAGAATCTTTCCCCCTCTTTTGGGTAATTCTCTCTTTTCCCATTCCTTTGGAAACAATAAAGCGCGATGGCGATTTTTATTTTGATATGTACAAGTCAAGTCAATCTAATGGCTTAGTCTTAAACATTTCTACCGCTACAGAAAAATGGAGACTTCACTAGGGACAGATTGACCTCTTGCTGGTCCATCCCTAAGTGGGTTAAGCCTATCTTTGTTTATATCTGTGTATGTGTTATTACTGTTTTTGTGTTATATGTTGTATATATGTTTTGTCTGGATTTTCCTGGTTTTTAGGGTGCTTGGTGATTACTCATAAGTCCTATACCCGGACTTCGGAAAACTTTAAGATAGGACGGGTGGTATAGTCATGTTAACTTTGAGGGAGTAATCCCAAAAAAGTATGCATGAGATCCCCCACTCAGTGGAGGCCCCTTTGACTGTAGTGTTGTTTACCGAGTAATCGGGAAGACGTACTGCTTTCAACCTGGGAGGCTGCTGAAACCGAGGACCATAGAATACCAAACCCATCTTGGCCTTTTAGGTGTAGTGCGGAAGCTATGACGGAGTAATCGGAAATGGTTGTCACGCGATACTACGCTTGGACGAGTCTTTCTTGAGAATATTACTAATTATAGAGTTAATCGGGAAGTTGGTAATAACCGAAGGAAGGATGTAGACTCTGAGAACCTTTAGAACCTTGTTCAGAAGGTGATAACTTTTAGACCAATACCTTATGGGTAGTACTTTCTACCTCATGCTCGTGACGTTGAACCTATGAACCCCATATGTGTGATCTTGTGTGTGATTTCTGAATCATGCATCCATGCACTCATAAGCATCTTTTGGATAAATCTTATTTCAAGGGATTTTAAAGGTTGACTATTTGTGAATATCTCAGGTACTTTCTAACCATGGATTCTGGAAAGAGAAAGACCGGGAAATACAGTTTCAAGGATCCCAAGATAGATGAGTTGATCAGTCTAATTCCCGAGATCGAGTGTTCTGCAGACTTTCGGAAGAAATATGGATCCATTATTCTTCTCATGAAGCTGAAGATGAAGGAGGGTATTCTCTCGACCTTGGTCCAGTTCTATGATCCGATGTATCATTTCTTTACTTTTCCCGACTATCAGTTGATGCCTACACTGGAGGAGTATTCTTATCTATTGGATTTACCTGTTACCAATCGTGTTCCTTTCACCGATTTGGAGGGTGAGCTAAAACCACATGAGATTGCTGCTTTGATTCATCTGGGGAAATCTGAGGTGGAAGCCCATATGACTACTAAAGGAGGGGTTAGAGGATTACCAGCTCAATTCTTACTGGAGAAAGCTCGTTACTTTGCCAAAATAAAGAGTACAGTTACTTTTGAGGCCATCTTTACTCTACTTGCTTACGGGTTGTTCTTATTTCCTAATGTGGACAGGTTTGTTGACATTAATGCTATCAGGATCTTCATGATTGGAAACCCAGTTCCTACACTGTTGGGTGATACTTATTACTCTATCCATCTTCGGAATTCTTATGATGGGGGGATGATTATCTGTTGCACGCCTCTGTTGTACCGGTGGTTTATCTCTCATATGCCTCAGTCTGATGCTTTTTGGGATGTCAAGAAGAAACCCCGTTGGGCTCCTAAGATTGTGGCACTTACTCACTCATATATTGATTGGTATCATCGAGTTTACCAGGATATAAAGATTATTGACAGTTGTGGTAGTTTCCCCAATGTACCTCTTCTTGGTACAAAGGGAGGAATTAACTATAACCCTGTTCTTGCACGACGACAACTTGGTTATCCAATGAGGGATAAACCAAATAGTATTTATTTGAGTAGTTTCTTTCTGAAGGAACGGGAAGACCATAGGGAAGCTAGGGAGCAGATTGCGAAGGCCCGGCCTCACATTCATAAGAAAAGTAGGAAGGATTTGGGACCTAGGGGTGCTGTTTCTTTGGAGCCATATCTTCAATGGATTCGATCGAGAACCATTCAGTTAAAGATGTCGTATACCCGGGAGACACCCATGCTTGATATATTTGTGAAGACCACTCCTCCCTTATTAGATGATCTGGAAGAGCTGCAACTTGGTTTGGTTAGGATGCAACAGGAAAAAGATGCTTGGAAGAATAAGTTCCAAACTTTAGAGAGTTCCTACAGAGCAGACCTGAAGGAGAAAGATGACTTGATTGAGATCCTTGAGAGTCGAGCGATGAAGTCTATGGAGAGGCAAAGGGATTTATTTTCTCCTAAGCCTCAATCATGTGCTGATCACTCACTTCCTGATTTAGATGGTTGGAAGGAGGTTGCCATCAGACATGTAGAAGAAAACCAGAGGTTGAAGGCTCAAATTTCTAGGATCACAGGGAAGGGCCAGCGTATAGAGTGATCTCCATCAGTTCTATTTCTCAGGGTTTCAAATTTTATTTTCATCTTGTACTTGGGATCATTGAAACTTGTAATCCATTTTGAAGATATTATAATAAAACTTTCAGTATTTCAAACGTGTTATTACTCTGATATTTGCAATGTGTCTATAAATATATAAATCCCTTGAAATATTAAATAACAAAGTAAAAATAATCATGTGCATTACATACCATGCATCATATTGAACATTTTTCTTGCATTTGTTATGCATATCCAGGTGTCTTACCAAGCTTCTACTTCGTTCAACAAGCTGACTCATCACTACAACAATCAGGCTAATTTCAGAAAGAAGATGGACAACTTAGAACAAGAGAATCGCGAGCTGCGCGAGGAAGTTTCTGCTTTGAAGGCCGGCATGGCCAATCTAACTACTCTGATGGAAGCTCTGGTGGCTGCTCAGAATCAACCACCGAGTGTTCAACCCCAACCAACAAGGGAAAATACTGAAGCTCCGACTATTCCCGTATCTTCTACTCCGGCTGTTGTTCAAAACCGTATGCCTCAAAGTTATCCATGGGGAATGCCAGAGAATTTTGAACCTGAAGGTTTCAATCTTGTGCCTCAAGATACTCTAGTGGTTCAGACTATTGTTACTCCAGCACCTCCTGTGGTGCATGCTGTTCCCGCTGCGCCTCCTTCGGTGAATATGGTTCCGTTTGTTAATGATGATGTGTGTCGTCCTTTCCCTCCACCAAGTGAAGACTTGGGTCTTTATGACAGAATGGATGATTTTCAAGAGCAATTTGACAAGATGTAGAGAGAGATGAAGGCCCTCAGGGGGAAAGAGCTATTTGGGAAGAATGTGAATGAGCTATGCTTGGTCCCAAATGTTAAGATACCTGCTAAGTTTAAGGTCTCAGAGTTTGAGAAGTATAAGGGCAACACTTTCCCTCGTGCTCATCTGGTGATGTACGTGAGGAGAATGTCTACCAGCGTCTGCTGATTCACTTTTTTCAGGATAGTTTGACTGGTGCTGCGTTGAAGTGGTATATGAGTTTGGATAGCGCCAATATCCATACTTTTAATGATTTGGGAGAAGCATTCATCAAACAATACAAGTACAACGTGGACATGGCGCCTGATCGTGATCAACTTAGGGCCATGGTTTAGAAAGACAGGGAATCATTCAAAGAGTATGCGCAGAGATGGCGTGAGGTAGCCGCCCAAGTGATTCCTCCCATGGAAGAGAAGGAGATGACTATGATTTTCTTAAAGACACTGGGTGCTTTCTACTACGAAATGAAGGTAGCAAGCGCACCAAGTGACTTTATTGAGATGGTAGGAATGGGTATCTGCCTAGAAGAGGCTATAAGAGAAGGTCGTTTGACGAATAGTGAAGGATCTGGAGGTGCGAAGAAGCCATCTTATGGGTTTACCAAGAAGAAAGAAGGGGATACAAATGCTGTTATACAAGAGAGGAGGGTAAACGCTCCTAGAAGGAATTATCAACATCATCAGCTAGTCGCCTCAGTTACTCCTGTTATGAATGCCGCTCCGACTACCGTTGCTTATTAGAGACCGTCCCAGCAGGGGAATCAAGGGTATAATTAGAGAAGGGAGAGTTATGACCCTATTCCCATGAGCTATATAGAGCTATTACCAGCATTAATTCAGAAGAAGTTGGTCCAGAAACGACCACCTCCCGCCGTACCATCACCATTGCCTTGGTATTACAAGGCAGACCAAACATGTGCTTTTCATCAAGGAGCACCAGGGCATAATGTTGAGAATTGTTATCCTTTAAAGACTGAGGTACAGAAATTGGTAAAGTTTGGTGTTCTATCTTTCAAAGATGTGGGACCTAATGTGAAAGATAATCCTCTACCCAAGAACGGGGGAGTAAATGTTGTGAATATGGTGGTCGGGTGTCCAAGCGACTTCCAGATTTTTGATATTAATATGGTTAGAGGAGATTTGGTTAAAATGCATCCAGACCTCTGTGAATTTAGCTACTACATGCATGACCATGCCGGTTGTTCTATTTGCAGTACAAACATACAAGGTTGCGAGAAGATAAAGGTTGATTTACAGGAGATGATGGATGAGGGCCTCATCCACATAATCAGGCCTAGGGAAGAGTGTGAAGAGGAAGTAAACATGGTTTCTGGATGTCCTGGTGAGTTTAGAATTTTTGATGTGGAGTATATGAATGAGGACCTCGTGCAGTTGAATGCTACCTTCTGCCATACAGTGGTCAGGTGGAACACCAATATGGATCTTGCATAGTTTGCTGTCGAGACCCCGTAGGATGTTCAATCATGAAGAAGGGTGTTCGGTTGTTGTTAGATAATGGAACTATCAAGATCACAGGTCAGAGGGATGATTACCATGAAGTTGATATGATTAAGGTTTGTTTAACAGAAGAAGAGTCAGAGGAGGAGTATGCTTCCGCAGATGAGTATTTCTCTTCAGACAAAGATTTGTTTTCCGGAAATGACTCATTAGTGACCGATTATGTTGAAGAAGGGGTAAACGTCATTGTGCCTTGTTTTGGTGCACCCGCCCATTTTGAAGTGCAGCATCATAGCAAGCCAGCTGTTACCCCATTGGTAATTAGTTTTCCAGGTCCTATCCCCTACAAATCAGATAAGGCTGTGCCTTACAAATACAACGCTACAATCTTGGAGGACGGTGTGGAGGTTCCCATCCATCCAATGCCCGATGTTGGAAATATAGCTGAAAATAGCAGGGTGACCCATAGCCGTCGTGTGTTTGCACCGGTTGTTCAGAGAGATGTTGATGCTGGAAAGAAAGTTGCTGAGAATGATGAACCTAAGAAGGCTACGAGAGAGACTAGCGGAGCTACGTTAGAGAAAGAAGTAGATTATATTTTGAAGATAATTAAGATGAGCGACTACAAAATTGTAGATCAGCTACTGCAGACTCCTTAAAAAATATCCATCTTGGCTTTATTGATGAACTCCTCTGCTCATAGAGAATCCTTGATGAGGGTACTAGACCAAGCTTTTGTGGAGAGTGATATGCTAATAGATCAATTCAGCAGTGTAATAGGAAACATTACATCGTGTAATAACTTGAGTTTCTACAATGATGAATTACCAGATAAAGGGAGGAATCACAACTTGGCCCTCCACATCTCTATGAACTGCAAGAATGACTCGCTATCCAATGTGCTGATTGTTAATGGATCCACGTTGAATGTTATACCAAGAAGTACCATTATGAAGTTGAAATATCAAGGAACGCCTATGCGCCCTAGTGGTATCATTGTGAAAGCGTTTGATGGGTCAAGGAAATCTGTCATCGGTGAAGTGGACTTACCTATCCATAAAGGACCATATTTGTTTCAGATAACCTTCTAGGTCATGGACATTGTTCCCGCTTATAGCTGTTTGCTAGGACGGCCGTGGATACATGAAGCAGGGGTTGTCACTTCAACTTTACACCAGAAGGTAAAGTTCGTGCGTGAAGGGAAGATGGTGATCATAAATGGGGAGCAGGCATTGTTGATATCTCATTTGTCCTCTTTCAGTATTGTAGAAGCGGATGAAGTTGTTGTTGGAACCCAGTTCCAAGCCTTATCCATTGATAACATAAGAGGAAATGAGAATTCCATGGTTTCGCTGAAGGATGTGCAGCAGGTTGTGCGTAATGGTCATAGTGAAGTTTGGGGACGAATTGTGGATCCACCTGTAAACAAGAACAAAACTGGCTGGGGGTTCTCTTCGAAGAATAGAAAAGGCGAAAGTTTGAGTCAAAGTCTACTATGATCAACTATCATAATGTTTTCCGCAGCGGAGGTTACCTCCATCCAACTGATTCTGGAGTTAATGCTATTGAGGAGGATGAAGCAGAGCAGGAAATGCTGAATTATGTGACACACGGAGTCAGGGTTCAGAAATGGACCACCATTGATGTTCCCTCTTGCATACATGTTTCAAAGTAATTTGATTTGTTAATCTTTCTTTTGAAAAGCTTTCACTCTTCCCAAGGTGGAAGTATTAATGTTGTGGGGCTTATCTGTTTGCTGTGACTTTTAAGATCATTAATAAAAGTTGTCTTTGCTTCCCGAATTATGTCTTTATTTTCTGCTTTTTCTTGGAAAATGGTAAAAAAAAAACCTTTCAAAATAAATAATAACTGAAATTCAATCTGCATAATCACTTGTTATATGTGTTAGTTTCTAAAAGCAATCATAAATAATATGTGCAGATTAACTAAAAAACCTGTTGAATACAATGACCTTGCACCCTCTCCCAACTTTGAATGTCCTGTGTATGGGCCTGAAGAAGAAGATTATGATGAGATTCCAAATGAGGTCTCACGGTTGCTTGAGCACGGGGAAAATACCATTCATCCATATAAAGAGCCTTTGGAAGTAATCAACTTGGATTCAGAAGAAGATCCAAAGGAAGTCAAGATTGGAGCATCACTGCATCCTGATGTGAAGAGCAGGTTGATTGAGATGTTGAAAGAGTATGTGCATATTTTTGCTTGGTCTTACCAAGATATGCCCGGTCTAGATATAAATATTGTCGAGCACCATTTACCGTTGAAGCCAGAGTGTCCGCCAATTAAACAAAAGTTGAGAAGAACTCACCCAGATATGGCAGTAAAGATCAAAGAGGAGGTTCTAAAGCAGATTAATGCTGGTTTTCTTGTGACATCAGTGTATCCTCAATGGATTGCCAATATTGTCCCAGTACCGAAAAAAGATGGAAAAGTCTGCTTGTGCACATATTACAGAGATCTAAATAAAGCTAGTCCAAAAGATTATTTTCCGTTGCCTCACATCGACATGTTAGTGGATAGCACATCAAAATTCAAAGTATTCTCGTTCATGGACAGATTTTCCAGGTATAATCAAATAAGAATGGCTCAAGAGGACATGGAAAAAACAATGTTTATCACACCCTGGGGAACATTCTGTTACAGAGTGATGCCTTTCTGGTTGAAGAACACTGGTGCAACGTACCAGAGGGCTATGATAACCCTATTCCATGATCTGATGCACAAGGAAATTGAAGTATATGTTGATGATATGATTTCCAAATCCCAGACTGAAGAAGGGCATATAGAAGATTTGTTGAAGCTGTTTCAGAGTTTGAGGAAGTATCGTCTCCACTTGAATCCAAATAAATGCACCTTCAGTGTTCGATCAAGGAAATTGTTGGGTTTCATTGTTAGCCAGAATGGAATTGAAGTTGACCCTGATAAAGTCAAGGAAATTCAAGAAATGCTAGCACCGAGAACTGAAAAGAAAGTTAAAGGCTTCCTCGAGCGTTTGAATTATATTTACAGATTCATTTCCCACATGAATGCAACATGTGAACCGATCTTTAAGTTGTTAAAGAAAGATCAAGGTTGTGTGTGGACGAATGACTGCCAAAGGGCATTTGAGAGTATTAAGGAATATCTGCTTGAACCTCCTATCTTGCTCCCTCCCGTAGAAGGAAAACCGTTGATTATGTATCTGATAGTGTTAGATAAATCCATGGTTGTATTATGGGACAACAGGATGAAACAGGGAAGAAGGGGTTCGCCATCTATTATCTCAGTAAAAAATTCACTGATTGTGAGTCGCGGTATTCCATGCTGGAAAAAACATGTTGTGCTTTGGCCTGGGCGGCAAAGCGTTTGCGGCAGTATATGTTGAATCACACCACTTGGTTGATCTTAAAAATGGACCCAATCAAGCACATTTTTGAAAAACCTGCTCTTATTGGAAGAATTTCTTGCTGGCAGATGTTGTTATCTGAATACGATATCGAATACCGCACTCAAAAGGATATTAAAAGTAGTGTGTTGGCAGATTATCTTGCTCACCAACCAGTGGAGGATCACCAGTCTGTAGAATATGAATTCCCCGATGAGGATGTGATGTTCCTGAAAGTGAAGGATTGTGATAAGTCGTTGCCTGAGGAAGGCCCTGACCCTGAATCTTGTTGGAGTATGATATTTGATGGAGCTGTGAATGCTTATGGTAAAGGAATTGGTGTTGTGATTGTCACTCCTCATGGATCGCACATTCCTTTTACTGCAAGGTTAACATTTGATTATACTAATAATATGGCAGAATATGAGGCTTGCATCATGGGTCTCGAAGAAGCTATTGATCTCAGAATTAAAGTTCTCGATGTGTATGGTGATTCAGCTTTGGTAATAAATCAGATTAAAGGAGAATGAGATACTCGTCACCCCGACTTGATCCCTTACAAAGATTATGCTAGAAGATTATTACCATTCTTCAATAAAGTTGAATTCCATCACATCCCTATAGAAGAAAATCAAATGGCGGATGCTCTGGCAACCCTGGCTTCTATGTACCAAGTGAATACTTGGAATGATATACCCCGAATTGCGGTTTGACGGCTGGATAGGCCCACTCATGTGTTTACAATAGAGGAGGTAGAAGATGAAAAACCTTGGTATCATGATATCAAGCATTCTCTTCAGACTCAAGAATACCCGATCGATGCATCAAAGAAAGATAGAAATACACTGAGAAGATTGTACGGCAGCTTCTTCCTTAATGAAAAGGTGTTATACAAGAGAAATTTTGACATGGTCTTGCTCAGATGCGTGGATAGACACGAAGTAGACATGTTGATGCATGAGATTCATGAAGGTTCATTTGGAACTCATGCCAATGGACATTCAATGGCTAAAAATATGCTAAGGGAAGGTTACTATTGGTTGACAATGGAATCTGATTGTTATAAGTTTGCAAAGAAGTGTCATAAATGCCAGATTTATGCAGACAAGGTCCATGTGCCACCGACTCTTCTCAATGTGATTTCCTCCCCGTGGCCTTTCTCTATGTGGGGTATTGACATGATTGGGATGATAGAACCCAAAGCTTCGAATGGACACCATTTTATCTTAGTAGAAATTGATTACTTCACCAAGTGGGTGGAAGCAGCTTCATATGCCAGTGTTACTAAGCAGGTGGTTGTGCGCTTCATTAAGAATAACCTTATATGTTGGTATGGTGTGCCAAGAAGGATTATCACTGACAATGGCTCGAATTTGAACAACAAGATGATGACAGAACTGTGCAAAGAGTTCAAGATTGTCCATCACAATTCATCTCCGTACAGGCCTAAGATGAATGGGGCTGTTGAAGCTGCTAATAAGAATATCAAGAGAGTTATCCAGAAAATGGTTGTTACTTATAAGGATTGGCATGAAATGCTTCCTTTTGGTCTGCATGGATATCGAACATCTGTCCGCACTTCAACAGGAGCAACCTCGTTCTCCCTGGTGTATGGAATGGAAGCTGTACTCCCTGTCGAGGTAGAAATTCCCTCATTGCGTGTGATAATGGAAACCAAGTTGACAAAGGCTGAATGGGTTCATAATAGGTTTGACCAATTGAATTTGATTGAGGAGAAGAGAATGACAGCTTTGTGTCATGTCGAGTTATATCAGAGAAGAATGAAGAAAGCTTTTGATAAATAGGTCAAACCTCATGAATTCAGAGAAGGCGTCCTCGTGCTCAGGAAGATCATGTCTTTCAACACTGATTCTAGGGGAACATGGACTCCCAATTTTGAAGGCCCATACATTGTCAAGAAAGCCTTCTCTGGCGGTGCATTAATTCTTGAAACTATGGATGGCGAGGATTTCCCACGTCCCATGAATGCTGACGCAGTCAAGAAATACTTTGCCTAAAGAAATAAAAGAACAGCTCGCTAATTTGAAAACCCGAAAGGGCAGCTTAGGCAAAAAGGAGCGTCTCGGTAGGTCGAATACTCGAAAGGGCGGTCTAGGAAAAAATTAGAGACATAAACAGAATAAAATTCCCACTAAGTTGAAAACCCGCAAGGGCAGCTTAGGAAAAAGTTAGGGACTTTCTGGGCAAGTAACTATGTCAGACAAGATTTGATCATTGAAGCAACACTCTTCTCGGATCCTCACCATACGTCAAAAGAAGTCAATGCTCAGGATTTCAAAAGTTGTTAGAGGGGATAGTTGTCATTGTATCTCAATGTATCTTTTCCAATATATATTACCATTTTCTGAACTTTGTAATCATCTATGGAGTCTCGCCATTCGCAGACTACCATTCTATTAATGAAATTTGAGCTTTTACCCAATTCTTTGTATTTATTATTTTATTTAGTCTGCAAAGACTCCATTTATTATTTATAATAACTTTCAAAGCAAAAAAAAGATTAAATAACAAAATTGACTTTTAAAAAAAAAAGAGACTTTACAATCTGTTTTTACTTTGAGATTTGTGATGAAACAATGACAACAAAAATGGTGATCCCAAGAATGGACAAACTCCAGTTGCTTTGAGAAGTTTTTGTTCCCCTCGGGAAGGTCTACTCAGTTTGTTTTCACCGTATTGGGTTTATAGTTCCGGTATCCTCGGTCAAGTTTGGATTCATTTCTCCCCTTTTCTGAGTTTTCATGATGTGAAGTTTCAATCCGCATTTTCTCCAGTGAAGTTTACGTTTGGCCCGGTAGAAGTTCTTTTTTCCAGAGAGATTAGTACCATACCCGCTCTTGAAGAACGTAGGTCCATGGTTTCTCCAAATGAAGGACGTGTTGTGAATATGATGTTAACCTCGCCAATGAATTGAGTCTGATTTCCCCAATGAATGTTCAGATGTTTTGGTGTCAGTCTGATTTGCTTGAGACTGGTTTTGTAATCTCCAATAGGAATGTTACTTTCGAAAACACTTATTTCCCTGGTGAAGCCTGAAGAAGAATGTTATATTTCTGTATCCGTACTATTTCATCACTTTGATTTATCTACCTCCAGATCATGTTTCTCCTCAGTAAAGTTAAAGCAGGAAGTAGGTTTTGTTTCCTCAGCTGGCCTTTACCTTTCTTGGAATGATCATCCTAGATGAAGTTTAGTCGAGTGTTGTTAGTGCTCGAGGCAATTTTACCTGGTTGTTCCTAATGTTGTATATCTGTTGTGTCAACATACATACGATAACACTCATACATTCATGCATACATCATGCATAGCTAAAATTGGCAAGTCATTGTTCATTGACATTTGTTAATATTTTTGTTGACATATTACCCTGTTTTGCAGATTTACGTTGTCCTCTCTTCAACAGAGTGTTGGTCCTAAGCAGAAAACGTATAATTTTTCAATGTCCCCACTGAGTTGTCCCTCATGGAATATTTTTGCTTTAGCCTTCCGGTACAGCTCCTTGTTTGGTTGGATTTGGTTTTCTCTCTTGAGTTTATTTCTCAAAGGATGTATTCTGGTTGACTATTTCATTCCAGTTTATTTCTGGTTTGAATATGTGGTTCCACGACAATGTTATTTACTTTGGATTTCTGAAAACTCCAGATTTTGGTTGGTGCATTTTTTTTTGCACGAGAAGACTTTATCCCCTTAGACAGAATATCATGGAATCTCCCCAGGAACTCATACCTCCTTCCCAAAAAGCCATTTCTTTTTACAATCTTCCGTGGCAACAAATAGCAAATCTCTTTATTTGAGATAGCTCATATGTTATCCTTTCCAGGCAGAGTGCCTTGGTTAAAGAAGAAGTTGAGACCCGTTCTAGGTGAAACACCAGAATCTTGGGGAAACTTGTTATCTTTTTTCTACCCTCAGTGAACGTTGGTAGTTCATCATCAGTGAACGGCGGTGATATGTTATTCTCTTTCTACCTTCAGTGAAAGTTGGTAGACCATCGGAAGTGAACGTAGATGTTTGTTATATTTTTTCTACCCTCAGTGAACGTTGGTAGTTCATCATTAGTGAACGGCAGTGCTATGATATATTCTCTTTCTACCTTCAATGAAAGTTGGTAGACCATCGGCAGTGAACGTCGATGTTTATTATCTTTTTGCTACCCTCAGTGAATGTTGGTAGTTCATCATCAGTGAACGACGGTGATATAATATTCTCTTTCTACCTTTAGTGAAAGTTGGTAGACCATCGGCAGTGAACATCGATGTTTGTTATCTTTTTGCTACCCTTAGTGAACGTTGGTAGTTCATCGTCAATGAACGGAAGTGCTAAGATATATTCTCTTTCTACCTTCAGTGAAAGTTGGTAGACCATCGGCAGTGAACGTCGATGTTTATCATCTTTTTGCTACCCTCAGTGAATGTTGGTAGTTCATCGTCAGTGAACGACGGTGATATGATATTCTCTTTCTACCTTCAGTGAAAGTTGGTAGACCATCGGCAATGAACATATATGTTTGTTATCTTTTTGCTACCCTCAGTGAACGTTGGTAGTTCATCGTGAGTGAACGACGAGGATATGATATTCTCTTTCTACCTTCAGTGAAAGTTGGTAGACCATCGACATTGAACGTTGATGTTTGTTATCTTTTTTCTACCCTCAGTGAATGTTGGTAGTTCATCGTCAGTGAATGGCGGTGCTATGATATTTTCTCTTTCTATCTTCAGTGAAAGTTGGTAGACCATCGGTAGTGAACATCGATGTTTATTATCTTTTTGCTACCCTCAGTGAATGTTGGTAGTTCATCACCAGTGAATGGCGGTGATATGATATATTCTCTTTCTACCTTTAGTGAAAGTTGGTAGACCATCGACAGTGAACATCGATGATTATTATCTTTTTGCTACCCTCAGTTAACATTTGTAGTTCATCGTCAGTGAATGGAGGTGCTATGATATTTTCTCTTTCTACCTTCAGTGAAAGTTGGTAGACCATCGGAAGTGAACGTCGGTGTTCGTTATATTTCTCTCTTCCTTCAGTAAACGTTGGTAGCTTCGCCTTCGATAGAAGTTGGTGTATCCTTTGACCATTCTACCATCCTCTTTGATTCAGGTCTTTTGGTCTACCAGTAATTTATTTTCCTGGTGGGGTTGCTCCTTTGGTTCTTTATTATTGTTGCATCCCCACTGATACTTTGTGTCTCTTTGGTCCCGTTCATATGCATTCATATGCATAAGCATTTACATGGCATCTTAGGGCCAAAAATAGGGTTTGTTTTATATTTAAGTATCTTCGATCGCGTCGACACAAATATTTTTAACCTTCGTATCTTCAGATAGAAGAAACTTAAATAAGGGCAGCTGTTGTACCCCAATTTTTTCCCATAAGATCCTTTCATCATACCATGTTGGTTTATTCACAACAAGATTACACTAGGATTCTTGGTTCCCCTCCCTACTTTGAGTTTTGCTCCTTTTGAGGGATTACCAAGCACCTTGACTTATGTTCCTTTTGTGATCATGAATATTGTTTTGATTTCTTCATTTAACTAATAAAATGCAATGTTGGCTTGTCTTGCTTGTTATCCATGTAGGTAAGGGCAATGAGATTTAACAAGTTACTCCAAGGGTTCATGAGTTTATTTCCACTCCCTAGTCAATAAAGCTTGAGAAGTTCAAACCTCACCATTGGATTGGTTTTGGAAGGATTGGCATGGTAAGGTTGCTTTGGTTCATCACATTTCAAGGTTATTAGATTTGACTCAAAAGTACAAGGGGTTTTGATTGGAGAAGTTGTCATGTTTGAACAAGGTTTTGTTCCCATTGGTCACAAGAGCATATTTCTCTCAAATTTCAAGATATGGAAGTGGTTTTGGAAGCTATGAATCCTCAACAAGTTCTATTCACAAATCAAGACTATTGGTACAAGAAGTTTGTTCAAGCTTGTCAAAGTTCTTTAAAGCATTTTCTTGATCTAGGAGCTAGGGTTCTAAATTATTCCAAATACATCCTTCTCTTCAAAGGATTATCAACAAATCACTTCAAAATTTCCAAAGAGTTTTCATGTGGAAGAAACTTGGTGAAGAAGAAAGATTACAAGTCCTCCAGATGAATCCCCAATTTTCCATGTGTGACTTCAAATGATCATAACTTGGTCAAGTTTTATCACCTTGAGTCCATTCTTTTTCCAAAATGATCTTAAGGATGTGAAATTTACGCCTTCTTTTATGTGCAAAGTGGGAAAATGAATGGAAGTTGCCTTAAAGATGCAAAATATTATAGGTCATTTCATGAAATTTTTCCAACTTCAACAAGTCATAACTTGCTCAAATTTTAGAGATTTTGAATGATTCAAGTTTCAAAATGTCATTCAAGAGATCTACTTCATGCCATCTTTTTTGATCAAGAGCAAATTCCAAGTGGAAGTCCATGTTTGGATGAAAGACATTATAGGACATTTTTAATGAAGAATTTAAATTTTTCTAAGTATGGAAGGTCAACTCTTTTTCTTCAACTTTGACTCAATATAACTTTCAGCTCAAGCATCCATTTAACTCCATTCTTTTTCTATTGCAAAGATTGTAACCTTATCTTTCTAAACCATCAAGAATCATCCCTTAAGACCGCTTGAGCTGAGAATGCCATAGTTTCAAAAATGGTAACTTGGAATTGAAGTTCCCTTGCAAGTCCGAATTTGGATTTCATGTTACAACCTTTAAACCTCAAATTAACACGCGTTTTGGGTCTAAACATGATTATCCAACTTTCCCAAGTGGATTAGTGCATCAAAACACAAGAATTGGATGTGTTTTGGTGAAGTTTGGATCACACTTCACTCGTGCATTAGGCTTGGACGAATTCCCTCCAAAACACATCATTCACTCTTCCTTTTGATCCCATTCGCTTCTCCTATAAATACATGAACTATCCCATTCATTTTCCCAAGCTTGGATAGCCAGAATCACCCTGCCAAACTTGCTCCATAACTCAATTTTCTGTAACTTCAA
Organism: Vicia faba; assembly: GCA_948472305.1. Taxonomy (NCBI): domain Eukaryota; kingdom Viridiplantae; phylum Streptophyta; class Magnoliopsida; order Fabales; family Fabaceae; genus Vicia; species Vicia faba. The sequence continues at coordinate 239,974 of CATIWC010002482.1, read as the reverse complement.
AATCCATTCTCGAGCCTTTTTCAATCTAATTTTTCCATCAATTCACCTTCCTTGATCTTCCCTGAAGCTAACCACATAATTACATTCAAGAATCGTGCCCTATACTGCTCCATAAAAGTCTAGTTTCAGAGCTCTGCAACTCAACTTCAATAGGTAGATTCCTTCATCAATTCTTCAAAACTCTGATATTATTGTGTTGCTCTCATTGCCTTGGTTCTAGTCGCAACACTTACCTTTTACTGGAAACACGTTTTGACCATGAAATTTCAAATCCCTTTTCAAAAATTTCCTTCCAAATTGCTTGAGCTACAGTTTATATAAATTTGGCGCGAGGGTGTGGTTGTCTTCATCTTGAGGAGACGAAGCGAAGGGCATAGGTCTGAGCTTCTGATTTTACAGTTTGAGAGACCTGTAATTCGTGAGGCTGGAGGTTGAATATGACCAACGTGTCATCTTCCAACCAACGAAGGCGCGCATCTGTATTTTTCAAATCCTGATTTAATTAATGATTCTGTACAATATTCACTAATGACCATAATATGCACAATGCGCCAGATCCCTTGGATTTGATTACTAACACGTTTTGGCTCTCATCCAATGGTCCACATATTTTACTTTTATTTTCTTTTTCTGATTTTTATATTTTAATTGTTTTAAATTTCCAAAAATTATAGAAAATTCATTTTTAGTCCAAAAAATCTGAAAAAATTATGAAAAATATTTTTGATTATTATCTTTCTGATTTTAATTTTTTCCACAATTTAATTTTGTGTTTTGGTATTTTTTATAAATTTTACACTTATCTGATTTGTTTTAAATGTTTAAAAATACTTTTATATATTTTAAAATTCTGAAAAAATTATAGAATGATCCAATGATATTATAACAAATATTGGTGGCCTTATTTTATTTTTGTTTCTGACTTTACTATTTTTTTAACCATTTTTTGTTTATTTTACCCATTTATTTTAATTTTAAAAATAGTTTCTAACTTTAAAAAATTACCAAAAAATTTGTAAAATTATTTGAGCCTTTTTTTGATTTTTCTATGGTCTTAATTTTTATTTCTTGATTAATTTGAACATAGTTGATATTTTTCTCTTTATTTTCTATTTTTAAACATTATTTTTAAACCCTTTTATGTATATTAAAATGTGATATTATTTTGTGACTATTTTCTGGCTGATCTTGGGTTAGATTTTTGATCATGAACTTGATTAACATCATTGGATCTATGATGTTGAGTTTAACTCCACAAAAATGGATGAATGATTTTAATAATAGTTTGATTAAAATTTAATTCAAATGTGGTTTGTATATTTTTCCCCATCCCTCTTCATCTCACCCCCTTCTTATTGCACTAGATGTTGTTGGAGCATGATCTCTATATCATGTCTCAAAACAAATGGTGCATAGATTGCTATTGATCGACCTCAAAATAGGTGCGACTTCTATATAAGTCCACTTACGTTTGCTTAACATAGCGCTAAATTTTGTCCCGATTCGAATAAATGATCATTCGTGGCCCAAACTTATGATTGCAAGCCCAAGTATGTTAATTTGATCTCTTTGATCCAATAACCTTGAGATTCGTTATGTGGAGGCTTTGGTTCTACCAATCCTCTAATGGATCTACAATACCTTTGGTCAATGCATATCACTTAAACATTGTTGATCATTAAATGGTACTTATGAGAATTCCAAATGGATGATATACTTGACAAAAAGCAAATGCAACTTGTTGTGTGAAGGCTTTGGTTCTACCAATCCTCTAATGAGTTCCAAATGCAAGCTTCAAGATGGTCATCCAACTAACCACTAATTATTGACTTGTTTTACCTTATGCTTTCATTCTTTTTTATGCTTTATGTACCATTTACTTTTAGCATTTACATTTCATGCCATTTTCATCTTTGCTCATTTGAGAATTTACTTTCTTGCCATTTTTAATTTGCTCACTTGAGCTTTACTTTTCCTTTCTTAAGATACTTAATAATCAACATAAACCCTAAAAAATCTTTAATGGTACTTGGACTATTTGGTTACTATCCTTGGCATTATGGAGCATGGGGCTTTTCTTGGACTTGGAATTAGAAACCTTGGCCTATCTTGGAGAATTTGTGACCTTATCCTGCGGAGTACCGTAGATGTTTAGGGTGCTAATACCTTCCCTTTGCATAACCAACCCCCTTACCTTGAATCTTTCCCCCTCTTTTTGGTTTATTCTCTCTTTTCCTATTCCATTAGAAACAATAAAGCGCGGTGGCAATTTTTATTTTGATTTGTATAAAGTCTATTCAATCCAATGGGTTAGTCTTAAACATTTCTACCGCTACACTAGCTGGTAATCCGAGAAGGTGAAGCAGTGGTGCAAAGGATCAAAGAACTGAAATATCACTTTTAACAATTCTTCATCAGGTTTTAAAGTGACCAAGTTGAGCAGCCGACCATGTTTTTCAGTAAAGGGAGAGCTTTCAGGAATCCTTAATGCTAAGTCCTTTAGTTGAGGAGGTACTTTTACAAGGTTAATCTGGATAGTGTTCCTGCGGGCGGATGCCATGTCCTACAAAACAAAGAAAAGATGAGCCCTAGAAAATCCTTGAAATGGTTAGTATGATATGCCATGCTTATGATGTCATGATTATGCTAAGAAATCACATGTATAGCAAGCAACAAACAAGTCACATAAAGTCCTTAGGGTTAAATCCTGTATGAGTTTTAAGGTCATACCCTCTTGAAACTGGATTGGTTTAACCTGTCCTATAATTAGTAACTGAGTTCTAAGGGATCTCAATATCACTGATCTTTCCCCCAAGATTCGTTCGATATGCGATTGACTTGCAACCAAACAAAACTCAGGAGTCAAACCTCAATGAGTGTAGCATCGAGTATCTGTCGACCTTGGGAATACACCAAAGTCGACCATCTCGCTACGTCCTACTGGCTAAGTTGTGCAATTAAAGGTTTTAAGGTCAGTTGATGCTTTATGACACCACTCAACGGCCCCGTATTCTCCTTGATTGACTCAAGGGCTACCAGTACCAACCAAAGTGTCTCATCAATGTAGCTATTGCTTCAACCGTGTCGGTATACCCTCCACAATTCCCTCACAATTTATTTCTACTTACCTAAAAAGGTGTTCTCAAATCCGGGTGTAGGATCTTCAATAATACCCAAACAAAACCCTCGAAGATAAAATAGGCAAAACAAACAAGAAAGCAATTTTAAAAATGACATAGATCCTAAGGTATACCCCACTTATTTATTCCCCGGCAGAGTCGTCGGTTCTGCGATACGGTGGCAGAACCGACTGTTATAATGGTTTGCATTTTTTATTCGCAAATGTCGTGGTAAGCAAGAGTCGCCACCGACTTTTATTTCATCCAACAAGGAAAAGGAAAAAGAACATAAAAAACCTTTTTTGAGATGTTTCTGAGTACGGGGGTTAGATTATAAAAAAGGAGGTGTTAGCACCCTTTCTATCCATGGTTTTCCACTGGCTCTTAGGTGCTTGCTCATTTTGAAATTGCTGGTGTGTGTTCTGAAAATCTTCGTGATAACCCTTGTATCTGTCCTCAAGAGTGTGACAAAGTTGTTTTTGAAAACTGTTTTGAAAGTGTTTGTGTAAAAGAGTTTTTGTTGTTTTGAGCGAGTACTTAAGATTTTTTACCTACTCGAAAAAGACTGTTCGTTCTTGTTTCCTTTAGATAGCACTATCCTACTAATAATAAGTAGGTAGCCCCATCGTTGGAATTTTTAAGGGACATCCGAAGGGACAAGTACGGTCACAAAAGCAATGGTTAGGAAACCTTAGTAGTTACCCTAGAGTCTTAAAGATCTTTCCGAGGCAACATTCGAATGGGTCATTGTGATTTTTCGAGACTGGAGGACGACCACTAAAATTCCTATACTTCACAACCGTTTATTGAAGGCAACCGAAGTGGGAAAAACCCTAGGAGTGAGCATGTGCAAGTGGTTATTTTTCAGTTTATTCATCTTTGCACAATTAAGGTGATCTACTATTTTAATTTCATCTGTCTTTCACATACAAGCCTATTATCCATACATCTAGAAGTTTATAATAGGAGAAAGTAAAGTGTGAGAAATTAAAGTCCTAACTATTACAAGGCCTCGGGGAGGGGGTTACATAACCAAACTTGGGGAATGAGCAGTAAATAAAAAGCGATAAAATAAACCTTAATTAAAAACTATTACAAACCTCGAAACAATTACAATAATTGGAACTATAAATAAATAAATGCGCGCGAGGAGGAACACGGGAATTAAATATCCTAATGAATCTAATTAATTAAAGGAAACATTTTTTTGTATTTTTTATTGAGAAAAATAATTGAAATTTACAAGTTAAACCTTATTTTCTAATTAACTTTTATTTAACAAAATAATCAATGCTGAAATAATTAAAATAATTAATTTTCAAAAATTAATTTTAATTATAAAACCTAAATCTATTTTTGTGATTTTTTGATTTAATAAAAAAAATGATTTTGTTTTTTTGTAAAAAATGATTAAGCAAATAATTAAACAAGGGAAATTAAAAAGGCAATAAATTGGGCCTGTTGTGAAAGCAATTCTGGGGGTGCATTGCTGATTTTTCAAGGCCCAAGATTGCTGGCCCAAGGAATGTGTGTGATTCAGTGCAACTGGTCTTCAGGAGGTCCACCATGCGCCTGACTGCTTGAGGCGTTAGATCCGGCCATGACATGATCTGATGGCATGTATCTTGGGTGCACAGCGTGGACCAAGGCATGCAACACATGGAATATATAGAGAAATAATGAGAAAAATATAAAAGCTCACGCCTGGGGTCGAACCCAGGATGTTAGCTTCACATACTTCTTCCTTAACCATCTGTGCTGGGCTGTTCATTCATACATATAATTAAACAAATAAAACAAAAGGGAAACAGGGTGCTAGTGCTGAAGCAGCCATGACACGCATGCATTGTGGGGGCCATGGTGACTCAAAGAGCCAATAAAATATGGAGAGAGGAATTTATCATTTGATCCAGCCAATAAGATTATGAGGAATAGCCACGCGTGCTTGGACCGCCGCCTGTAAAAGTCAAGCCATCGGCCACGGTGGCTCCGGTCACCCTTTCCGGTGACACCCAAAAACGAAACCTGCAAAACACGCGAGATCAAAGCATAAAAAAGGACCTACCCCCCTTAAAATTTCCCTAGGAATCCAATGGTGGTATTCATTTACCCTAAAAGTTCATGTATAGGGAGGTACGAAGCTTGCAGTTCGTTATGCCCTAGCCATGGCAGATGGCTATTTAGCCATCAAAGCTCATCAACGATTGCCCAAATTTGTTCCTTATCATCATGTGATCATGTTAATGGGGTTAGAACGAATTTGAATATGCTATAATTTAAAATACGATAGACAGAAAAATTATGAAAATATGAGTCATGTACAATGGGTTTCAGCGTGTTATGGCTATGGGTGATGAACCATACTTACCCTAGTTTACCTCATGAACACCAATGAATGGTTAGAATGCTTTGAATATGGCCACAAATGTGAATACGATGGTGCAAGTTTATGGAGAACTTTTGATATTTGAAACCCTAGTGTATAGGCTCTGGCTGCGTCCCCTATAGGTCTGACTTTGTTGTATATATGTAGTGGGCAAGATTAGGTCATGTATGGAAAAAATCCAAAGAATAAAGGCATGGCTTTAAGAGGAAATCAAATCTTTAAAAATTTCCAAATGTGGATATTTTGTGTCTATTCTTGGCTTGCACAATTTGCTTGCTATCATACAACCTGTATTCTCATTATTTAATGCAAAATCATCCCAAAATAATTTATATCATTTATTTGATTTAATTTGAATTTTAAATGATTAAAAAACAAAATAAATAAAATAAATAAGAAAATGATGCATGGAGTGGTTCATGGGTCGTGGACCATGTTAGGAACAAGATGCAAGCATAAAACTTTGGGCCCATTTGAAGAAAAATGCATTTTGGGCATGGTTGACTTTGTGCAAATTTCCAAAAATGGCCAAATTTGACAATGCACATCTCTCTCAATTTTGACCCTAAGAGGGTGTTCTTGGATTTTTTAGAAAGCTTAGTATGTCCTTTAAATAACCATTTTGGTTTCACCTTAATTGGATCTTCCATGTTCATGTAAGAAGCTTTGACCCAAAAGGTGTTTTTGTTGACTTTTTGAAATGACCTATAATGTTTGAATTCATATATTTTCATGAGTGCATTTCTTGAACATGAGGTCTGAAGATTAGTTGTAGGGAATTGAATCCTATTCAAAATGAGCCTTGGATGGGAAATTTCTGATAAAGTATGAGAAAGTTATGCCTGGTCAAAGTTTGGTTGACTTTTCCTATAGAAACCCTAATTTAGCAACTTTTGAGTTTTGATGAATTTAGGGTATTCCTTGAGGAATTATGGTCAACATTTGATAAAATGATGGATGTTACTCCAAAATGTTTATGTTGACCAAAAATCTTGAAGTTTGACTGTATGAGGGTCACAATTGACTTTTAACCTAGTACAGTTAATTTTTAGGCATTTGAGCAATTGACTGAGCAAACTTGTTGTGCAAGGCATGCGACTTGGAATGGATGATCTTGAGAAAATATTATGGCTATGGAAACCATTTAGGACCCTTGTAACTCAAACATCTTGATGATGAGTGAAACCCTAGTTTGAGGTTCATTGTCTTATGAGAGATTTGTCTGGTTAATTCTTGGGCATCCTTGAGCAAGTTGAGGACTTCAATGAGCATGTCTTGAGTAAAATGAGAGGGAAAATTTTGGGGTACAACAATACCCTTTTTGAAAGGATGTATAGAGGCCTATATAATCTAAAAATTACATAATTATTAGCACCTCTTTTTGAACATACAATTCAAATTACAAAAACTATTTATCTTTCAATTTTCAAGTGTTCTACACCAGAATTTTCATTGAAACTTTCTGCACTCATTTTTCATTGAAAAATAACTCTTAAGTTTCATATCATAATAATGAACACTTGTATAATGTATTGAGAATTGTTTTTCTTTAAGGAGAAGATCAATACAAGATTTATATATTATAGCATACTTCAAAATCACTTGTAAAAATTCAGATTACTTTATCACTTCCCTTACTATTCAGGATTGTCGAAAGCAAGTGTGTACATTGAAGAGGATTGTTCTTCTTGTACTTAGTATTTAAGATCTTAAAGGTGTTAAGAGCCATTGATCTCTCTATAGGTTAGATAGTAAGCACCACAATTGGTGTGAATAGGTTGTACAATCATTCTAACTATAGTGAAATCTCTTTCATGTTGAAAGGGGACTGGAGTACTCTCGGATTGTAAGGGAAACCAGGATATATCCTTGTGTCATTTACTTTCCACATTTTAACCGCTTTCATCACTTAACAAAAAACCAGAAAAGAAAGATAAAAAATTCATAAAACTAAAAATATTTTTAAAGTCCTAATTCACCCCCCCCCCCCCCCCCCGCCCTCTTAGGAAAACCTTATACTTACAATTGGCATCAGAGCATGTTATAGATAACCTGTTCCTATAGATATAGAATGGCTTCCGCAAATCAAAATCCGGTCCTTAAATATGGTGGTAGCAATAACAAGCTTCCACTGTTTTGTGGTGAATACTTTGATTTTTGGAAAATCCGCATGTAGGCTCATTTAGAAGCACAAGGAGAAGAAATATGGGATGCCATCGAAAATGGTCCTTTTGTTCCTACAAGTGTTGTCAACAGTGTTGGTACGTCAAAGCCTAAAGGTGCATGGGATGACGATGATAAGAAAAAGGTCCTCTATGACAAAAAGGCAATCAATCTTCTTCAAGCTGCACTTAGCATGGATGAATTTTTCGTGTCTCGACATGTACAACAACAAAAGAAATATGTGATACTTTGGTAGAAACTCATGAAGGAACCATGAAGTTAAAAGTTCAATATTGAATACCTTAAGTCAAGAATACGAGTTATTCAGAATGCAGCCTGGAGAATCCATTCTTGACTTGCAGAAAAGATTCGTGCACCTAACAAATCACCTGAAATCTCTTGGAAAAACCATTTATATGGAAGACATTAATCTTAAAGTGCTTATATCTCTAAATCGGGAATGACAACCAAAAGTAACAGCGATATCCGAAAAGAAAAATCTATCCCGAATGACTTCCGCAACATTATTTGGAAAACTTCCAGAATATGAGAGCAAACTTGGAAGATTGGAAAAACATGAAAATCAAGAAAATAAATCTAAAAGCATTTCCTTAAATGTTGATTACTAACAAGTTCAAAAAGAAGACAATCCAGAAGAAGACGAAAATTTCATGCTTCTTGTTAAAAGGTTAGGAAAATTCTTTGGACCTAAAAATAATTTTGGTAATTCTAAATTTGTAAAAAGGAAGAAATTGTCAAAGAATAAGGATAAAGAAACCTCCACATCAACACAAGATATCACATGTTATGAATGTGTCAAGCAAGGTCGTATAAAACCAGACTGTCCGAAACTCTCCAAGAAAAATGGATTCAAAGGGAAAAAGGAATTTGAAAAGGCTTATGTTGCATGGGAAGTGTAATACAGTGGGAGAACTGACTTGGGTGTTTTTCGTTTTATGGCAATTGTTGTGGATAGCAAGAGTCGCCACCGACTTTTCTTTTATCCAATGATGAAAGGGTGAAAAGAACAGGAAATACATTTGAGATACTTTCTTGATTTCGGGGGGGTAGGTTATGAAAAGGGAAGGTGTTAGAACCCTTTTCGTCCATAGTTATATATGGTCTCTTAGTTGCTTGCTAGATCACTTTTGAAATTACTTTGTTTGAAATGTGTTTGTGGTAGGTTTTGAAAGTATTTTGAAAAGCGCTTTCGTTTAGGCAAACTTTGTAATGATCCTCGTCTCTATAAGAATGCATACAAAGTGTTGGACTTTTGAAAATATTTCATGTTTTTGAAAGTGTTTGGTGTGTTTGAAAAGATGTTTGTTTTGAAGATCGATTGTGAGTAAGAAACTAAGAACGTCCTACCTACTCAAAAGTCTTTTGTTGATTTCTATCTTCCTTTGACATCACTATCTTGCCATTGATTGGTAAGAAGCCCTATCTTTGGATGTAAAGGGACGGGCGTGGGTCATCGCATAGTCATAAGATGCAATGTTGCGAGATACCTTAGCATTTTTCTTAAGGGACTAAGATCATTTGTAAGGCAACATTCGTAGCGTCATCGAGGGACTATGATCTTGTATTTTTGGTTGTTTTTGCTAAGGCATCTCACATGCATAACATGGCCATTTTCTCAACGCAACAAGTGGAGTTAACCCTAGAGGTGCAAGTGTGAAAAGTGTGTTTGATTGCATGCATTTTTGTCTTGGATTGGGTTATCTACTTGTTGATTTTAAATCTTTCTATACACACCCTAATTACTAGCATTTTATATAAAAGCGGTAAATTGCGGAAAATAAATGCCCTACGCTATTACATCATTTGGGGATGGGGTATACAAATTTACAAATGGGGGGTGGAAAGTAATAAAATTCCTAATTATTACAACCATATTGAATAGCCATGAAGAAAATATATAGAAAGTATAAAAACAGTGTAAAAAAAAGAAAATTGCATTTTTAAACATTATGTGTCGACACATGCTCTTTTGCATCGACACATAAACTTTCCCTGCTCCTGTAAGTCCAAATCAACTCAGTATGAGTCGATGCATAAGGGTATGCATCGACTCATTCCCTGCATGTGTCGACTCATACATGCTTTATGTCGACTCATGCACTCTTAATTACTTCTGTTTTGTCCCTATATAATAGTATGTGTCGACAAATAAAGGATTTGTGTCGATTCATAGCCTGTTTTTCCACTAAGATGTGTCGACTCATGTGGGTATGTGTTGACTCATACTCTAATTTTTTCACTCTATCATTGTTTTGCTGCACACATGGGTTAGTTCTCAACACATAAATGACAAGAATAAAATACAAACAAAGGTTAGATTTAAGGGGAATGGTTATTACATTTTATCTTCAAAGATGAATCAACTAATGATGCTTGAAATGAAGGGTTTAAAGTCAAGGAGACTTACCTTGAAGCTGGAATTTGTGCTTTGAGTTTGAGTTGCTTTCTTGACTGTTCTTGAACTTGGAAAAAAAAGAGGTGTTACAGAAGCTGTTCTTGAGTTGGAAAAACTTCTATGTGATGTATGTGAGGTGCTTAGATGTTTGGACAAAACTTGTAAAGTATGTAGAGTTCTAGGATTTGGATTTCAAAGCTCAAGAGTGGGAACTTTGTGGACTGTTATAGTTTTTTTTTAATATGAGATTTTGAGGGTTTATCAACACAACAAAAAATTTGGCCTTTCTCTCTATTTTTTCTAACCTCTTTCTCTTGAAATTGGCCTCTCTATTTATAGAGAAGGTTTGATACTTGAAACAACTCATATTTTGAATCACATGTTATGGCCATCTATCTTGTTTTTGAAGCAAGCATGAAGAACATGTTTCCAATGCTTGTACCAATCTATCTAAAGTGGTTGATCACTTTAAACATGTTTGTTATGACTTGTAGAAGTTGAGTGTGATTAGAACAACAAGTTAGAGGCTCAAGAAATTGACCTTGCGATTAAAGTGAACTTTTCAAGAATGGATATGTTGCTTTCTTCCTAAAATGGAATGATCACTTGGACAAAGGCTCAAACACTTAGATCATAGTTTAACCAGCTGTGTAAGCATTCAAATAAGGAGTGATTTACAAGTTTGAGGCCTGTAAAGTGAAGATTATGCAGCATAGCTAAGATTTTGGTTCCTTGTTCATCACAAATCTGCCTTGTAAATCAAGAATGAATGCCCAACTTCAGATCCTTGAATCTCCTAGCTCAAGCATGATAAATTCATGCTCTTGGATTTTTTGGAAAGCTTGAAACATCCTCTACAACATTGATGATTTCCACTTTTATTAAATCAAACTGGAACTTGATGAAAATTGGCCAAGAAGTTGGGATAAAAACCTAACCAAACCTGCTGAAAATTTCTCTAAGTATTTAATAAAAAATGCCATGACTTCATGAATTTATAACTTAAAATCCAAGCATTTCTAGAAAAAGTCCTTACCTAAATTTTTTTAGATCTTATTGAGATCTACAACTTTCATGTTGGATGTTTTCCTTGAATCATCTTGCATCATGGTAAAAATTTGGCACAATGTCATGAAAAAAAGTTAACTTTCTAACACTTAGAAAAATTTCTAAGTCTTAGACTTTTGACTTTTCAAAGATAATTTTGAATTTTTGATTTCTTGATAAACCATCTTCATATTTTTACATGTCTTGATGAAATATAACTTTTGAAACTTGATTTTGATCAAAAAGTCAAAGTTTAACTTTTCAGTGTACATTTGACTTTTTCATCAATTGACCAAATTTCAACTATCAATCAATTGATCTTGAGAAGTGTTTTGAACCATGCCATTAGGTAAAGATGATGCATTTGAATCCTTTAAATCATGTCTCAAACAAGTAAGTCATGTATTTGGTCAAAAGTAAAAATTGAGCCTTCTCAGTCAAAACCCTAATTTTGACCATTTTGCCCTTTTGATGATCTGATCAAATTTCATGAGGAATTATGATCCAAACTTGAACAATTGACATATATGAGTTCAAAATGTTGGTATGGATAAAAAATTATGAAGTTTGACTGTAAATTGACCATAATTGACTTTTTGCCCAATATAGTTGATTTTAGATCAATTGATCAATTGACTGAGCAAAAATGTGATCCAAAGCTTGAAACTTGACATGAGCAATCTTGAGAGTCCAAAATGATCCATGATAGTCATATGGGGCCTTAAAAGTCCAATTTTACTTGTGCAAACTCAAACCCTAATTTTGAGTCATCAGTGCTTAAGGAGGTGTCTTGAGCTGATTCATCCTTGTGCCTTCTTGAACCAATGGACATCTTGTGAGAGAAATCTAAATAAAATGAGAGGGAAAATTTTGGGGTACAACAACTTCCCATGTTCAATCTTCTTAAACCTGAAGAGTTAGATTGGTGGATCCGTCATTCGTGACTTGAAGGTGAAAGATGATTGAACACTAGAGTACCCAGAAATTTGCACTCGATGATGTGTTGATTGCATCAGGAATGGGCTTAGAGATGCCATTTGGAGAAATGATGAAGAGTTGTGGGAGATGGGCTTATAGATGCCATCCATAGTGACTGTTGGTAGAAATTAGAAGAAGTATTAGAATAAATCATATAGATAGTTGTCCTGTCTTGTTTCATGTATTAATCTATAATAAGTTTGTTAGTAAACCCATCCTGTTTCGGGAGTTAATACCATTGGTGATAAAGATAGTCACCCCATCCTGTTTCGGGAATTGATCTTTACCTAACCAAAGAGAAATAAAGATAGTTTCCCCGTCCTGTTTCGGGAGTTAATCTTCAATCTGCTCATGTAGATGGTTGTCTTGTCTTGTTTCAGGTATTAATCTACAATTGGTTGTCCATAGATAGTTGTCCTGTCTTGTTTCAGGTATTAATTCGGAACCCGATTTTTGTTGGTCGTAGAGATAGTTGCCCCGACTTGCTTCGGTAATTAATCTCTGACCTATTTGGGAAATGTTGGTGATATTTGCCTGTCTTTAACTGAAAGAAGTAAATATAACCAGAAGAAGTCTTTGATTGTTGATTGAACTTTTTTTTTCTGCAAGGAAAAGGGATTAGTTGCATGCGGATGTATGCATGATGTTCTCAAAATAAACGAGATTGTGTTTTATGCATTTGTCATGTATGTAATGTGATATTATGAATGTGGAATATTATTGAAGTGTATCCTTGACAAATACTGGGGAGCTTCGGGAAGTCAAATCCCGGATTACTGTGTATCTTCAAACTTTGTTTAAAAATGCTTCCACTGGGGATTCCTATTTTATTGAGGGGAACTCCGCTAGGGAATATTGTCTTTTCTTGAGAATACTCTGTGGAGAGTGTTCATTTCTGCTTGGGAACTAGAGTTCAGGAGTTTTAGTTGTCAATTGCTCTACTGGGGAATTATCTCTTGATCGGAGAAGAAGAAAGCTCAGCTGTTATCTGGTCGAATTCTAGGTTTCACACCAACTTGTTGGGGATAAGGAAGTTAACTATTATCTTGTCGGATTCCAGGCTTTACATCAACTCCCTGGGGATAGTGGCAAAATCTACTGGGGAAGAGGAAATTAACTGTTATCTGGTCATATTCCAGGTTTTGCAGAAAATTGAAGAAGTTAAATTGTTATCTGGTCGGATTCTAGGTTTCGCAGCTTAAACTTGAGGTTAACTGTTATCTAGTCGGATCTAGGTTTCAGTAACTCGAACTGTTTATCTGGTCGGGTCTAGGATTTGTAGTGACTGAAGAAGTTAAACCATTATTCGATCGAGTCCAAGCTTTAGTACCTTAAAATTGAGTTTTACTGTTATTTGGTCGGATCCAGGTTTCAGCAACTTGAACTGTTAACTGGTACCTGGTCGGGTCTAGGTTTCAGTAACTTGAACTGTTAACTAGTCGGGTCCAGGCTTTAGTAACTTATTTTTTGAAGGAATGGGGTCGACTGTTATCTAGTCGGGTTCCATTCTTTACAACATCTTTCGGGGATAACAATGACTCTGTTGGCGACTTCACTGGGGATTAGGGTTTGCGGTCCCTTGATCTATAATAGTCTGAGAGGTAAACTCAAGATGGGGAATTTGTCATTTGTCGGGGAAATAAACCCGGTTGAAGAGGATATTTGACGATCTGCTAGGGAGGTGTCTCTTTAGGAAGAAATTCAAAAGGCTTCCTTTTAAGACCAACTCAGCTGGGGAGAGGATCTTCCGGAGATTGGAATTCTGGCTGGGGATTGCATGAATCCAACTTTATAGGGATAAGCTTGTCGTAGTAACTCTGTGGGGATATCCCAAATCCTTAAGGAAATGCTTATTATTGTTTGTAAGCATACATTTGTTAAAAATTTAATCATGTTCATATGCATATGTTCATTCAATTTTAGTAATTGGACGCTTTTGCACTTCGAAACAGAAAAAATAAAAAGTTTGAACTATATTTGTATTGATGTTTTGCCCATAAATATGCGTTTCTGTACTAGGAGACATAGATCCTAGTAAGAGGAAATTGTCGAAAGAAAGGAAAAGAGTACAAAGTGAAAACAAAGATAATAGCCATGTGGAAGTGATCTCATTGTGTTCCAACTCTGCTATTGCTCCTATGTCTTTGAACATCATCCATTTCCGTTGAAAGAAATTGATTGGATTGATCTTGGACCATTGAACTTGGACCTTGTTAATAAAGTTGGCTTTAGTGGTTTTACGGGACATAGTCATACGCTTTATTCCTTAACATTTTCCTGGACCGCCCTTTCTTGTTTTCAGTCCACCAGGATACCCTTTTTTGCCCAAATTGCCCTTTCGTTTTTTCGACTCGCCGGATGTACAATCTTTTTCATATATCCCTAACTTTTGCCTGAACCTCTTTGGTTCCCGGGATGCCCTTATTTCTTCCTAGGTATGTCAACCTAGCGGGTCATTTTATGCGTAGTATTTTTTAACTATGTCCGCATTCACAGGATGTGGGAAGTCTTCACCATCCATAGTAGTCAGCATCATGGCACCACCAGAGAAAACTTTCTTTACAACAAATGGTCCTTCGTAAGTGGGAGTCCATTTGCCCCTGGGGTCGCCTTGTGGAAGAATGATGTGTTTTATTACCAAGTCGCAAGTCTGATATACTCGAGGCTTGATCTTTTTGTTAAAAGCCTTGATCATACCTTTTTGGTACATCTGACCATGACAAACAACAACCAGTCGCTTCTCGTCAATCAAATTCAACGTATCTGACCTAGTTTGAATCCATTCGTCTTTGCCTAAATCTTCTTCCTTCATTATCCTTAGAGAGGGAATCTGAACTTCGACAGGTAGGACAACTTCCATGCCATAGACCAAGGAGAACGGGGTTGCCCTAGTTGATGTTCGAGATGAAGTACGGTAGCCATGGAGAGAAAATGGTAACATCTCATGCCAGTCTTTATGCATTACCACCATCTTTTGCACAATCTTCTTGATATTTTTATTGGCAGCTTCCACTGCGCCATTCATCTTGGGTCTGTACGGAGAAGAATTGTGATGTTTGATTTTGAACTGAGTACAAAGTTCCATAATCACGGCATTGTTGATGTTGGTTCCATTGTCAGTGATGATCCTTTCGGGGATACTGTAACGGCAGATGAGGTTTTGCTTGATAAACTTGGCCACAACATTCTTGGTAACTGAGGCATATGAGGTAACTTCGACCCACTTGGAAAAGTAATCAATGGCAACAAGAATGAAACAGTATCCATTGGAAGCGGTAAGTTTGATCTCTTAAATCATATTAATTCCCCACATTGAAAAAGACCATGGAACAGTCATGACATTTAGAATAATATGAGGTACGTGGACCTTGTCAGCATAGATTTGACACTTGTGGCAAGTCCTTGAGTGATGATGACAATCAGTTTCCATTATGGACCAATAGTAACTATCCCTCAGGATTTTCTTGGCCATAGTGTGTCCACTAGAGTGAGTCCCAAAGAGGCCATCATGCATGTCTTCCATAATTTTCTCTGCCTCCTTCTTGTCCATACATCAGAGTAGAGTAGAATCATGGTTGCGCTTGTACATGATTCTGTTGCTTAGAAAGAATTTGGCATAAAATCTTTGCAAGAATTTCTTATCATTGATGGAATCTCCTTCAGGATATTCTTGTGCCTTAAGATATCTCCTCACCTCATGGTACCATGGTTTCTCTTGGTCAGTGTCAAGCTCATAGCACCCGCAGGTTCGTCAAATTTTTCAATTATAGTCATAAGAGCTTAGTTGTGCCATTTGACATTGAACATAGAAGACATTGTTGCCAAAGCGTCGACTAACTGATTTTCCTCTCTAGGGAAGTGTTCAAAGGTGATCTCTTCAAAACATGGGATCAGAGTTAATACAAGCTCCTTGTAGGGAATAAGGTTAGGATTCTTAGTGTCCCAGTCTCCCTGTACTTGGCTAATCACTAGAGAAGAATCTTTGAATACATCCAAATACTTGATCCTTAAGTCAATGGCAGCCTTCAGACTCAATATACACGCCTCGTACTCATCCATGTTGTTCATACAATCGAATCACAATCTAGCAGTGAAAGGAGTGTGGCAACCTTTGGGAGAAATTATCACAGCACCAATTCCGTTATCCAAAGCGTTAGAAGCCCCATCGAAAACAATAGTCCATCAGGATCCTTGTTCAGGTCCGTCACACGGTCCAGGTTTTGCACAATCAACCACTAACATGATATTATCATCCGGGAAGTAAAGTTCATAGATTGATGATCATCAATAGCTTGACGGGCCAAATGATCATCCAATACACTTCCTTTAATTTCCTTTTGTGTTGTATATTGAATATTGTATTCAGTAAAAATCATTTTCCATCTAGCTATTCGTCCGGAGAGGGTTGGTTTGTCGAAGATGCACTTGATAGGGTCCATATTAGAAATTAATAAAGTTGTGTGAGTCAACATATACTGTCTTAGCGGGCGAGCAGCCCATGCCAGAGTGCAGCATGTTTTCTCGAGCAGTGAATATCTGGTTTCACAGTCGGTAAAATTTTTGCTCAGGTAGTATATTGCATGCTCTTTTCGGCCAGACTCGTCATATTGGCCCAACACACACCGCATAGAATTCTCTAGCACAGTCAAGTACATGATTGTTGTACCCCAATTTCCCCCCCTAAGACTCCTTCATCATATCATATCAATTCAATCACAACAAAGTCACACACTAGGGTTTGTTTCCTCTCCCTATCTTTGGTCTTGCTCTATGGGGAATCACCAGCTTACCTTGACTTGTATTTTGTGATCATCTATGTTTGATTACTCTTTAATTAAAAAATACAATGTATGTGTATCCTAATTTTTGATGATGTAGGTGAAAGCACAATGCATTCCACCAAGGACAGCTTTTGGATTCATGAGTTCCTTCTTTGTACCTTCCTCAACAAAGCTTCATTGAGATTCAAGCCTATATGAAAGATATTTTAAAGTGACATCATCACAAAGTCTTTCATGATTCATAAGGCCTCAAGTTGTCAAATTTAGCTCAAAAGTACAAGGGTTGACTAAAGAAGTTTGACTCAGTTGGATAAGTCTTTGATTTCAAAGATCACAAGTGCATATCTCCTTCAATTCTCAAGATTTGGAAGTGGTTTTGGTTGCAATGGTTTCTCCTTAACATCCTCAACAACTTATAATCACATGACAAAGGTATTTGTGCAACAAGGTTAATCAAAATTTTAAAGATTTCCCAAGGTATTTTATTTCTCTAGGAGCTAGGGTTTTGAGCTTCAAAGGGTATATCTTGCTCATCTTTTGGTATTTTTTCCAACTTTGACTCATTGCAACTTTCAGCTCAAGCAACCATTTTGACCCATTCTTTTTCCATTACAAAGCTTGTAACCTCATCTTTCTAAAGCTTCAAGAATCAGGCCCTAAGACCCCTTGAGTTGAGAATGCCAATGATTTGAATTTGGTAACTTGAAACTGAAGTTTCATCACAAGTTAGATTTTGAAATCTTTGTTTTGACTTCTAATCACAAGCTTTCCATGTGTTTTTTCTTCTAATCATGTTTAGAAACTTTCCAAAGGCGTTTAGCATCATGAAACGCATGATTTGGCTGAGTTTTGATGCTAAAAAAGTCACACTTTGTTCATGCTGCAGACCCACACGATTTCCTTCCAAACTTCATCATTCCACACACTTAAGTATCCCATTCATTCTCCTATAAATATAGGGTCATCCCCCATTCATTTCCTCAAGCTTAAACAACCAAGATCACCCTGCCAAACTCTCTCTTGAACCCAATTTCTAGTTACTTCAAATTTGCTTTTGCAGCATCCCTCAATCATTTTTCTTTGTCAATTCACCTTCATTAAACTTCTCTAAAGCTAACCATATAACTACCTTCATGAATCGTGACCTATATTGATCCATAAAAGTCCAGTTTCAAAGCTCTGCAACTTAACTTCAATAGGTAGATTCCTTTACCAATTCTCTTAAACTTTGATACTATTGTGAAGCTCTCATCACCATGGTTCTAGTCGCAACATTTCTTTTTAACTGGAAGCGCGTTTTGACCATGAAATTTCAAATTCCTTTTCAAAACTTCTCTTCCAAATTATTTGAGCCACAATTTACATAAATTTTTCGCGAAGGTGTCGTTGTCTTCGTCTTGATGAGACGAAGCGAATGGTAGTGGTATCGTGCTCTAATTTTACAGTTTAAGAGACCTGGTTTTGACACTGGCTGGAGGTTGAAGGTGACCAACATGTCATCCTTCAACCAATGAAACAACGCCATTTGGAATTTTTGAATTTCTGAGTTTATATTGAATCCTGTGCTTTATTCAGTAATGACCATGATATTCACAGCGCGCCAGATCTCTTGGATTTGATTACTAACGCGTTTTGACTCTCATCTAATGGTCCACATATTTTTGACTTTATTTTTATTTCTGATTTTTATATTTAATTATTTTAAATTTCAAAAATTCATAGAAAAGTCATTTTTACTCCAAAAAATTTGAAAAAATTATAGAAAATACTTTTGATTTTTCTCTTTCTGATTTTTATTTTTTCATGATTTTATTTTATGTTTTGATATTTTTAATAATTTTTCACTTTATTTCATTTGTTTTAAATGTTTAAAAAAATACTTTTAATCATTTTAAAATTCTAAAAAACATAGCGAAGGATTAAATGACATTGTGACAAATATTGGTGACCTAATTTATTTTTTATTTCTGACCTTGTTATTTTTCATCATTTTTTGTTTATTTTACCTATTTCTTTTATTTTTAAAAATAGTTTCTGACTTTAGAAAATTACCAAAAATTTTATAAAAATATTTGAGTCTATTTCTGATTTTTTTATAGTTTACTTATTTTTTTCTTGATTAATTTGAACACAATCTCCTTGTTTCTCTATTATTTTCATTTTTAATCATTTTATACCCTTATTCTTTTATTTTAAATTCAATTTTATTTTTGTACATTTTTTGGCTGATCTTGGATTGAAATTTTGATCATGAACTTTATTAACATCATTGGATCAATGGTGTTGAGTTTAACTCCATAAATATGGATGAATGATTTTAATAATAGTTTAATTAAATTTTGATTCAAATGTGGTTTATTCTTTTTTCCCTTCCCTCTTCATCTCATCCCCTTCTTATTGCACTAAGTGTGATTGGAGTATGATTTCTATATCATGTCTCAAAACAAATGGTGCATAGATTGCTATTAACCAGCCTCAAAATAGGTGCGACTTCTATATAATTTCACTTATGATTGCTTAACACAGCGCTAAATATTGTCCCGATTTGAAAAAATGATCATTCGTGGCCCAAACTTATGCTTTCAAACCCAAATATATTAATTTGAACCCTATGATCCAATAACCTTGAGATCCATTGTTAGGACGCTTTGGTTCTACCAATCCTCTAATGGAACTTCATCAATTTTGGTCAAAGTGGAACACTTAAACATCATTGATCATTAAGTTACTTTGAGATTCTTAAAATGGATGATATAATTGACAAAAAGCAAATGCAACTTGTTATTGAGAGGCTTTGGTTCTATCAATCCTCTAATGAGTTCCAAATGTAATTTTCAAGATGGTCATCCAACTAACCATTAACTTCTAACAATTGACTTTATTTTATGATTTTATTTTATGCTTTTACTTTATGTACCATTTACTTTAGCATTTACATTTCATGCTATTTTCATATTTGCTCACTTGATCCTTTATATTCATGTAATTTTTAATTTGCTTACATGAGCTTTTCATTTCTTTTTGAATATACCTAATAATCAACTTAAACCCTAAAAAAATTTAATGTTGCTTGGACTACTTGGTTACTATCCTTGGCATTGTGGAGTTATGGACTTCTTGGACTTAGGAGTAGAAACCTTGACCTATGTTGAAGACCTTGTGACCTTGATTGATATTTTTGTCTGGAGTTCTTGGGATTTTCCTCAAGACATTGGGTTGCTTATTTGTTTTGTGTGCAGGTTATTGTGATTACATGTTTTGTATGTGATCTGGGATTCATCTGTATACAGCCGTTACTCTGCCCAATTTTTGTGAAGACTTAATACAATTGAAGTTTGGTATTCTTGAGGGATTTACTATTTGTTTGCTTGGTTTCAAATCCAAGGGATGGAGTTCTATATTAACTCATTATGTCAAATGTTGGCTTTTGTTTAGTTAGATGGTTCTTCTCATTAGCTTTTACCTTATGCTTTAGGATAGTCTCTTCATCTCCTCCCATCTTCTTTAATTTCAAAAACCTTCTCCCGCCTTTTTTTTTGAAAAAATCTTCTTGTTTCTAAACTTGAACCACTTTCATAATAAACTTGGACTTAGGTCCATGCATTTTCAAAAATATCTTCTTAATCAAACATTAATCAATATAACAATACTTGGACATTTTTGTAAGACTAAAAGTCAATCAATCTCATTCAAATAATATTTGCCACTTTGGCTTTTTGGTTTAAAGCTTTTCTCAAAAGATTGGACTCTTGTCAATCCTTGTAGTGATGCAAATAATTATACTTATACAATATGTAGTGAAGAGAGATATTTTCAACTTGGGTGTTGAGTGAGGTTTTTGTTGATTTTAAAATCCAAACTATATCCTCCACTTTGAAATGAAGAAAATTCTCCTTTATCATGATTGTGGGTAGTAAGTATGTTTTCCACACGGACAATGACGATGATGTCTTATCTCATAAAAATTAACTTACACACTTGTGTTTCAAATTTTAAAGAGGAACTGTGTGTACCCTGATCCCCTATTGCACGGAAGATGGTAAGTAGGCACTAAAGGTTCGCAACTGCGGCAGGTACAAAAATCATAAAAAATATACTTCTTTTTTCTCATCCCCATAATCTATTTTATAAACAACATTTTATAGCCATAATATAAATATTTTACAAAGAGGTTCATGCGGAGTACCATAGATGTTTAGGGTTGTAATACATTACCTTTGCATAACCAACCCCTTACCTTGAATATTTCCCTCTCTTTTGGGTTATTCTCTCTTTCCCCATTCCTTTGGAAATAATAAAGCGGGGTGGCGATTTTTATTTTTGATTTGTACAAGTCAAGTCAATCCAATGGCTTTGTCTTAACATTTCTACCACTACAGAAAAAAAAGGAGACTTCACTAGGGATAAATTAACCTCTTGCTGGTCCATCCCTAAGTGGGTTGAGCCTATCTTTGTGTATATCTCTATATATGTTATTGTTGTTTATATGTTATATGTTGTATATATGTTTGTCTAGATTTTCCTGGCTTTCAGGGTGCTTGGGGATTTCTCATAAGTCCTATACCCGGACTTGGGCAAACTTAAGATAGGACGGGAGGTATAGTCATGTTAAATTTGAGGGAGTAATCCCCAAAAAGGAGGCATGAGATCCCCCACTCAGTGGGGGCCCCTTTGACTGTAGTGTCGTTTACCGAGTAATCGGGAAGACGTACTACTTTTGACATGGGAGCCTGCTGAAACTGAGGATCGAGATTACCTAACCCATCTTGGCCTTTTAGGTGTAGTGCGGAAGCTATGACAGAGTAATTCGGAAATAGTTGTCACGCGATACTACACTCAGAAGTGTTTTTCTTGAGAATATTACTAATTACCGAGTTAATCGAGAAGTTGGTAATATCCGAAGGAAGGATGTAGACTCTGGGAACCTTTAGAACCTTGTTCAGAAGGTGATAACTCTTAGACCAGACCTTATGGGTAATACCTTCAACCTCATGCTTGTGACGTTGAACCTATGAACGCTATGTTTGTGACCTTGTGTGTGATTATTGCATCATGCATTCATGCACTCATAAGCATCTTTTGAAGATGTTCTATTTCAAGGGACTTAAAATTTGACTATTTGTTAAAATCTCAGGTACCTTTTGACTATGGATTCTGGAAAAAGAAAGACCGGAAAATACAGTTTCAAAGATCCCAAGATAGATGAGTTGACGAGTCTGATTCCCGAGATTGAGTGTTCTGCAGATTTTCGGAAGAAGTATTGGTCCATTATTTCTCTCATGAAGCTTAGGATGAAGGAGGGTATTCTTTTGACCTTGGTCCAGTTCTATGATCTGATGTATTGATGCTTTAGTTTCCCTGACTATAAGTTGATGCCTACACTAGAGGAGTATTCTTATCTACTGGGTTTGCCTATTATCAATCGTATTCCTTTTACTGGTTTGGAGGGTGAGCCAAAACCACATGAGATTGTTGTATTGATCCATTTGGGGAAGTCTTATGTGGGAGCCCACATGACTACTATGAAGTGGTGAAAAACACAAGAAGGGGGGGTTGAATTGTAAAACTGAAATCTAATGCAGTGAACAAGATATTTTTATCCTGGTTCGTTTGATCTCAAACTACTCCAGTCCACCCGTCAAGGTGATTTCTCCTCTCTCCAACGAGGTCTTAATCCACTATATTCAACTGAATATTACAGACTGCTTTAACAACTGCTAAAGCCTTCTTGATCCAAACCACAACCCGGTTTATCAAGGAAACACTTTCTTACAAAGAGATAAAACTAAGTGTGTGAATGTTTTCTACAAAACTGTATCACAACTGTGATGTATACACAACTTAAAGCTTAGAAACTGGATTGCTAAACAATGATTGAATATCAGAGTGTGTGGTGTTTAGCAAAACTGAGAGAAGGAAGATTTTGATCAGCTTTTATGCGTGTAGAGATTTGGAGAGCATTAGCCATTTCAATCTTCAATGTCTTATTTATATAGCACTGAGATGATGAACGTTGGATGCAATATTCTTGATTCAATGCTAATAACAAACTTTCCTTATCGAGCAGATCTTGTCTGGAATGAGGCCGTTGGTATTAATTTTCTTTCAATGCATAGTACCGTTGCTTACTTAATGCAAGTTCTGGCTTGGCTCATTCTGACTCTGCTTAGCTGCTGATGAACTGTTGTGTTTCTTTATCAGAGTGTTGAGCTCAGTCTTGTTCATCAGGCTTCCGCATATACGTGATTTGATCATCTGATTCTGACATTCTGATATGGCAACTTCTGATGCTGGTGTCAAGAACCAAATTCTGATGCTGATTAGATGTGATCTTGCTTATATCAATCAGAGTTTCTGCAAGTCAGAACATAGTAATTTTAGGCAGCAGATAGTTCATACATGAATCTTATAAATAATATATCTTTTCACTTTGTTATCATCAAAACTTAAATATAGGGTAGTAGATTCAAACTTTGTTCTAACAATCTCCCCCTTTTTGATGATGACAAAAACTAGATATTTTTAAATGAAAATAACGTGAAAAGGTATCAGAGATATGCATCAGAGTAAGAAGTAAAAAGGATAAGGATTTGAGATATCAGAGTTGAGAGATACTCCCCCTGAGTTTATTACTTCCCTTTGATTACACGTGTTCTTCAGGATCAGATCTTTTTGCCTTTCTTTGAACATCAGAGTATCAGAGTCTTTGACTATCAGAAGCTTTAGATCAGCATGTCAGAGCAGAGCTTCAGAGCTTTTCTTGTCAGAGCTTTGCTTTGGATCAGAGTATCAGAGCGGATCAGAGCTTCATAGTGCTCAGAGCTTCTAGTCTTCAGAGTGTCCAGGAGCTTCCTTGTACCTGTAGACTTTAAGCAAAACAGAAAAAACATTTTCAAGTAATAGAGTTAGAATGTTTGAGAATTTCTGTCTAGTTAGCCGTTATTGTTTAAAATATCATTCTTGTTCTCCCCCCTTTTTGTCAGCAATCAAAAAGTGTAGGTGAGTGCTAAAACAATTTAAGATCAGAAAAACTAATCATATTAAAAGAGTTCAGAATCAAAACATGACAATAGTGCAAAACATATTCAAACAGTACATCAGAAAATCAAAGAAAACATGAAAATGACATGAATGAAAAAAGACTAAGGTTGAGGAGGCAAGCGCGTGAACAGGTTCTCCAGCATGGCTTGGATCTTTTCAGCAGTCTCATTCTGCTTGTGCACCATGCTGACAACAGTGTCAATCTTGCTATCCTGCACATCCATTCTTTCTTTCATCTTCTGGTCGCTTTCATCCATCCGCTGCTGCAGACGCATGTCATTTAACCTTAGTTCTTCCAGAGTCTGCCTGTCCAAGGAAGCTTGAGAAGCATCAGAGGCAAGAAGCTTCTGAGAGCTTTCAGCAACATCTTCTGCTTGACTTTCTTCAGCTTGAATGGTCTTGTCTTCTTCTGATTGCACCTTTGAAGCTTGCTGTTTCTCAGACCAAGGTTCACTATCCAGAGGGAGCACGTCTTCTTTCAGAAGCTGACTTCCAACTTCATTCAGAAGCTTGCTGAAATTCTGTTGTGCCTGCTCATAGTTGATATCCTGCAACTTGAGGGCTTCAGCACGTACCCAAAGTCTGAATTGTGACCAGAGCTGATCAGAAGCAGCTGGGTCAATCATTCCAGGACAGACTTGCTTCAAAGAAGCAATCCATTGCAGCACACCTGTTTCAAAATTCATAATACCAGAGCCAACATCTGGTTGTTTTGGTTTTGGGATGGAAATTTTATGTTTCAGATCAGCAAGACGGTCAAGACTGGTTAAGTCTATGAAGGTCCTGCTGGGGTTTTCAGAGGTTTTCTGGGCAGCTGTTTGTTTTGGAGAGGGAGTATCAGAATCAGAAATTATGATTGGACTGGGTGGTGTTTTGGGAGTATTTGGTGGTGTAGATTCTGACGAGGATGGCAATTGTGCTAAGGTGATAGTTGTTCCACCTGGCAGCTGGATTGCCAAAGGTGATGGTTGAGGTGAATGAGGTTCAGATGGTTGAGGAGAAGGAGTTTCAGAGTGATGAAACTCTGGTTGAGGTGATGGTGGATTAATTTCTGGTTGAGAAGAGGGAGGCGGAATTGCTGGTTGAGGAGAAGTTGTTGGATTTTCTGGTTGTTCAGGGAGAAGGGGTTCTTCTGGAATGGGTGAAAGTGGTTGTTGTTGTTGTTCTGGTTCTTCAGCAGATTGCTGTTGTTCTGGTTGTGGAGGAGGGACAATTTGTGGTTCAGAGTTTGGTTGATCAGAGGTGTGTTGATCAATGTCAGACAGCACTTGGTCAATTGCTGATGTTGTTGAGATTGTAGGTTGTTTGGGATGTTTGGTTCTGGGTCTTCTGAGTTTTAATGCCTCAGAAGGGTTCTCTTCTGGTACAGTTTCATCTATGGTAGGGATGGGAATTGAGATTCTATGAGAGGTTTGAGGAGGAATAGATGCTGGAATAGTAGAAGAATTTAAAACAGAAGCAGCAGATGAATTACCTCTTTTCCTGGGTGTCTGTTGGGATGATCCTTCTGAAGGTGCCTTCCTCTTCTTCGTCTTCTTCAGAGTCACTTCTTGCTGAGGTTGATGCAGAGCTTTGATAATCAGATTTGGATCTGTACCATCTGCCTTGCACGCATCCAAGTATCTGAGAACCACCTCTGGTTTGGATTCTATCTCAGAGAATAAAGGAAAGTCACTCAGAGGAACTCTTCTGCTGGAGATATCAGCAATAGGAGTGGCTCTGGGTTCCTTCTGAATATTCTCTATCAGCTTCATCTTCTTCAAGTTCTTTGCATTCAGAGGTTTCCCAACTGTTGGTTCAATAGTGCTTAGCTCTTGAGCTTCTATCAGATGCTCTATCAGCCTATTCTCTGTCAGAATATCTGATATCAACCTTCCAAAGGGTATCCAATCCCTCTTGGTTCTTTCTTCTTCCCTGGTTTCCTTCACACTTGTTCTGAGGTGGTTGAACAGAAAATGAGCCAGATTGATTTTTACCTTCTGATCAATAAAGTAGATCAGAAACTGCTGATCCACATTTATGTAATCAGGTGAACTGGTTGGTTTCCTGTGGTTGAAGCACCCCAGAATTATCTTGGCCCAAACTCTGTAGTGATCCTTCAGATCTTTGATCTTGCTGCTGGGCACCCCATGGGTGAAAATCCTTGCAGCTATCACACCCACATCAGCATATCTTTCAGCCATGTCCACACAACAGACGCCACCGCCACTGTAACCTATTAGCCTTGCAATGTGATCCTCAGTGATCACAATCTTCTTCCCCATAACAAAGGAGGTGACTAGATGTGTTGAAGCCTTGGCGTGAATCCAGAATTCGTTGACTAGCATAGGGAATGTTGGTCCAACCAACCTGTCAAAATACCTTTCCCACTTTTGTGCCCTAA
Organism: Vicia faba; assembly: GCA_948472305.1. NCBI lineage: Eukaryota > Viridiplantae > Streptophyta > Magnoliopsida > Fabales > Fabaceae > Vicia > Vicia faba. Next base: position 213,660 of record CATIWC010002482.1, on the reverse strand, counting down.
CTTCTTCAGTTAGGTCAAAACCGTTCTCCTTCAAGATTCCAAAATCAATGATTAATTCAGAAAGCACTTCAAGATTCTTCACAGGAGTGAGGAGAGTTCTGAATGGCACTTGATATTGCTCAGATGATGCTTTCTTCTGAGGACCTGCAGAAGCACTGCTGGAGGTTGCCATGTTCACACTAAATAGGTTTTGAGAAGAAACTGAGAACAGGGTTTTGCAAGAGATGAATACAGAAATATGCAGAGAATGCTTGAGTATTAGTGAGAAAACGTAAAGAATGAGAATGAGAGATTAATGTGTTTAAATAGAGTTTCAAAATATTTTGAAAAGATAAACGTTTTTAAGAAAGAGAAAAAAAATCATGATTGCATTTTAAAGGCATGATTACTTTTCATTAAATGCTTGCTGATTTTGGGGGATTTGAGAAAGATACTTAAAAACGGTTACCAGACATGTGTCTCAATGCACCCAATCAGCGCTTTGCCTTCTCAGAAGCGTGCACGCTTTCTGCTTCAGAGATATGCTGATGATTGGATGACACTTGTTTGATGTAGTGATCAGCACGTCTGTCTTTGAGCTTAGACTCTCAGATCTTTAGACTTGCATCTGATACAATCTGCATGTTCTATCTTTCTGAAAGAAGATTGATCAGAAGTTCACAGTAAAACAATTACATTCTGAAGGTAAATATATGGAATTAAAACATTTTCACTCTGGACAAACTTTCATGCTGAGATGTTTCAGAATGAAATTAAACCTATCTTCTGAAAGGGGTTTAGTAAAGATATCAGCCCATTGATGGTCTGTATCTATAAATTTTAAGTTCAAAATACCTTTCTGAATATAGTCCCTAATGAAGTGATGTTTTATTTCTATATGCTTAGCTCTAGAATGTAAAATGGGATTCTTACTTAAGCAAATAGCAGAAGTATTATCACAGAGTATAGGAATGTTACTCTCAAAAATCTGGAAGTCTTCAAGCTGACTTTTCATCCAGAGCATTTGTGTGCTACATCCTGCTGCTGCTATGTACTCAGCTTCTGCTGTTGATAGTGCAATTGTTGATTGCCTTTTGCTGGACCAAGAGATCAGATTTTCTCCCAGAAACTGGCAGCTTCCAGAAGTACTTTTTCGTTCTACACTGTCTCTAGCAAAATCAGCATCGCAGTAGCCTACTAAGCTGTAATCACTAGATTTTCTATAAAACAAACCCAGATTAGTAGTACCTTTCAGATACTTGAAAATTCGCTTAACAGTTGTTAAGTGAGATTCTCTAGGATCTGATTGGAATCTAGCACAGATACAAACACTGAATAATATGTCAGGTCTTGAAGCAGTCAGATAGAGGAGAGAGCCAACCATACCTCTGTAGACTTTCTGTTCTACATTTTTGCTTACCTCTTCTCTTTCCAGAATGCACGTGGGATGCATTGGAATCTTTGATGGCTTACATTCTGAGAGGTCAAATTTCTTCAGAAGATCTCTGATGTATTTGCTCTGATGAATGTAAGTTCCCTCTGGAGTTTGATTGATCTAAATTCCTAGAAAGAATTTCAGTTCTCCCATGAGGCTCATCTCAAATTATGCCTGCATACACTTAGCAAATTTTCTTCCAAGAGAAGGATTAGTAGAACCAAAAATAATATCATCAACATAAATTTGACAGACTAAGATGTCATTCTTAACTGATTTACAGAATAGAGTAGTGTCCACTTTCCCTCTGGTGAATTCATTTTCTAACAGAAAGTTACTTAGCCTTTCATACCAAGCTCTGGGAGCTTGTTTCAGACCATACAGTGACTTCTTTAGTTTGAAAACATGTTCTGGATGTTTTGTATTTTCAAAGCCAGGGGGTTGGTGTACATAAACTTCTTCTTCTATATAACCATTTAAGAATGCACTTTTGACATCCATCTGATACAGAGTGATGCCTCTATTAACAACAAATGAAATTAAAAGTATGATAGATTCTAACCTGGAGACTGGGGCAAAGGTTTCTGTATAGTCTATCCCCTCTTGCTGACTATAACCTTGTGCAACCAGTCGTGCCTTGTTTCTGATGACTTCACCTTGTTCATTTAGCTTGTTTCTGAACACCCATCTTGTTCCAATGACGTTGAATCCTTTTGGTCTGGGAACGAGATCCCATACGTCGTTTCTGGTGAATAGATTCAGCTCTTCTTGCATTGCCAGAATCCAGTCATTATCCAGAAGTGCTTCATCAATAGAAGAAGGTCCAATCAGAGACACAAGTCCCATGAGAGTTTCTTCAGAGTTTCTGAAGCTTGCTCTTGTTCTGATTGGATCTTCCTTTCTTCCTAAGATAGTCTCTTCTGGGTGATCCAAGCTGCTTCTGGGTAATCTCTTCTGAGGTTGATCAGCAGCTGTTGTAGGATTTCTAGCAGTGCTCCTTTCAGACGTTGAAGGAATGTCTGTGTTGAGAGCTTCTGATGACTTGTCTTCAGAACCTGTAAATTCAATTTCTATACCTGCAAAAACTTCATTCTGCTTTGACTTTTCAGAGTCAAGCTTATCATCAAAACGAACACTGATTGATTCTTCCACAATCTGTGTTTCTGTATTGTATACTCTGTACCCTCTTGAGCGTTCAGAGTATCCTAACATAATACACTTTTGTGCTTTAGAGTCAAACTTGTTCAAATAATTCTTTGTATTTAATATAAAGCAAGTACATCCAAATGGATGAAAATAAGAAATGTTGGGCTTTCTGTTCTTCCACAATTCATATGGAGTCTTTTCCAGAATAGGTCTTATTGAGATTCTATTCTGAATGTAGCACGCTGTGTTTATTGCCTCTGCCCAGAAGGTCTTAGCAACGTTTGTCTCATTGATCATGGTTCTGGCCATTTCTTGCAATGTTCTGTTCTTTCGTTCTACAACTCCATTTTGTTGGGGAGTTCTAGGACAAGAGAAATCATGCAGAATGCCTCTGTCATTAAAGAATGACTCAAAATCTTTGTTTTCAAATTCTCCACCATGATCACTTCTGACTTTAACGATTCTAAGATCCTTTTCATTCTGAACTTGGTTACAGAAGGTAACAAACACAGAGTGTGACTCGTCCTTGTGTCTTAAGAACTTTACCCATGTCCATCTGCTATAGTCATCTACGATTACTAACCCATACTTCTTGCCACTGACTGAAGCAGTTTTAACTGGTCCAAATAAGTCAATGTGCAGAAGTTCTAATGGCTTAGAGGTAGAAACAACATTTTTGGATTTAAAAGAAGGTTTTGCAAATTTGCCTTTCTGACATGCTTCACACATAGCATCTGAATTGACCTTCAAATTAGGAAGTCCTCTGACCAGATTGAGTTTGTTAATCTGAGATATTCTTCTCATACTAACATGCCCCAATCTTCTGTGCCAGATCCACTGCTCGTTGTTAACAGACAGAAGACATTTTACATTCTGACTCTTTAGTTCAGAAAGTTTGATTTTGTAAATGTTGTTTTTCCTCTTACCATTAAACAGGATAGTCCCATCTTTCTGACTAACAGCTTTACATGATTTTTGATTAAAGATTATATCATAACCGTTATCACTTAATTGACTTATGGATAACAGATTATGCATCAATCCATCTACTAGCAGAACATTATTAATAGAGGGAAGATTTCCATTACCTACAGTTCCAGAGCCAATTATCTTTCCCCTCTGATTGCCTCCAAAGCCAACGTGGCCTCCAGGCTTAAGTTCCAGGCTTTGGAACATATGCCTTCTTCCCGTCATGTGTCGTGAGCAGCCAGAGTCCAGGTACCATGACTGGTGTTTCTGACTTGCTGCTAAAGATATCTGCAACATGTATTATTTTATCCTTAGGTACCCAGATTTTCTTGGGTCCTGATTTGTTAGTTTTACCAAAACTCTGGTTGAATTTTGGTTTCACAGAGTGCTTACTGCTAGTGTATTTAATATCATGTGTGTGACCATATACAAAATGTGAATTCAGAGGAGTGTGTTTAATGGTTAAGTCCATGACATTCTTTGGTGTAGGAACCTTACCTTGGTATTCTATTCCTTTCCTGCCGTTTCTGCTAACTCCATAGATCATTGAAGCCATTCTTCTTCTATCTATGCTTTTAGCTAGAAACTTCTGGAAACTGTGATCATACTCCTTGATGATCTCATCAGCGTTGCTGGGAGTTTCAGAAATTGGTTCCTTCTAAGAGTTTTGTAAAGTGTTTTCTAATTTTGAAATCTTATTTCTCAGCTCAGAATTTTCCAATTTGAGACTCTCAGTCTTATTAGAGTCAGATTCAAGATTCCTTTTCAGGTCTCTGAATTTAACTCTAATTTGCTGATATCGTTCCAGAATCTCATTAAGGCTTTCAGCAAGTTCAGCCTTTGTAAAGTTAACAGCAAAGTTAGGAAATACCTCTTCAGTATCTGATTCTGAGTCTGATTCAGAAGCTTCACTATCTTCTGAGATGTTGGCCATGAGAGCTATGTTTGCCCTCTCATCATCTGATTCTGAGTCAGCTTCAGACGAGTCAGAGTCATCCCATGTGGCCATGAGACTTTTCTTCTTCTCTCTTCCAAACTTCTTTTTGGGCTTTTCCCTCTGAAGCTTTGGGCAGTCACTCTTATAGTGTCCTTGCTCATTACACTCATAGCAGATGATGTCCTTGGTGTTTGGCTTTTTGCTACTGGAGGAGCCTTCAGATCTTCTGTATCCAGAGGAAGAATCTGTCTTTCTGTATCTGGAAGAAGACTCGTTCTGATCAGATCTTCTGGGATTCCTGAACTTTCTTTGTCTTTGCTTCCATAGTTGATTTACTCTTCTGGAAAGGAGAGAGAGTTCGCCTTCTTCTGATGAAGATCCATCAGATGTTTCTTCAACTGCCTGCAAAACTTTAGACTCAAATTTTTTGTTAGATTTTAATGCTAAAGGCTTACCTTGCTTCTGAGGCTCATCAGCTTCTAGCTCTATCTCATGACTTCTGAGGGAGCTGATAAGTTCCTCCAGAGTGATTTTGTTGAGATCTTTAGCTAGCTTCAGAGCTGTAACCATAGGTCTCCACTGCTTGGGTAAACTTCTGATGATTTTCTTGACATGGTCAGCAGTAGAGTATCCTTTGTCCAGAACTTTGAGACCAGCTACCAGAATCTGGAATCTAGAGAACATGGTTTCAATGGATTCAGATTCTTCCATTTTGAACGCCTCATACTTCTGAATGAGCGCCAGAGCTTTTGTTTCTTTGACCTGAACGTTGCCCTCATGCGTCATTCTGAGTGAGTCAAAAATATTCTTTGTTGTGTCTCTGTTGGAGATCTTTTCATACTCAGTATAGGAGATGGCGCTGAGGAGGATGGTTCTGGCCTTGTGGTGATTCTTGAAGTCACGCTTTTATTGATCAGACATTGTTTTTCTATCAATCTTCTGACCGCTTGCATTCACAGGGTGCGTGTATCCATCTGTCACCATATCCCACAGATCAGCATCATGTGCCAGAAAGAAGCTTTCAATTCTGTCTTTCCAGTAATCAAAGTTTTCTCCATCAAAGACTGGAGGTTTGCCGCTGAATCTGTCTCTGTCCTCATTGTTGTCATTGCTGATGTGAGAATTGTTTCCTGCCATTGTGTTTTTTTGACACTGGATCTTGTACTGACACGGTTAAGTGTTTTAGCTCAGAACCAGGCGCTCTGATGCCAATTGAAGTGGTGAAAAACACAAGAAGGGGGGGTTGAATTGTAAAACTGAAATCTAATGCAGTGAACAAGATATTTTTATCCTGGTTCGTTTGATCTCAAACTACTCCAGTCCACCCGTCAAGGTGATTTCGCCTCTCTCCAACGAGGTCTTAATCCACTATATTCAACTGAATATTACAGACTGCTTTAACAACTGCTAAAGCCTTCTTGATCCAAACCACAACCCGGTTTGTCAAGGAAACACTTTCTTACAAAGAGATAAAACTAAGTGTGTGAATGTTTTCTACAAAACTGTATCACAACTGTGATGTATACACAACTTAAAGCTTAGAAACTGGATAGCTAAAAAATGATTGAATATCAGAGTGTGTGGTGTTTAGCAAAACTGAGAGAAGGAAGATTTTGATCAGCTTTTATGCGTGTAGAGATTTGGAGAGCATTAGCCATTTCAATCTTCAAAGTCTTGTTTATATAGCACTGAGATGATGAACGTTGGATGCAATATTCTTGATTCAATGCTAATAACAAACTTTCCTTATCGAGCAGATCTTGTCTGGAATGAGGCCGTTGGTATTAATTTGCTTTTAATGCACAGTACCGTTGCTTACTTAATGCAAGTTCTGGCTTGGCTCATTCTGACTCTGCTTAGCTGCTGATGAACTGTTGTGTTTCTTTATCAGAGTGTTGAGCGCAGTCTTGTTCATTAGGATTCAGCATATACGTGATTTGATCATCTGATTCTGACATTCTGATATGGCAACTTCTGATGCTGGTGTCAAGAACCAAATTCTGATGCTGATTAGATGTGATCTTGCTTATATCAATCAGAGTTTCTGCAAGTCAGAACATAGTAATTTTAGGCAGCAGATAGTTCATACATGAATCTTATAAATAATATATCTTTTCACTTTGTTATCATCAAAACTTAAATATAGGGTAGTAGATTCAAACTTTGTTCTAACATACTAAAGGAGGGATTAGAGGATTAACAACTAAGTTCTTATTAGAGAAAGCTCGTTACTTTGCTAAGATGAAGAGCATAATTGCTTTTGAGGCTATCTTTGCTCTACTTGCTTACGAGTTGTTCTTATTTCCTAATGTGGACAAATTTGTTGACATTAATGCTATCAGTATATTCATGATTGTAAACCCAATTCCTCCATTGTTGGGTGATACTTAATACTCTATTCATCTTCGGGATTCTTATCATGGGGGGATGATTATATGTTCCACGCCTTTGTTGTACCAGTGGTTTACTTCTCATTTGCCTCAGTCTGATGCTTTCTGGGATATCAGGAAGGAATCCCATTGAGCTCCTAAGATCATGGCAATTACCCACTCAAATATTGTTTGGTATCATCAGGCTTATCATGATGTAGAGATTTTCGACAATTGTGGTAGTTTCCTCAATGTACCTCTTCTTGGTACAAAGGGAGGAATTAACTATAACCCTGTTCTTGCACGACGACAGCTTGGTTATCCGATGAGGGATAAGCCAAATAGTATTCATTTGAGTAGTTTCTTCCTGAAGGAGGAAGAAGACCATAAGGAAGCTAGGGAGAAGATTACGAAGGCCTGGCGTCATATTCATAGGAAGAGCAGTAAGGACTTGGGACCTAGGGGGCTGTTTCTTTGGAGCCTTATCTTCAGTGGGTACAAGCCAGAGCTATTCAGTTTAAGATACCGTATTCTCGAGAAGCACCTATTCCTGATTTATTCATGAAGACTACTCCTCCCCTATTGGATGATATGGAATAGCTAGAACTTGCTTTAGTCAGGATGCAGCAGGAAAAGGAAGTTTGGAAGAATAAGTGCTAAACTCTAGAGATTTCCTACCGAGCAGACTTGAAGGAGAAAGACGACTTGATTGATATTCTTAAGAGTCAGGCTGTAAAGACAATGGAGAGGCAAGGGGATTTATTTTCCCCAAAGCCTCAATAAGGTTCTAGTTGCTTGCTCCCCAATTCAGGTGATTGGAAGGAGGTTTCCACCAGATATGCGGAAGAAAACTAGAGGTTGAAGGCTCAGATTGCCAAAATTACTGGGAAGTGTAAGTGTATAGAGTGATCTCCATCAGTTGTGCTTCTTAGGGTTTTAGACTTTATTTTCATCTTGTACTTGGGATTGTTGAAACTTGTAATCCATTTTGAAGTTATTATTATAATTTTTTTCCAGTATTTCAAATGTGCTATTACTTTGATATTTGCAAATTGTTTATAAATCTTTAAGTCCCTTGAAATAACGATAAAATGAATCATGTGCATTTCACATCATGCATCACATTGTACATACTTCTTGAATTATTTATGAATATACAAGGGTCTTATTGAGCTTCTTTACTTTGTTCAGCAAGTTGTCTCACCAATACAATACCCGAGCTAATCTCAGAAGGAAGATGAATAACTTAGAACAAGAGAATCGCAAGCTACACGAGGAAGTTTCTGCTCTGAAGGCCGGCATGGCCAATATAACTGCTCTGATGGGATCTCAGGCAGATGCTCAGAATCAGCCACTGAGTGTGTAGCCTAAACAGACAATGGTTACTACTGAAGCTCCGACTGTCCCCGTGTCTGCTACTCTAGTTGTTGTTCAGAATCATATGCCTCCGGGATATCCTTGGGGAATGCCAGAAAACTTAATGCTAGAAGGTTTTAATCAAGATACTCAGATTGCTCCGCTTACTCAGATTGTTGTTGCTTCTACACCTCCTGTGGTGCATGTTACCCCTGCTGCTAGAAACAAGATTCACTATGTTGAACCACCCTCGATGAATGTGGTCCCATTTTTTAATGACGATGTGTATCGTCCTATTCTACCACCAAGTGAAATCTTGGGTTTATGTGATATGATGGATGATTTTCAAGACCAGTTTGACAAAATGCAGAAAGAGTTGAAGGCCCACAGGGAAAAGAGTTGTTTGGGAAAAATGTGAATGACACGTGTTGGGTTCACAATGTCAAGATACCTGTGAAGTTTAAAGTACCAGAGTTAGAAAAGTACAAGGGCAACACTTGCCCTCGTGCTCACTTGATGATGTATGTAAGAAGAATGTCTACTCATACAGATGACCAGCGCCTGTTGAATCATTTCTTTCAAGACAGTCTAACTGGTGCATCGTTGAAATGGTACATGAGCCTGGACAACGCCAGTATTCATTCTTTTAATGACTTAGGTGAAGCATTTATCAGACAATACAAATACAATGTGGACATGGCGTCTGGCCATGATTAACTCAGGGCCATGGTCCAGAAGGACATGGAATCATTCAAAGAATATGCATAGAGATGGCGTAAGGTAGCCGCCCAAGTAATTCCTCCAATGGAGGAAAAAGAGATGACACAGATTTTACTGAAAACACTAGGTGCATTCTATTATAAGAGAATGGTCGCAAGTGCACCCAGTGATTTTACTGAAATGGTGGGGATAGGGGTTCGTTTGGAAGAAGCTGTGAGAGAAGGTCGTCTCACAAAAAGTGAAAGTTCCAGCAATGTGAATAAGCCATCATATGGATTTATTAAGAAGAAAGATGGAGAAACAAATGTTGTACTTCAAGAAATAAGGGTCAACACCTTTAGAAGAAATCATCAACACCATCAATAGGTTGCCTCAGTAACTCTGGTTGTAAGTGTAACTCTGACTATGATTGCTTATCAAAGGTCAGTCCCTCAAGGAAGCCAAGGGCAGAGTCATAGAAGAGAACATTATTATTGTATCCCTATGAGTTATGCAGAGCTACTTCCAGCATTGATTCATAAAAAGTTGGTCCAGACTAGGCCACCTTCTGCTGTACCATCCCCTTTACCTTGGTACTACAAGGAAGATCAGACACGCGCTTTCCACCAGGGTGCACCGGGATATAATGTGGAAAATTTTTATCCTCTGAAATCCGAGGTACATAAAATGGTTAGATCTGGCATGTTGTCCTTTAAAGATGTCAATCCGAATGTAAAAGATAATCCTCTCCCAAAACATGGAGGAACGAATGTTGTTAACATGGTTGTTGTTTGTCTAGGGGACTTCCACATTTATGATATTAACCTGGTAAGAGGGGACTTGGTGAAGATGAATGCATACCTTTGCGAGTTTAGTTACTATACTCATGACCATGCTGGTTGTGATGTCTGTAGTACTAATATACAAGTTTGCGATAAGATAAAGGCTGATTTGCAGGAGATGATGGATGAGGGCCTCATCCATATAATCAGGCCTAGAGCAGAGTATGAAGAAGAAGTAAACGTGGTTTCTGGATGTCCTGGAGAGTTCATAATTTTTGATGTGGAACACATGAATGACGATCTCTTACAAATGCATGCTACTTTCTGCCACATGACTGGTTAAGTAGAGAACCACTAAGGATCTTGTTGGGTTTGCTGCAGGGATTCTCGAGGATGTTCAATTGTAAGGAAAGGTATTCAGTTGTTGTTGGATAATGGAACTATCAAGGTTTCAGGGCAAAGAGATGATTACCATGAGGTTAATGAGATTGAGGTTTGATTGGTTGAGGAAGAGTCAAATGACGAGTATGCTTCCACAGATGAATTATTTTCTTCAAATGAGGGCTTGTTCTCTGGTGATGATTCTTTGATGACAAGATTGTCTGAAGAAGGTGTGAATGTGATTGTGCCGTGTTTCAATTATTCTACCCCTATTTAAATTGAATACTGTAGCAAGCCAGTTGTTTCCCCTGTGGTGATTTTCTTGCCAGGGCCCGTTCCTTACAAATCCGACAAGGCTGTACCATACAGTATAACGCTAAAATTTGGAGGATGGTGTGGAATTTCCCATCCAGCCATTATCTAGTGTTGAAAATATTGCTGAGACTAGTAGAGTGACCTGTAGCGGTCGTATGTTTGCACCAGTTATTCGGGGAAATGATAATGCTGGAAAGAAGGCTATGGAAAATGATGAAGATAAGAAGAATGCAGGGAATCCAGTGGCGCTACCCTGGAGAAGGACGTAGATGATATTTTAAAGATAATCAAAATGAGCAACTACCGAATTATGGATCATTTATTGCAGACTCCTTCAAAAATATCTATCTCGGCATTGTTAATGAATTATTCCGCTCATAAGGAATTCTTAATGAGGGTGTAGGACCAGGACTTCGTGGAGTATGACACACCGTTAGATTAATTCAACAGTGTGGTAGGTAATATTACATCATGCAACAAACTAAGCTTTTGTGATGATGAATTGCCTGACGAGGGGAAGAATCACAATTTGGCCCTCCACATATCCATGAACTGCAAAGGTGATTCATTATCAAATGTGTTGATTGATAATGGATCCGCCTTGAATGTGATACCGAGGAGTACATTAATGAAGTTGAAATATCAAGAGGCTCCTATACGCCCAAGTGGTATTATTGTCAGAGCTTTCCATGGGTCGAGGAAGTCGGTTATTGGGGAGGTCAATCTGCCCATTCACATAGGCCCGCATCTATTCCAGATCACTTTCCAAGTCATGGATATTGTGCCCACATATATTTGTCTACTGGGAAGACCATGGATATATGAAGCAGGGACTGTCACTTCCACTATGCATCAAAAGTTGAAGTTTGTGCGCGAAGGCAAAGTGATTATTATAAACGGAGAGCAAGCATTGCTGATATCCCACCTATCATCTTTCAATGTTGTTGAGGCAGATGAGGATACTGTGGGGACGCACTTCCAGGATTTATCTGTTGATAATGTAAGAGGGAATGAGAACTATATGGTTTCATTAAAAGATGCTCAGCAGGTTGTGCGCAGTGGTCCGAGTAAGATATGGGGACATGTCGTTGATCCTCCAGTAAACAAGAACAGGGCTGGTTTAGGATTCTCTGCCAAGAATGGCAAGAATGAAAGTTTAAAGCCAAAGACTATATGAGCATTTATCATGATGTTTTCTGCAGTGGAGGCTACCTCCATCCAATTGTTTCTGGAGTTAATGCTATTAAGGAGGACGAAGAAGATCAAGAAGTGCCGAATAATGTGACGCCTGGAGTCAGAGTCCAGAACTGGGTCACTTATGATGTTCTCTCTTGCATCCACGTCTCAAAGTAATTTGTTATTCTTTTCAAAAAGATTTCATTCTGCTCAAGATAAAAGTTAATATTGTATGGGCTTATCTGTTTGTTGTGATCGTTAAAATCATAAATAAAAGTTATCTTTGATTATAAAAAATTATGTCTTTTATTTTTCTGTTTTTCTGTTTTATTTTTCATGGAAAATGGTAATAAGAAAAAACCCTTTTTTGAATAGAATATGTTTGTGAATAAATATGCATAATCATTTGATATTTATGTGTCGGTTTCTAAAAGGAATCACAAATAACATGTTGTAGCGGTAGAAATGTTTAAGACTAAGCCATTGGATTGACTTGACTTGTACATATCAAAATAAAAATCGCCACTGCGCTTTATTGTTTCCAAAGGAATGGGAAAAGAGAGAATTACCCAAAAGAGGGGGAAAGATTCTAGGTAAGGGGGTTGGTTATGCAAAGGGAAGGTATTAGCACCCTAAACATCTACGGTACTCCGTAGGAACCTCTTTGTAAAATATGTATATTTTGACTATAAAATATTGTATAAAAAAAGATTGTGGTGATGAGAAAATAAATATTTTTTATGATTTTTGCACCCTACGCGGTTGCGAAACTTTAGTGCCTACGTACCACCTTTCGTGCAATAGGGGATCAGGTTACCCGTAGTTCCTCTTTAAAAAAGTTTAAAACACAAGTGTGTTGGTTAATTTTATGAGATAAGACATCATCGTCATTGTCCATGTGGAAAACATGCTTACTATCCACAATCATGAGAAAGGAGAATTTGCATCATCTCAAAGTGGAGGATATGACTTGGATTTTAAAATCAACAATGCCTCACTCAAAACCCAAGTGGAAAATATCTCTCTTCACTATATATTGTAGAAGTATAATTGTTTGCATCACTACAAGGATTGACAAGAGTCTAATCTTTTGAGAAAAGTTTTTAAAGCAAAAGCCATAGTGGCAAAATGGTTTGAATGATATTGATTGACTTTTAGTCTTCTAACAAAAATGCCAAGGTATGATTAAGTAGATTGAAGTTTATTTATGAAAATGTTTTGAAAATACATGGACCTAAGTACAAGTTTATTATGAAAGTGGTTCAAGTTTAGAAACAAGAAGAGTTTTCAAAAGGAGGGAGAATATTTTTGAAATTAAAGAAGATGGGAGGGGATGAAGGTACTATCCTAAATCATAAGGTAAAAGCTAGAGAGAAGAATCATCTAACCAACAAGAAGCCAACACTTGACATTATGAGTCAAGATAGAATTCCCATTCTTTGGATTTGAAACCAAGCAAGGATACTAAACCTCTTGAGAAGACCAAACCTCAAATGTATTAAGTCTTCACAAAAATTGGGCAGAGTAACGGCTGTATACTGATGAATTCCAGATTACAGACAAAGTATGTAATCACAATAACCTGCACACAAAGAAAAAAAACAAACATCCCAATGTCTTGGGGTAAAGCCCAAGGGCTCCATACACAATATTAATTAAGGTCACAAGGTCTCCAACATAAGATCAAGGTTTCTATTCCTAAGTCCAAGAAGTCCAATACTCCATAATGCCAAGGATAGTAACCAAATAGTCCAAGTATTATTAAAGTTTTTTATGGTTCATGTTGATTATTAAGTATCTTCAAAAGGAAAAGAAAAGCTCAAGTGAGAAAAATAAAAATGGTATAAAAGTAAATGCTCAAGTGAGCAAAGATAAAAAATAGCATGAAATGTAAATGCTAAAGCAAATGGTACATAAAAATAAAAGCATAAAATAAAGTCAATTGTTAGAAGTTAATGGTTAGTTGGATGACCATCTTGAAACTTGCATTTGGAACTCATTAGAGGATTGGTAGAACCAAAGCCTCTCAACAACAAGTTGCATTTATTTTTTGTCAAGTATATCATCCATTTAAGAATCCTCAAGGCAAAATTTAATGATCAATGATGTTTAAGTGATCCGCATTGACCAAAATTGATGAAGATCCATTGCAGGATTGGTAGAACCAAAGCCTCATAACAATGAGTCTCAAGGTTATTGGATCAAAGGGTTCAAATTAACATACTTGGGCTTGCAAACGTAGGTTTGGGCCACGAATGATCATTTTCTGAAATCGAGATAAAATTTAGCGCTATGTTAAGCAATCGTAAGTGGACTTATGTAGAAGTCGCACCTATTTTGAGGCCGGTCAATAGCAATCTATGTACTTCATGTTTGGAGAAATGATATAGAGATCATTATCCCATAACATATAGTACAATGAGAAATGGGGATTAGATGAAGAGGGAAGGGATTAGAGTTTCAAATATCATCAACATCATTCGTCCATTTTAATGGATTTGGTTTATCAACCTATCAACACCCAAGACCCAATGAGGTTAAAGAATTTGTCTCATAATATGAGTCAAGCCAGTATCACATGCTCTTTTAAGAATTAAACAAGACTCATGTACAAAAGTTTTCAATTACAAGCATTGATCAAAGGTAAAACCCTAAATGCACAACTAAGTTAAAAATATATTTAAAATAGGAAAGTAACTTGAAAAAATATGAAATTAAAAACCTAACTTCCTAGTAGCCTATAAAAGTCAGTAATGGGGTTTAGGGTTCTTGATTTGAAGTGGAAATTTGATTTTTAAATGCAAACATTGAAACTAGCAATTAAAAGGCTTAAACTTGATGGTTTTAGGAAATAATTTGTAAAACATATGAAATCACATTGTAAAATTCCAGAAAAATGTTTTTTATGACCTTAACTTTTTCAAGCACTCCAAACAACCTCATCTTTGATTTTATAGGCATGGGAAGTTAGAACTTTTAATCAATCGAGTGTGAATGATCAAACAAAAACCCTAAAAAAGGAAATTAAGTTCAAAATTAATCAATTTGATCTAAAGGTCAAATAAATTTGATGTAAGATAACCTAAATGTCAATAAAATTCTAAGAATCAGAAAGTATATTTTTCTTGAATTTTACCCCAAAAGAAAAAATTAAATGAAAATTATTTACACAATTCACCCAAGAAAATAAAGAAAAGACGGTATGTACAACAAATGATTTAATTTGTAATCCAAAATTTTATAAAAATAGCTCAAAATATTTTCAAGTAATAAACTTAGAGAGGAGCCCAAAAATATTTTTTAGGGATTTTTTGATTTAATAGAAATAGAAAAATAAAATTTAAGACTTCAAAGAATATTAAAAACCCTAATTATCTACATGAATTTATTTAATAAAAAATGATAAAAAAACAAAATAAAAATCAAGATATGAAAACATATTGAAAAATTAGTCTAAAATACTTTTATGATAATTTTTGAAGTGAAGAAAATATTAAAAGAAAATATGAGAAAAAAAAAAATTTAAATGCAAAGGCTTATTACACCTGTTGTTATCCAAATGCATTGTAAAAGAAAATGAAGCCATGTTCAATCAAACAGGGACACATAATCATCCCTACTAAACAACCATATTTTTTCTAATTTTCCAGTTTTGAAACACTATCTTCAGATTACAATATCTCACGCATCTCATGATGAAATTCAAAGATGTAAACATCAACATTCAAGATCAAAGTATGCTAAACACGATAGTACCAAATTTTTTATGAAATGATGCATTGATGATAGAGAAAATGGCGCGTAAAGATGACTGCATGAACACGTTTTTGAGTTGAGCAATTCAACAAACAGTTTTATGATTTGATTTTCTCCCTCAATTCTCCACCAAATCACACGATCCAAGAACCAAAATTGATCACAAAATGTAAGGATTATGAATATGCTTCTGGATTTTTCAAAAAGCTCATGGATTAAAGAAAACGCAAAGCTGCAGTTAAGAGTTAGAAAATGGATCATCTACCTTGAAATAAATTTGGTGATGCTTGAGCTCAAATAAAGAGCAAGTAATTCAGAGATCAATATCTTAGAGGTTCAGAGATGATAGATGGAGAGAGACGCAGAGAAAGCTTACTTGACAATGGAGGAAGTGAGCTTGAAATTCAAAGAGAGAGATGAGAGCTTGCTTTGATGAGAGTTGGCTTCATGAGGGAGAGAGATGAGAGCTTGCTTTCTGATTTCTTTGCCCAACCCCTTGATTATTGCATCTAGTTGATTTTTATAGAGTGAGGGATGAGAGAGTGAGAGAAATAAGAAGTGAGGCATGCTGCACATTTTGTGTTATTTTTGGGATGAAAAGCATGCGTTTTGGATAAGTGAGGCAGGCTGGGGTGTGAGCTGGCCGGCTGGGACTTGGTTGGCACGAAAAAAACCATGCATTCCCATGCAAGTTTGCTATTTCATGATAATATCTTTGCCTCTTTATATCTCCCTCTATGGTGCATGAGATGTCACAAAGTTTGAATAAAAAATGGAGAGGACATTTCATACTCCAACTTCCATGTTCAAAATTTTCCAAAATGAAGCTTGAATCAATGAGATAATTGGATATGAATGTATGCTTACAAACTGCTTGATGAAATTCCAGGCCTGACTGGGCCTTCTGCGCACGCGTGATGCCTTGTGCTGGGTAAGAATTCAGCTTGCATGATACCTTCTTCTCTCAATTATATCTCAAACTGTAGGGAGACTTTTGAGAAACTTTTTGAAGTAAAGTTGTTCCCCACATTTAGGGCTTGATCTTTGACGTTGGAAATTTTCCAAAATAATGAATATTTCTCATAGAAAAGTGATGATGAATGCGTGCCCATAAAATGTTTGATGAAATTCCTGGCCTAGCGCGCGTGACTTACCTTGTGTTGGGCAAAATGACATTTTGAAGCTCAAAATCCTAATCACCATATCTTTCTCTAAACTTAACCATTTGAGACGATTCTTGAATGAAAAATGAAGAGAAAACTTCAACCTTCAACTTTCATGTTGCCAACTTTTTGATTTGATTCTAAATGGTTATTCAAAATTGAACATGAAGAAGTCATATTTTTGCATTTTTATCCAAAATTTCACTAAGTGTCAAAAACTTCCAAGCTCCATAACATTTTTTTCCTTTCATTTTTAGGACTTGATGCCTCTCCTACAAAGTTGTAGAATTTTTCATCCTCTTTCTAGGCATATAAAGTTTGCATATTTTCAATAAAAATTGACAAAGTTATGGCCAATCAAAATTCAGCCCTCTGAATACTTAGAAAAATTCCAAAACTTCAAATAACTTCCTTGACAAGTTATCTCCAATTCACACTTCCTCTTGATATTTTTGAACTATTGACCATGAAATGTGAGAATAGGTATATTGAATTGATAGTTGACTAAAATTCCACTTGGTCAACAATTGATTTCAACTATCTCTTGACAAAATGACCATTTTACCCCCTTTCATCAATTAAACCTTTTCAAGCCAAAGTTGATGATCAAAATTCCAATTATAGATGCTCATGATCATGTAGAGAAGTATGGGGTCAAGTATTGCCCAAAAATACAAATACTTCCTGTGATACAGTGGCAGAACCGACTGTTTTGAAAATGCTGGTTTGCGTTTTGCATTTTGTATTCGCAAAATGTCGCGGTAAGCAAGAGTCGCCACCGACTTTTATTTCATCCAATCGGAAAGGAAAAAAGCACAGAAAAAATCCTTTTTAAGATATTCTGAGTACGGGGGGTAGATTATAGAAAGGGAAGGTGTTAGCACCCTTTCTATTCATGGTTTTCCATGGGCTCTTAGGTACTTGCTCATCTTTTTAAATTGCTTGTGTGTGTGCTTGCTTTGAAAATTGGTTTACTTCGTGATAACCCTTGTATCAGTCCTCAAAGGTGTGGCGAAGTTGTTTTGAAAATTTTGTTTGAAAAGTGTAAGTGTGAAAAGTTTGATTTGAGCAAGTACCTACTAGCATCTACCTACCCGAAAAAGGATCGTTTCTATTCTTGTTTCCTTTAGACAATACCATCCTACTATTGAGAAATAGGTAGCACCATCGTTGGAGTTGTAAGGGTCAATTCGTAAGGGACGTACGATCACTAAAGCAATGTTAGGACACCTTAGTAATAACCCTTGAATCTTAAGATCATATTCGAGGCAAAATTTCTGAGGCGACGTTTCCGAGGCAACATTTGATCTTTGTTTAGACAAGAGGGTAACCACTAAGACACCCTATACTTAATGACCGTTTACCGAAGGCAACCAAAGTGAGAGTATACCCTAAGAGTGCATATGTGCGAATGATTTGATTTCAGTTATTATCTTTGCATATTAGGGTTCTCTAGCCGTTTTAAATTATCATGCAATCTTGTCATTCAATCCTATTAGCATACATCTAGACAGTTAAATATTTGTGAGAATTAAAGTGCGAGAAAGTAAGTCTAAGCTATTACAAGGCTTCGGGGGAGGGATTAATTACATAGCCAAAAAGAACCCAGGAAACGCGATAAATAAAAACCCTAATTTTAAACTATTACATACCAGTGAGCAGTTACAATAATATTGGCAAAAAAAAAAATAATCAGCGCGCGGCGAATTAAATACGAAGCGAGTAGGGTTTTGACCCTTGACTGAACCTAATTGTAATTGATTAAAGTAAACTTATTTTTTTGTCATTTTTTGTTATTTAAGAAAGTGATGAAATAATTTTTAAAAAAATCCTAAATTTTAATTAATTTTAATTGTGAAAGGAATTAGAATTGCCTTAAATTAATTAAACTAATTAATCAAAAAACATCTATTAAGAAAAAGTCTTATTTTTGTGATTTTTTTTGGTTGGTTAATTTTAGGAAATAACTTCGGTATTGATAAAAAAAGAATAATTAAAGAAAAGGAATTAAAAGAGAGAGAAAAAAAAGATAACCCAAGGGCCCGTTGTCAGTGGTTTTGATCAGAGGATGATGGTCCAGAAGATGGTGGCCCTCAGAAGATGGGGACACCGGGCCTGCTCCTGGCTGGTGGATCCAGCAAATCATGACCCTCAAAAGATGGGGTGCGCTGGATATGGCTCTGACTGATGGATCCAGAGGATGATGGCCAGAGGATGCTTGATTTGGTCTTGACTGATGGGTCCATAAGATGTCCAGAGAACGTTTGATCTGGTTCTGGCTGATGGAACCAGAAGATGACCCTCAGAAAGTGCAGGCGCTGGATCTGGTGATAACAAAGGGGAAGATACCAAAAACTCACGCCTGGGATCGAACCTTGAATCAGGAGTTTCTGACTTCCTTCTTCTGACCAACTGTGCTGGATACTGATTTATTAATACAATAAAAACAAACAATATACATCAGAACAACAAGTTTCTGGCCAGAATAAATGCGCCAGAATTTAAACCGGCCAGTAAGGTTGTGACACGCCATCTTCTTCTTCCCTGGAACTGTCGTTTAAACTTCTGAACCTTTACCTACAGACATGGCGATGTAGCTATAACCCTGTGCATTTCAGAAATTGCATACAAGCAATATAAATAAGATTCAAGACCATGGATCAACCGTGTTTGACCCGCTGATCACAATGGTATCCTCCATTAGGGCTAATTGTTCCTGCATTTGGAAGCTCCAAAACCACAAAGCAAACCCTAGCTATGGCAGTTTGTCATACAATCACCAAAAACATAATTGAATATGATGATTAGCTTACAAACACATTAAGGAACAAGAATATGCAGTCAAAATGTGCAAATGGCGTATAGATTGATGAAAACAAAAGAGAGTTTAGAGACTGATACAGTGGGAGAACTGACTTGATATTTTGCGTTTCGTCGCAAATGTCGCGGTTTATTAAGAGTCGGCGCCGACTTTTATTTTATCCAAAAGGAAAGGTAAAAAAGCACAGGAAAGACCTTTGAGATGTTTTCTTGAGTTCGGGGGGTAGATTATGAAAAGGGAAGGTGCTAGCACCCTTTTCATCCATGGTTTTCCATGGGCTCTTAGTTACTTGCTTAGATCACTTGCTTTGCTTTTGAAATTGTTTGAAATGGTGCTTAGTGTTTGGTGTGATTTTGAAAGTATTTTGAAAAGAGGCCATTCGTTTAGGAAATCTTTGTAATGATTCTCGTTCGTAAGAATGTATACAAAGATGTTTGTCTTTTGAAAAATGTTTCAATGTTTTGAAAGTTATTTGGAAGTGTTTTGAAAGTGTGTGTGTGTTTGAAAATAGCAAGGATTTGTTTTGAAATGGAGCAAGTAACTTAGAAGCTATCTACCTACTCAAATGTCTTTCCTATGCATTTTTATTCCTTTGACATTGTTGATTTACCATTGATTTGGTAAACAACCCTATCTTTGGATGTTAAACGGGACAGGCGTGGGTCATCGTATGACCATGATAGAAATATTGCCAAGTATCTTTAGCATGTTTGAGGGACCAAGATCATTTGTTTAGGCAACCTTTTGATAGCGTCATCGAGGGACTATGATCTTATTTTTGTATTATTTTGCAAAGATACTTTGCATGCATACCATGACCCTTTTTGTTTAGGCAACCAAGTGGGTGAAACCCTAAGGGTGCTTGTGTGCAATGTGTGTCATTTTACATGCATTTTATTTGTCTTGGATTAGGTCATTCTCTTTGTTTGTTTTTGGTCTTATCATGCAAAACCCTAATTTACTACACATGGTATAAATGCGATAAATTGCGTAAAAGTAAACTAAGCTATTACAATAATTATTATGGGAGGGGAGATACAAGTTTTTGAATGGGGATATTGCAAAATATAAACCCTAAAATACTATTACAACCCAATTGAATTATGTGCAAATTAAATAAATATACAAATATTAAAAATGCAATAAAAATGTATTTATGGAAAAAAATAATTTGTATTTGTTTAAGGTATGAGAAAATAAATTTAATTAACCCTAGAAAATAAGGAAAAAAATAATATTATTATTTTTGGAGGGATGAAACCCTAGGTTTCAAATTTAAAAGAAAAATATGTTTCCTTTTATTATTTTGTCCATTTTTGTACAATAAAATAATAAATAATATTATGTACAAATATTAAAAATTATATATATATATATATATATATATATATATATATATATATATATATATATATATATATATATATATATATATATATATATATATATATATATATATATATATATATATATATATATATATATATATATATATATATATATATATATATATATATATATATATATATAATAAATATTTGATGAGTATGAATAATATAATAAAAATATGTAGTATTTTTTGTTATTTACAAGATATTTTAAGAAAATGATTTCTATTCTATTAAAGAAACTATTTTTATGCAAAAAATAATAAAAAAATAAAATAAAAATATGAAAATAAATAAATTATTTTTGGGTATTTTTTATCATGAGAAAAAATAAATGCAAGCAATAAATATGAAAATATGCAAGAAAATACAAAAATATAAGAAAATAGTCAGGGGGTGCAAAAGTAATACAGGCGGTGCAAAAAGTAAAAACAAAAAGGCCAGCAATGCCAAAAAGCCCAAGCCAATCATCTTCATCCCTATCCTTCAGTTTGCGCGCGTTTCATGTACAAACCTGCAACTTGCTCATGCTTGCATAAAAACAAAAACTTGTAACATGAAACATGTAGCATATCATCTCACGATTCTAATGATATAAAATTTGTAACCTAACTCTCAAAGATCAGAGAGAATTAAATCAGCTCTAATTCGTGACCTAATTATTTCATGAACTTCAAGCTTTAAATTCTCACAGCATGGTTAATATAAATGGAAAGTATGCATATGTACAGCTTCACCAAGTTAAGGACTACATCTTTTCTTCACAAATCGTGGCTTGAAGATGTCTAAATAGAGAGATAGAGTTTTGAAAAATACCTCCTTCAGCTGGATTTGGATATGGCAATGTGGGGACTTTGAGTGAGGCCTGAGGATCGTGTGAGCTTCCTTGAAGTTCCTTCAACCTTTTCCAATACCTAGCTTGACTTGTGGATGACCAAAACTCTCTGTAGAAGTCAAGCTGCAACCTCCAAATTTGAAAATGGCAATGGCTGAAACAGAGCTCACAGATGCAGGATGAATGCTTGGATAGCTTTGGTAGGATATGTGGAAGGTGTTTGAAATGTTAAAAGGCAAAACGCACGAGCAAATAATGAGCTTGCTATGATTTTGCAGAAACTGGAAGTTTGGGTAGGAAAATGAAGTTTTTGTGTTTTGGAGAGTTTCAGATGGTATGCCTTCGTGTTCTGGCTTGTGATAAGTTTGTGAATCTGTATAGAATGATACCAAGTCCACCCTTTATCAGATGTACCAGTTCTTTGGACTTTTGCAACTTTTCTTGCTTTTGAAGAAAAGTGAAGTGACCATACTAAACATGCTTGTACTGGCTTGCTTGCTAGCTGTAGAGGGTTGGTATACCTTGCTTGATATCTGTGGAAGTTTCTTGCCTCAAAGAAATAGGTCCAAGGCTCAAGAATGATAAAGTTGCAAAAGGCTTGCTTTATGAAAATGGCATTGTGAACTTTTGGCCATTTATGGAATTATTTCTTGTACAATGCTCCAAAAGCCAAGATAAAGCCCCTATACTCTGAGTTTGCATTTAATTATGGAGTGTAGAGTAAGTTTAGAACCTGTAATTCAAGGTACAAGCATCCTTGATCAGATTTGCAACTTGACACTTTGTAAAAATGGCATGAACAAAAGTGATAAAATGCTAATTTCTCTTCTTCGATTATCCCTAACCACAAATGATCTAGGATAGTTCTTGGACATTTTAGAAAGCTTGTAACATGCTCTACAATCCATCTTTGAAATGAATTTTGATATACCTCTTGGAACTAGGTGAAAAATGTCCATGAAGTTGGGTCAAAAACCTGCCTAAATTAGGGCAAATTTTCACTAAGTTATTTAGTTCATAGACCCCTATTCACAAATTCATAACTTGAGATCCAAGCATCTTTTAGGAAAACTTTGTGAATAAAAGTTGTATAATTCATGGAGGACTACAACTTTCATGTTGGAAGTTTTCTTTGAATCAAATTGCATCATGGTGAAAAAATGGTGAAAAGTTGGGAAAAAATAAGAAAATTTCCATACTTAAAAAAATTCTAAGTTATGAAAAATTTCAAATTAAAACCCTAATTTGCAAAATTGGTTTTCTTGGTCAACAAGTTTCATGTTTTGACATATCTTGATGAATTATGACCCTTGGCACTTGATTTTGACCAAAAAGTCAAAGTTTGACTTTTTAGTGTACAGTTGACTTTTGATCAGTTGACTTGAAAATTCATCTGTCAATCCTATGAACTTGAGATCTTTTGAACCATGTGATTAGGTCAAGATGATGCCATTGAGTCCTTGAAATCATGTTTGAACCCAATTGGTCATTGGCTAGGTTAGAAATCAGAAATTGCCCTTTCTTAGTCAAAACCCTAATTTTAACAATTTTGCCCTTTTGATGATTTGATCAAATTTCTTGAGGAGTTGTGATCCAAACTTGACCAAATGGTACATATGAGTCTAAAATGTTGTTGTGGATCAAAAATTATGAATTTTTACTGTAAATTAGCCATGGTTGACTTCTTCCCCAATACAGCTGATTTTTAGGTCAACTGTCCAATTGACTGAGCAAAAATACGATTCAAGGCTTGAAACTTAACATGAGCAATCTTAGGGGTCCAAGATAGTGTATGAAGGTCACATGAAGCATTGATGGTCCAAAAATCGTTGTGCAAACTCAAACCTTAATTTCAGGTTATCAGTGCAAGGTGATGTCTTGAGTTGACCAAACCCTAATCTTGTCTTGAGTCCAATAAGTCTTGTGAGGAAAATCTTTGATAAATGAGAGGGAAAATTTTGGGGTACAACAGAGACCAACTGTGATACTTGCAACTTACGATCCTATGTGTGAAAAGGCTTGAATTTGATTGGAATGTGCTCCTAGAACGTCCAGCAATTGATTGGTATGGTTAGAATGGCTTGAGATGGCCTGCAGCTTGGAATTTGGTCTGCACTTTTTCTTTGAATTTTTGCAATTGGTTCTACCTCTTTCACAATTTCTCCACCTCTCCCTTTAGTCTCCTTTCGTTCCTTATGTATACTAGATTGCATTAGGGTTAAAGTTTGTATCAAATCTTTTCCAATTATGAAGATTAATCCATGATTTAATCCTTGCACCAAACCTTTCCAAAACAAGCAAATTCAATCTTTTTGTGTCCATATGAAGCCTTGCACGATTTGATCTTGTCTCCAGTTGTATAATGAATCTAATCAAGCACAAAATCTAAAGTTTTTATTTAGTTTTTGATATTTTCATTATTTTATATTGATTTTATTTGATTTAAATGAAATAAAATAAAAATAAATAAAATAAATAAAATAATGACAAGTGGAAGGGCTCATGGGTCGTGGATCAAATTACAAACTCAATGAAAGCATAAAAAGTTGAGTTCATTTAGCAAAAAATGCAATTTTGGACACATTTGACTTTTGGCAATTTTGCAAAAATGGTCAACTTGGCCAATGCATAACTCCATCAACTTTGACCCTAGAGATGTGTTCTTTGACTTTTTATAAAGCTTAAGATGTCCTCTAAGCAACCCTTTTGGTCTCATCTCAATTTATTCTTCCATGTTCATGTATGAAGCTTTGACCCAAAAGGTGTTTTTGTTGACTTTCCAAAATGACCTATAATGTCCAAATTCATATCTTCTTCTAAGTACATAATTTGAACTTGGGGTATGAAGATGAATTATAGGTAATTAAATACTCTTCAAAATTAGCTTTGGATGGGTCATATTTTATAAAGTATGAGAAAGTTATGCTTGGTCAAAGTTGAGTTTACTTTTCCTGCAAAATCCAAATTTGGAAACTTTTGGATTTTGATGAATTGTGAGAAATCCTTGAGAAGTCATGATCAACCCTTGATCAAATGATTAATAATACTTCAAAATGAGAATGTTGACCAACAATCTTGAAGTTTGACTGTATGTGGGCCACCGTTGACTTTTGCCCTAGCATAGTCGATTTTCAGGCCTTTGAGCAATTGACTGAGCAAATTTTCACTGCAAGGCTTGGAACTTGACATGGATGATCTTGAGAACATATTAGGACAATGGTGAGCATTTTGGATTCTTTAGACTCAAGCATCTTGATGCAAAATGAAACCCTAATTTGAGGTAGACTGCCTTAGGAGAGAGTTTGTCTAGTAAACTCTTGGACTTCCTTGAGAAATTTGAGGACCTCACTTGAAATGTATTTACAAACATGGGAGGGAAAATTTTGGGGTACAACAGCTGCCCCTGTTCAATCTTCTTAAACCTGAGGATTTAGATTGGCTTGTCTGCCTTTCGTGATCTGAAGGTGGAAGATAATTGAACACTAGAGTGCCCAAAAATTTGCACTCGCATGAAGTGGTACTTGTCTTGAGATATCGGGAATGGGCTTATAGATGCCATTTGGAAGTAAATGACGGAAGATGGGCTTAAAGATGCCATCCGAAGAAGTGTTGGTCGCATAAGAGATTCCTTTGCGAGAACCCGTATACCTGTTGTTGAGGAGGATTTTGCTGGGGCCATATTGGTCTCTGTCTTGGGAGAAATAGAATTTTAGGAGCTTTAATTGTCCGTTACTCTACTGGGGAATCATGTCTTAGTTGAGGAGGTGACAATGAACTGCTATCTGGTCGTGCTCTAGGCCTTACAGTGATTTGCTGAGGAAAATAAGAATGACTGCTATCTGGTCGTGCTCCAGGTTTTACAGTGACTTACTGGGGAGATGATATTAAACTTGCTATCTGATCATCCTCTAGGATTTGCATTTTCTCAATTATTATCTGGTCATGCTCCAGGCTTCAGAAGGAATTAGGTGGTTATCCGGTCGCATCCGGGTTTCAACTTGAATTTAAGGCATACTAATATTCGGTTGATTTCCGGGCTTCATAGTAATTGGCCGAGTAAACTGCTATTTGGTCGAATTCCAAACTTCACAGTACCTTATACTATTATCTGGTCGTGTCCCAAGCTTCAGTGTCCTTTGCTGCTATCTGGTCGTGCTCCAGTCTTCACAGCGTCTTATACCGTTATCTGGTCGTACGCCAGGCTTCACGGTGTCTTATACCACTATCTTGTCGATTCCAGGCATCATGGTATCTTGTACTGCTATCTGGTCGATTTCAGGGCTTCAGAATAACTTACTGAGGGTTAAGCTGTTTTTCGGTCGATTTCTGGGCTTCAAAGCTTGAACTGGAATAGAAATTCTAGTATCGATCTGACTGAACCAGGGGAAACTTGTGGGAACTTCAACTGGGAGAGAAATCTTAGTGTCTATTTGACTGATTCCGGGAGAGGTCTCGGATTAACTTTGACTGGCATAGAAATTAGGGGAATCTTAGCGGCAATTCGACAGACCCAGACGAAAGTCTTAAAATGTCTTCAACTAGAATAGAAACCTTAGTGTCGGTTTGATTGAACTAGAGAAAACTTGTCAGAACTTGATTGCATCTTTCCCTGAAAGGTAAAGAGTTAGTCGTATGTAATGTCATGATGTATGAAATGTATTGAGTAATGATGTTCTCAAAATAAATGAGATTGTGCTGCATGATACGTATGAGCATGCCACGATGTATGGATATGCAATGTTCTTGTGATATTCTCTAGCTGGGGAGAATAAATCCCGGACTGCTGTTGGAGAGTATAAGGAGTTAAGTTCTTCGTTCTCGCTGGAGATAGTGACCGAAGATGATTAGCTGGAGACTTGCGTTCGTTCTGCTCAAGAATATTCCGCCGGGAGAGACTCTGCTTGAGAATAATCCTGTGGGGGAATGACTTTATGGGGAAGAGAGATACTCTGTTGGACGATCTGCTGATTTGGAGAAATAAACTCAGCTGGTGGTGAGCTTCTATTGCTGGTGATATATAAGTTCTTCTTGGGGAGAATCTGGCCGACTCATTCGCGATTATGAACCTTGGCTGGGGAGAGCTAACACCACTGTCTTTGGATACTTCCTACTCTGCGGGGAGTGTATATACCTTTGGCATATTCTCAAGCTGGCTCTATCCCTGTACCTGGTGGGTAGAGCAACTGTAAGGTTTGGACATTTCTTGTTTGCCCCTGTTCTTGGAATTACGAGTAATTGTCTTTTGTTTCTTATGTAAATATTTATGAGCAACAATTATTCACAAATGCATATATCAAAAGTGCATCATTGGACGTTCTTGCAAAACAAAACACGAAAAGAAAAACAAGTTTGAAATTTATTCTGAAAATGAATTGTATTGATTTTTGAAGTTGGCCTGTAATAGGCGTTTTGTACAAGAGGCTGACATCCTAGTAAGAGAACGCCGCCGAAGGATAGAAATTATACAATTTGTGAAAAAGAAAGAAAAATAGCCATGTGAAACAGTCCCACTGGATTCCAACTCTGCTATTGCCTTTATATCTTCAAGCCTCTCATCACTTTGCTACTTGGTCGAAAGTGGATCAGATTGATTGGCACTGTTCGAGCTTGATAGTCGATACCGAAGTCTGGTCGCAAGATGATCCAATGAGACATATTGTTACGCTTTGATCCCTAATTTTTCCTGGACCGCCCTTTCGGGTTTTCAGCCCACTGGGATACCCTTTTTTCCCAAGTCGCCTTTTCAGGTTTCCGACTTGCCGGGTGTACAGTTTTTTTCCATTTTCATCCCTTATTTTTGCCCGAAACCTTTTGGTTCGTCGGGAAGCCCTTATTTTTGCCTAGGCCAGTCGACCTAGCGGGTCTTTGATTATGCGTAGTATTTTTTTCACTATGTCTGCATTGACGGGGTGAGGAAGGTCGTCACCATCCATGGTGGTTAGAATCATAGCTCCTCATGGGAAAATGTTCTTAACCACAAATGGCCCTTCGTACGTCGGGGTCCATTTGCCCCTGGGATCACTTTGCGGTAGTATGATGCGTTTGATCACCAGATCCCCGACTTGATATTCTTGATGTCTGACTTTCTTGTTAAAAGCCTTAATCATTCTCTTCTGATACGTCCGACCATGACAGATAGCAGTAAGTCTCTTTTCATCGATTAAATTCAGCTGATCGAGCCTGGTTTGGATCCAGTCGTCTTCGTTCAAACCCGCATCTTTCATAATCCTGAGAGAGTGTATCTGGACTTCGATGGGCATGAATTCCTCCATGCCATACACCATAGAGTAGGGTGTTGCCCCTGTTGACGTCTGTGCTGAGGTACGGTACCCATGAAGAGCGAATGGTAACATCTTGTGCCAGTCTTTGTATGTCACCGTCATCTTCTGCACAATCTTTTTGATGTTCTTATTAGCTCCTTCAACGACCCTATTCATCTTCGGCCGGTAGGGTGAAGAGTTATGATTTTGTATCCTGTACTGTTTGCAGAGCTCAGTGATCATCGTGTTATTGAGATTTATACCATTGTCCGTGATGATCCTCTCTGGTACACTATATCGACAGATCAGATTGTGTCGGATAAACCGCGCCACGACATTCTTGGCTACTGTAGCAAAGGAAGCTGCCTTGACCCACTTCGTGAAATAATCAATCGCTACCAGAATGAAGCGATGTCCATTGGACGCAGTAGGCCTGATCTCGCCAATCATATTGATGCCCCACATTGCGAAAGGCCAAGGGGCTGTCAAAAAATTTAGGGGAACCGGAGGTATATGCACTTTATCTGCATAGACTTGGCACTTATGACAGGTTCGAGAATGCTGATAACAGTCGGCTTCCATAGTGGACCAGTAATATCCTGCTCGTAGGATTTCTTTGCCATGGTATGTCCAGTAGAATGAGTTTTGAAGGTACCTTCATGTAACTCTGCCATGATTCTTTATGCCTCGCTTTTGTCCACACATCACAGTAAGGTTGAATCATGGTTACGCTTATAGAGGATCCCATTACTAAGAAAGAACTTCGCCGTGAACCTTCTTAGAAAATTCTTATCATTAACAGATGCCCCCTCGGGGTATTCTTGAGTCTCAAGATACCTCTTTACTTCGTAAAACCAGGGTTTATCTGCTACCTCTTCCGTCTCAATGTCATAGCAATGTGCGGGTTCATCCAACCTATCGATGGTAATCTGGGGAGCTTCATTGTTCCACCTGACTTTGAACATATAAGACATGGTAGCTAGCGCGTCCGCTAACTGGTTCTCTTCTCTGGGGAAATGTTCAAAGGTTATCTCCGCGATGTGTGGGAGAAATGTCAGTACATATTCTTTGTAAGGAATAAGATTTGGGTGCTTCGTATCCCACTCGCCTTTGATCTGACTGATCACTAGAGCAGAATCCCCGAATACCCTTAAGAACTTGATCCTTAGGTCAATAGCAGCTCGAAGACCCATGATGCACGCTTTATACTCGGCCATATTATTGGTGTAGTTGAAACATAATCGAGAAGTCAATGGAGTATGAAAGCCCTCAAGAGATATAATTATAGCACCAATGCCATTACCCAATGCGTTTGATGCTCCATCAAAATACATAGACCATCGGGATCCCTCCTTGGGTCCTTTATCTGATCCAGGTTCTTCACAGTCGGTTACCAACATGATATTCTCATTCGGGAACTCGAAATTCATGGATTGGTAGTTATTCACGACCTGATGCGCCAAATGATCCGCCAATACACTCCCCTTGATTGCTTTTTGGGTGGTGTATTGGATTCCGTACTCGGTTAAGATCATCTGCCATCTTTCTATTCTTCCGGATAAGGCGGGCTTTTCGAAGATATACTTGATTGGATCCATTTTTGATATCAACAAAGTGGTGTGAGTCAACATATATTGTCTCAGCCGGCGAGCAGCCCATGCCAAAGTGCAGCAAGTTTTCTCGAGCAATGAGTATCGGGTCTCACAGTCGGTAAACTTTTTGCTAAGGTAATAAATAGCGTGCTCTTTTCGGCCAAACTTGTCATGCTGCCCCAACACACACCCCATTGAATTGTCTAGCACTGTCAAGTATAAAATCAAAGGTCTTCCTGCAACTGGAGGCATCAAAATTGGCGGTTCTTGAAGATATTCTTTGATTCTTAGGAAAGTGGTCTGGAATTCGTCATTCCACTTTACCACCTGATCTTTCTTCAGCAGCTTGAAGATTGGCTCACAAGTAGCAGTCATATATGAAATGAACCTGGCAATGTAATTCAGACGTCCCAAAAAGCCTCTAACTTCCTTTTCTGTGTGGGGAGCCGGCATCTCCTGTATGGCTTTTACCTTGGCAGGGTCCACCTGAATAGCCTTATCACTGACGACGAAACCCAGCAGCTTACCAGACCTTACCCCGAAGGTACACTTGTTCGGATTCAACCTCAGCTTGTACGTCTTCAACCTGTCAAACAGTTTCTGGAGATGATCAAGGTGCTCTTCCTCAGTCTGGGATCTGGCTATCATGTCATCAACATAAACCTCGATCTCGTGGCGAATCACATCATGGAACAAAGCGACCATGGCACGCTGTTAAGTTTCCCCAGCATTCTTCAACCCGAAAGGCATTACTTTGTAACAGAAGGTGCCCCACTGTGTAACGAAGGTTGTCTTCTCCATGTCCTCAGGAGCCATCTTGATCTGGTTGTAGCCAGAAAAACCATCCATGAAGGAGAAGATCTTATGCTGCGCGGTGTTGTCGACCAGAACATCGATGTGAGGAAGTGGGAAGTCATCCTTGGGGCTTGCTCTGTTCAGATCTCTATAGTCCACACACATCCGTACCTTACCATCCTTCTTAGGCACTGAAAAAATGTTGGCAACCCACTGCGGATAAGAAGTGACAACTAAAAATCTCGCGTTGAACTATTTCATGACCTTAGCTTTGATTTTCTCAGACATCTCAGGGCGCATACGACGGACCTTCTGTTTTATCGGAGGGCAGTCTTCTTTAGTTGGCAAGCAATGAACCACAATATTAGTGTCCAAACCAGGAATATCTTCATAGGACCAGGCGAAGATCTCAACATAGTCGCGTATCATTTGTATCAACCGCTGCTTGACACTAGGCTCCAGATTCACACCTATCTTGACCTCTTTCCTGTCTTCCTCTGTACCCAAATTCACTGATTCAACTGGCTCTTCTTGAGGATGTATGGCCCTTTCTTCCGGCAGTAACAGTCTAGAAAGTTCTCCAGGAACCTCACAATCATCCTTACCTTCCTTCGCATCTTGATTGATCGGATTTTTGAAGTCATAACTGGCAGTAGCAGAGTCGTTATCAATGGGATCCAGAGTGGATATGAATCTGCATTATGATATGTGAGTGTGTGTAAGAGAATAACTGTTTTAATAGAGTGGGAGACAAAAAAGAAAAACAAAGAGTGCAAGATTTATAATGTAAGAAACGTCCAATATTTTATTAATGATATATGAAATGACAAATAATAAGCCCTCACAAGAAAAGCCAAAGTGCCTCGGGCAAAGCACTGGGCCGCAAAGTTTCAAACTGTTTATTACAAATCTTAAAACAAAAGTAAATTACTATGGAATGAAAGAAACAGGTATAAAATCCTTCGTTGTCTAGTAGTTCAATCCACCATTGGTTGTTGGGTAGATCCAGCTGTCGATATATGAATCTTCTTCACCATCTTCAACCGCATTAACTCCCTGATTGCTGATGTGCAGAGGAGGTCTGCCAATCCGTGCGCGCCTAACAGCCCTTTGAGCCCCTGTAGTAAAGCCCAAACCAAACTTGTAGGTTTTGTGAGTAAAATCAGGGAGCTGACCCCAATTGGTACACCCACCTTCTTCAACTACAACCCTAGCATCCTTGAGAGAAGCCATCTTCAACGGAGGTTTACCGGTAGTAACTTCAGTTGACGCCAAAGTCTGAGGGACCTCTTCAAAGTTCTGACAAGGGGTTTCGATGAACTCCCCATCCATCTCCACGTAGCGGAAGGAATTGAGATGACTCACCACATACTCCTCTTCACCCCGTACCGTGGCAATCTTCCCATTCACCAGATATTTCAGCATTTGATGGAGCGTGGAAGTCACTGCCCCAGCCTTATGAATCCAAGGGCGACCCAATAAGCAAGAAATGACGGTCTGATATCCATCACATAAAAGGTGGATACAAAAGTCTGAGAGCCAACTTTAACAAGGATGTCCACCTCCCCGTGCACCATCCTTTTTGACCCATCGAAAGCCCTGACCACAATATTGCTTGGCTTTAGAATCAAACCTTCACAGTCCAAACAGTCTAATGCTTTCTTTGGCAGAACATTCAATGAGGACCCGGTATCCACCAGTACATGGGCCATAGTGGTTCCCCTGCACTCGATTGAGACATGTAGAGCATCATTATGATTCCTTCCTTTAGCAGTCAGATCTGCATCTGAGAAACCCAACCCATTGTCGGCAATCAGGCTAGCTACGCAATCTTTGAATTGATCGGCTGAAGTTTCCTGCGGCACATGCGCTGTTTTGAGGAATTCAATTAAAGCCTTTGCATGAGCTTCAGAACACAACAACAAGGACAACATGGATATTTTTGACGGGGTCTTCTCCAGTTGCTCGACTACGTTGTAGTCGCTTTTCTTGATGATTTTCAAAATTTCCTCTATCTCTTATTTCGAGGTTTCTACAATGATCTTCTTAGGTGCCTCCGTCCGGAAAGGCTCACCTATGATTTCTTTGCCCCGAGTCCCAGATGGCTCGGCGACAGGGGTGATAACTGGAGTAGAAACTGGGACAGTAGTTGATGTACTAGCAGATGGAATGACAACAGGTTTACGGATAGTCGGAGGGGAAACCTTAAGAGAAAAGAGTCTTCCGCTTCTGGTGACCTTGCTAGCCCCGACAATTTTGCTGACATCAACATCAGCTTCCTCACTTTTTAAGTCTTGTTTAACTCAATGGTAATACACATCAGCACCATAGTGCCAAGGGACAGCCTTATCCGAAGTGTATGGGATAGGACCAGGGACAATAATTATTAACGGAGCAATTCTTGGGACGGGTGTAATCCTAACAGGATTTCTCGAGGAAACCTTGGAAGGATTGGCAGAAATGGTTATTATGGCAACATCTTCAACTAGAACCAGCGGAATCATAGTCTTTTCGAACAGGATCTCTTTGTTATCCATCAAGTGCTGAATACCTGATTTCAATAAGCGGCAACCAGCAGGTAGAATCGAGCACGTGGGGCAACCTTCACCATAACCCGGAAATAAACCGGCCAATAGCAAATTCTTCTTTACTGTCATCAAAGGAGTAGAAATTTCTTCCACAGAGGTCACAAATAAATCA
The DNA here is from genome assembly GCA_948472305.1 of Vicia faba. NCBI lineage: Eukaryota > Viridiplantae > Streptophyta > Magnoliopsida > Fabales > Fabaceae > Vicia > Vicia faba. The sequence continues at coordinate 180,806 of CATIWC010002482.1, read as the reverse complement.
TTGCCTTGACTTCGATCAAGTCTTGCACTTTGTTTTTCAAGGCCCAACAATTGTTTGTATCATGACCTGGACTTTCGGAGTGATAGGCGCAGCGGGCATTCGGGTTATAATGAGGAGAAGTGGTATTGGGGTTCTTCGAGGCCTCCCTCAGAGTTACCAGATTGGTCTTCAATAATTGTGGTAGAATTTGAGTCAGGGTCATATTGAGTCGGGTGAACTGCCTCTGTGGTCTTTCCACCCTTTGTTGATTGTTGCGTTGTGGAGCAACTGTGGGTCTTGATATCACTACCGCATTTACTGCTTGACGGTGTTCAGGTCTGCTTTGGCCCCTCGAGCCGTAGACTGCACTAGCTTCTTTCTTACCGGTGAAAGGCTTCTTTACTGCACTTGATGAAGCATCCTTCTGTATCTTACCACTTAGAATGCCAGCTTCTACTCTCTCTCCAGTCAAGATCAACTCAGTAAACCCAGATGACGAATTGCCGATCAGATGATTAAAAAATGGACCAGATAGCGTCCCTAGAAACATGTCAACCAACTCCCTATCAGACAAAGGGGGTTGGACTCTTCCAGCCAAGTCACTCCACTTTTGATCATAGTCCTTAAAACCTTCACTTGCACCCATAGACATACGCTGGAGCTGAGTACGAGTGGGAGCAAGGTCGGTGTTATACTGATACTACCTGTAAAAAGCAGCAACAAGGTCTTTCCAGTTTCGGACACTGGCTCCTTCCAATTGATAAAACCATTCAAGCTGAGTCCTTGACAGACTATCTTGAAAGAAATGCACCCACAAATTTCTATCAACAATGTGAGGTTGGATTTTTCTGACGTACGATCAGAGATGGAGTTTTGGACAGGATACTCCATCGTACTTGGCAAAAACCGGAGCTTTGAACTTATGAGGGATCACCACTCCCGATACCAGTCCCAGCTCTCTGAAATCCAACCCAAGGATCTTCTGAATCTCCATAGCACTCAGACGGTCTTCTAGCTACTTGTACCTATCCTCAGTAGGAGGATATTTCTCATCATCGTAATCCGTATCATTATCAGAAACTACTGGACTAGGGTCCTTTACCCTTTCTTGATTCTCACCGTCCTTGGATGAGGAGGTCAGATCAGCTAATTTTCTTATCCTTTCTCCGAATCTTCTACCCATGTTCAGAATACCAACCTTCTTCTTCTTCTTCTTCTTCTTCTTCTCTTTCAAAATCAGGGTCTTCAAATCCTCTTGCCCTTTAGCCAAGCTTAAGAACATCTGTTGGAATTGGCCATTCTGTGCTTGAAGATCTTTGATGGCTTGATCAGAAGACATTTCTGCTGCAATAACAACGAAGAAGATGAGAAACCTGTAATGGTACCTGTAATGGTGTGCATGCTAATGGGATGCGCATGTAATGATTTCAAAGACATTGAGAAATTTAAATTTGGAAACCAAAAATAAACAAACTTTATTAGATTAACTTGTAAAAGATTCAACAATGCCTTTGAGGCATTACAAAGAAGTAAATGGAAAACAAATCTAAACTAGAAAAAGGAAAATAAAAAATCCCATGGACGCTTCCTCTTTGTGTTGACGTAGTCATTGATCACTATTTCTTCCTCGAGCTTCCTGGTGAGCTTCAAAATCTTCCTTTCTTGCTCGTGGTACTTTTCCGGTAAGTATCCCGCTCTTCCTTCAGCTGAATCCAAGATCTTTGCAACTCCCCAAGATCAGTGGGCATGTAAGGATAAAGAACTGTGTAAGGAACGCCCTCTTTGTTGGTGGGATCCACAATTACTGGCAATACAGCCTCATAGGGCATCCCAAGCTTCTGGGCACGAGCTCGGACCCATTGTAGGTAAGGCTGCATAGGAAGGGAAGTCCTTGTCCCAGCTCTTGGGGGTCAGATCTGTTCACCATGCCCCCAAGCTCGTATAAACCTCCGACGATGCTCCTCAACGTCTTCCTTGTAGTCGAATGCAATATCCTCACAAAGTAGCTCATGGGGACAATCTCTCCGAGCACGACCAAATTTTCACAAAGCTAGACAATGATTGTAAGTTATACCCCCTCTGATTCCAAGCAACGAGATATTATGGTATCCTCCACAACAATCAATAACTGCAGTGTCTTCCATAGCTCGGGAGCACCAAAGAATGTCTGTATGGGCAAGTGACATTATCCTGTAGGACCAACCCAAACCTTCTTCGTTCTTCAGCACAGACTTAGGGAGGTGCGAAATAAACCACCTCGACAGCAACGACATGCAACACATAAGAGTCCCTCTTCTTCGCACAATACGAGTGTAGAGGGCATGCAAGATATCACCCAGTAGAGTAGGCACAAGATTACGAGAAAGGAAAATATTGACCACGTTCACATCTACAATGGAGTCCGGATTCGGGAAGAGAACCAAACTGTAGATAAGGAGAGCCAAGACATCTTCAAAAGCCTGAAAATCCAAATTATCCCAAAATAGCTAATCCTGGTCTATCAAAAATTTGGCTAGGAAACCTTTGACCCCGCTTCGTGTTTCTCAATTGGATACTACATCAACCCGTTTCAGATGCAGAGCTGAGGCAATGTCTTCTGGTCTAGGAGTCTCTTCCATATATGTGAAGGGCACCTGTTCAAGAATGGATATGCCCAATAAGTGAGATAACTCTTCCAAGGTGGGAACCAGCTGGTAATCTGGAAAGGTGAAGCAATGATGCACAAGATCGAAGAACTGGAAAAGTACACTCATCATCTGCTCATCAAGTTTTGAGGTGATCAGGCTAAGAAGCTGACCATGTCTCTTAATGAACATAGAAGTCTCAGAAACTCTTGAGGCTAACTCTTTAAGTTGAGCAGGTATTTGCACAAAGTTAACTCAGATGGTATTTCTGCGCACAGAAGCCATAATCTGCAACACAGAACAAAGATAAATTCCCTTGGTCTTTGAAATGGTTAGTGTAATGAAGTATGGATGCCATGTTATGATGCATGATGTCATGATAAAAAAACAACAGGTATAGAGATAATAGTCATGGCAAAGACAAACAAGTCACACAAAGCCCTTAAGTTTAAGGCTTGCATGAGGTCAAAGGTAGTACCCTCTTGAAGTTAGTTGGTTTCAACCTGTTCTAGCAAAATTAACTGGGTTCTAGAGGATCTTAATATCACTGAACATACTCCATCGGTCATGGTTTCATCCCACACAATCTTTTCTTGCGGCCAGAACTATCTCGAGAGTATGGTCTCAATGAGTGTAGCATCGAGTATCAACCAGTTCTCAGCTTTACACCGAGGTCGGCTATCTCACTACTTTCTAATGGACAAGTTGGTCAATTAAGGGTTCTAAGGTCAGTTGATGCTTAATGACACCACGCAGCGGCCCCGTATTCTCCTTGTTTCTCCACAAGGGATACCGGTACCAACCAATATGCCACATCAACGTAGCTATTGCTTCAACCGTATCGGTCTACGCCGTACAGTTCCCTCACAGTCTATTGCTACTTACCTAAAAGGTGTCCCCAGATCCGGGTTAGGATCCATAGTAACTCCCAAACAAAACCCTTAAAATAAAGCAATCAAAACAATCAAGAGAAGTAATTATGATGAACTAGATCCTAAGGTATACCCCACTTATTAACTCTCCAGCAGAGTCGCCAGTTCTGTGATACGATGGCAGAACCAACTGTTTTGAAAATGCTGGTTTGCGTTTTGCGTTTTGTATTTGCAAAATGTCGCGGTAAGCAAGAGTCGTCACCGACTTTTATTTCATCTAATCGGAAAGGAAAAAAGCATAGAAAATCCTTTTTTGAGATATTCTGAGTATATGGGGTAGATTATAGAAAGGGAAGGTGTTAGCACCCTTTCTATCCATGGTTTTCCATGGGCTCTTAGGTACTTGCTCATCTTTTTAAATTGCTTGTGTGTGTGCTTGCTTTGAAAATTGGTTTACTTCGTGATAACCCTTGTATCAGTCCTCAAAGGTGTGAAGAAGTTGTTTTGAAATTTTGTTTGAAAAGTGTAAGTGTGAAAAGTTTGATTTGAGCAAGTACCTACTAGCGTCTACCTACTTGAAAAAGGATCGTTTCTATTCTTGTTTCCTTTAGACAATACCATCCTACTATTGAGAAATAGGTAGCACCATCGTTGGAGTTGTAAGGGTTAATTCGTAAGGGACGTACGATCACTAAAGCAATGTTTGGACACCTTAGTAATAACCCTTGAATCTTAACATCATATTCGAGGCAACATTTCTGAGGCGACGTTTCCGAGGCAACATTTGATCTTTGTTTAGACAGGAGGGTAACCACTAAGACACCTTATACTTAATGACTGTTTACCAAAGGCAACCGAAGTGAGAGTATACCCTAAGAGTGCGTATGTGCGAATGATTTGATTTCAGTTATTATCTTTGCACATTAGGGTTCTCTAGCCGTTTTAAATTATCATGCAATCTTGTCATTCAATCCTATTAGCATACATCTAGACAGTTAAATATTTGTGAGAATTAAAGTGCGAGAAAGTAAGTCTAAGCTATTACAAGGCTTCGGGGGAGGGATTAATTACATAGCCAAAAAGAACCCAGGAAACGCGATAAATAAAAACCCTAATTTTAAACTATTACATACCAGTGAGCAGTTACAATAATATTGGCAAAAAAAAATAAATAATTAGTGCGCGGCGAATTAAATACGAAGCGACTAGGGTTTTGACCCTTGACTGAACCTAATTGTAATTGATTAAAGTAAACATATTTTTTTGTCATTTTTTGTTATTTAAGAAAGTGATGAAATAATTTTTAAAAAAAATCCAAAATTTTAATTAATTTTAATTGTGAAAGGAATTAGAATTGCCTTAAATTAATTAAACTAATTAATCAAAAAACATCTATTAAGAAAAAGTCTTCTTTTTGTGATTTTTTTTGTTAGTTAATTTTAGAAAATAACTTCGATATTGATAAAAAAAGAATAATTAAAGAAAAGGAATTAAAAGAGAGAAAATAAAGATAACCCAAGGGCCCGCTGTCAGCGGTTCTGATCAGAGGATGATGGTCCAGAAGATGGTGGCATTCAGAAGATGGGGACACCGAGCCTGCTCCTGGATGGTGGATCCAGCAGATCATGACCCTCAAAAGATGGGGTGCGCTGGATCTCGCTCTGACTGATGGATCCAGAGGATGATGGCTTGAGGATGCTTAATCTGGTCTTGACTGATGGGTCCAGAAGATGTCCGGAGAATGTTTGATCTGGTTCTGGCTGATGGAACCAGAAGATGACCCTCAGAAAGTGCAGGCGCTGGATCTGGTGAAAACAAAGGGGAAGATACCAAAAACTCACGCCTGGGATCGAACCCAGAATCAGGAGTTTCTGACTTCCTTCTTCTGACCAACTGCGCTGGATACTGATTTATTAATACAATAAAAACAAACAATATACATCAGAACAATAAGTTTCTGGCCAGAATAAACGCGCAAGAATTTAAACCGGCCAGTAAGGTTGTGACACGCCATCGTCTTCTTCTCTGGAACTTTCGTTTAAACTTCTGAACCTTTACCTACAGACATGGCGCTGTAGCTATAACCCAGTGCATTTCAGAAATTTCATAAAAGCAATATAAATAAGATTCAAGACCATGGATCAATTGGGTTTGACGCGCTGATAACAATGGTATCCTCCATTAGGGCCAATTGTTCCTGCATTTGAAATCCCCAAAACCACAAAGCAAACCCTAACTATGGCAGTTTGTTATACAATCACCAAAATCATAATCGAATATGATGATTAGCTTGCAAACACGTTAAGGAACAAGAATATGCAGTCAAAATGTGCAAATGGCGTATAGATTGATGAAAACAAAAACGAGTTTAGAGACCAACTGTGATACCTGCAACTTACGATCCTATGCGTGAAAAGATTTGAATTTGATTGGAATGTGCTCCTGGAACGTCCAGCAATCGATTGGTATGGTTAGAATGGCTTGAGATGGCCTGCAACTTGGAATTTGGTCTACACTTTTTCTTTGAATTTTTACAATTGGTTCTTCCTCTTTCACAATTTCTCCCCCTCTCCCTTTTGTCTGCTTTCGTTCCTTATGTATACTAGAGTGCATTAGGGTTAAAGTTTGTATGAAATCTTTTCCAATTATGAAGATTGATCCATGATTTAATCCTTCCACCAAATCTTTCCAAAACAAGAAAATTCAATCTTTTTGTTTCCATATGAAGCCTTGCACTATTTGATCTTGTCTCCAACTGTATAATGAATCTAATCAAGCACAAAATCTCAAGGTTTAATTAGTTTTTGATATTTTCATTATTTTATATTGATTTTATTTGATTTAAATGAAATAAAATCAAAATAAACAACAAAAATAAAAGAATGACAAGTGGAAGGGCTCATGGGTCGTGGATCACATTACAAACTCAGTGCAAGCATAAAAAGTTGGGTCTATTTAGCAAAAAATGCAATTTTGGACACATTTGACTTTTGGTAATTTTGCAAAAAGGGTCAACTTGGACAATGCATAACTCCATCAATTTTGACCCTAGAGATGTGTTCTTGGACTTATTAGAAATATTAAGATGTCCTCTAAGCAACCCTTTTGGTCTCATCTCAATTGAGTCTTCCATGTTCATGTATGAAGCTTTGACCCAAAAGGTGTTTTTGTTGACTTTCCAAAATGACCTATAATGTCCAAATTCATATCTTCTTGTGAGTACATATTTAGAACTTTGGAGATGAATATGAGTTATAGGGAATTACATCCTCTTCAAAATGTGCTTTGGATGGGTCATTTTTGATAAAGTATGAGAAAGTTATGCTTGGTCAAAGTTGAGTTGACTTTTCCTACAAAACCCTAATTTGGCAAATTTTGGGTTTTGATGAATTGTGAGAAATCCTTGAGGAGTCTTGATCAAACCTTGATAAAATGATGAATAATACTTCAAAATGAGAATGTTGACCAACGATCTTGAAGTTTGACTATATGTGGGCCACAATTGACTTTTGCCCTAGCACAATCGATTTTCAGGCCTTTGAGCAATTGACTGAGCAAATTTTCTATGCAAGGCTTGAAACTTGACATGGATGATCTTGAGAACATATTAGGACAATGGTGAGCATTTGGGATTCTTTGGACTCAAGCATCTTTATGCGAAATGAAACCCTAATTTGAAGTAGACTGCCTTAGGAGAGAGTTTGTCTGGTAAACTCTTGGACTTCCTTGAGCAATTTGAGGACCTCACTTGAAATGTATTGACAAACATGGGAGGGAAAATTTTGGGGTACAACACTTCCTGGTTAAAATCCAAACCCTAGTTTTGATCCTCTGTGCTAGGAGATGGTGAGATGAAGGCAATTGTGCCATTACCTACAATATGATATTCCAAGAGACAAATATACACATCTTGAGGTTAGTTAAAATCATACGTGTACAAGATACACAATTCAAGGTGCTTGATGATTCCCATAGGCAAACCTAAAGACAGGATACAGTAGAGGAAAAACCCCAAACCCTAGTTTGTGATCTGGTTGCATTGTGATAGTATGAGATGATAGAGGAATCTTAGGGGGAAAAATTGGGGTACAACACATGTGTGGAATTATCAATAAACCCGTTGAATACAAAGACCCCGCACCCTCTCCCAACTTTGAATATCCTGTGTTTGGGACAGAAGAAGAACAATATGATTAGATTCCAGAAGAGGTTTCACGGTTGCTTGAGCACGAGGAAAATTCCATTCAGTCGTATAAAGAGTCATTGGAAACAATCAATTTGGGTTCAAAAGAGGAGCCAAAGGAAGTCAAGATTGGAGCATCGTTGCATCATGACGTGAAGAACAAGTTGACTGAACTATTGAATGAGTATGTGGAAATATTTGCTTGGTCTTCCCAATATATACCGAGTCTAGATACCGATATTGTGGAGCATCATTTTCCTTTGAAGCCAGAGTGCCCGCCCGTCAAGCAGAAGTTGAGAAGAACCCACCCTGCTATGGAAATAAAAATCAAAGAAGATGACTTAAAGCAGCTAAATGCTGGTTTTCTTGTGACATCAATGTATCCTCAATGGATAGCCAACATTATGGCCATACCAAAGAAGGATGGAAAAGTCCGCATGTGTGTAGGTTAGAGAGATATAAATAAAGCTAGTCCAAAAGATGATTCTACATTGCCGCATATTGATATGCTGGTTTATAGCACATCAAAATTTAAAGTATTCTTGTTCATGGACGGATTTTCTGGATATAATTAAATAAGAATGGCTCCCGAGGACATGGAAAAAACAACGTTTATCACACCCTGGAGAACATTCTATTACAGAGTGATGCCCTTCAGGTTGAAGAACGCTGGTGCAACGTACCAGAGGGCTATGACAACCCCATTCCATGATCTGATGCATAAAGAAATTGAGGTATATGTTGATGACATGATTTCCAAATCACAGACCGAGGAAGGGCATGTGGAAGATTTGTTAAAGTTGTTTCAGCGTTTGAGGAAGTACCATTTGCGCCCAAATCCAAATAAAGGCATATTTGGTGTCCGATCAGGGAAGTTATTGGGTTTCATTGTCAGTCAGAAAGGGATTGAAGTTGACCCAAATAAGGTCAAAGTGATCCAAGAAATGCTTGTGCCATGGATTGAGAAGCGAGTTAGAGGCTTCCTTGGGCTTTTGAATTATATTTCCAGATTTATCTCCCACATGACTGCAACATGTGAACCAATCTTTAAGTTGCTAAAGAAAGATCAAGGTTGTGTGTGGACAGATGGTTTCCAAAGGGAATTTGAAAGTATCAAAGAATATCTACTTGAACCTCCTATCTTGCTCCCTCCCATTGAAGGAAAACCATTGATCATGTACCTAACAGTGTTAGATAGTTCTATGGGCTGTATTTTGGGACTACAAGATGAAACATGAAATAAAGAATATGCCATATACTACCTCAGTAATAAATTTACTGATTGTGAGTCAGGGTATTCTATGTTGGATAAGACATGTTGTGCTTTGGGCTAGGCAGCAAAGCGGCTACGATAATATATGTTGAATAATACTACTTGGTTGATTTCTAAAATGGATCCAATTAAGTATATCTTTGAAAATCCTACTCTTACAGGGATAATTTCCCGTTGGAAAATGCTATTGTCTGAATACGACATCGAGTACTACACTAAAAAGGCCATAAAAAGCAGCATGCTGGCAGATTATCTTGCTCACCAACCGGTAGATGACCATCAATCTGTCAAGTTTGTTAGAACAAAGTTTGAATCTACTACCCCAAGTTATAATTTTGATGATAACAAAATACTAGATTAAATAAATTGTATAATTCATATGAGACATATATGCTACCTAAAAATTATATTGTACATTTACAGAAACTCTAATGGACACCAGCATAAGAACATCAATATCAGCATTAGAAGATGAAACATCAATATCAGCATTAGAAGATGAAATATCATATGCCAGCATCAGAAGATCAAAGCATGTGCTTACGCTGAAGCTTGATGAACAGATCTGCGTGTAACATACTTAAAACTCTGATCAAGACCAAAATAATATCATCAGCAGCTAGAAGCGTCAGAATTAGCTAAAGCCAGCAACACGCTTAAGTGACAATGGTATTGCGCATTCAAGACACTTTATTGCCAACGGCTGTATTCCAAGACAAGATCTTCTCAATATGGAAAGAACATAATGGACATTGAAATGGCATAATTGACTACAACATATCTTTTCCAAATGCTATATAAACAAGTCAGTGAGAAATGAATTGGCTAATGCTCTACAAAACTTTACACGTCAAAAGCTAAACATCTTCATCCTCACTCATACAAGTTGCTATATCTCTAAAATTGCTTACTCCATAGTTATAGCATCCTAGTTTCACATAAGCTTTATTTTGTGTATTATCACAGGTGTGATATAGAGTTTTTATAGAAAACATTCAACACACATAGTTTTCATTTATCTGTAAGAAAGAATTTCCTTGAGAAACCAGTCTGTGGTTTAGACTCAAGAAGGCTTTAGCAGTTGTTAAAGCAGTTGTAATATTCAGTTGAATATAGTGGATTAAGACCTCGTTGGAGAGAGGCGAAATCACCTTGACGGGTGGACTGGAGTAGTTTGAGATCAAACGAACCAGGATAAAAATATCGTGTTGTCTGCATTTAATTTCAAGGTTTACAATTCAACCCCCCTTCTTGTGTTTTTCACTTCTTCAAAGTTTGATTTCCCTGATGAGGATGTGATGTTCTTAAAAGGAAAATATTTTGATGAACCTTTGCCTGGGGAAGGTCTAGATCCTGAATCTCGTTGGGGCATGGTATTTGATGGAGCAGTGAATGCTTGCGGAAAAGGAATTGGTGCGGTGATCATTATTCCACATGGGTCACACATTCCTTTTACTGCAAGGCTGACATTTGATTGCACTAATAATATGGCGGAGTATGAGGCTTATATTATGGGTTTCGAAGAGGCCATTGGCCTTAGGATCAATGTTCTATATGTGTATGGTGATTCGACTTTGGTTGTTAATAAGATTAAAGGTGAATGGGATACTTGTCACCCTGGCTTGATCCCTTACAAAGATTATGCTAGAAGACTATTACCTTTCTTTAACCAAGTTAATACATGGAATGATATGCCTCGTATTACAGTGTGGAAATTGGATATACCAGCTCATGTGTTTACAGCAGAGGATGTGGCAGATGAAAAACCTTGGTATTTTGATATCAAACATTTCCTCTGAACCCAGGAATACCCAATTGGTGCATCAAATAAAGATAGAAAGACATTGAGAAGGTTGGCAGTCAACTTTTTCCTTAATGAAGATGTACTGTATAAGAGAAATCATGACATGGTCTTGCTCAGATGCATGGATATACACGAAGCAAACATGTTAATGTATGAAGTTCATGAAGGTTCATTTGGTACCCAAGCCAATGGGCATTCAATGGCAAAGAAGATTCTTAGGGCAGGATTGGCTGACAATGGAATCTGACTGTTACAAGTTTGAAAAGAAATGCCATAAGTTCCAAATTTATGCTGATAAAATTCATGTACCTCCTACACTTCTCAATGCTATTTCTTCCCCATGGCCTTTCTCTATGTGGGGGTATTGATATGACCGGGATGATTGGACCAAAGGCATCAAATGAGCATCATTTTATCTTAGTGGCAATTGACTACTTTACCAAATGGGTGGAGGATGCTTCATATACTAATGCCATTAAACAAGTGGTAGTGCGTTTTATCAAGAACAACCTCATATGTTGGTATGGTGTGCCAAGCAGGATTATCACCGACAATGGCTCAGATCTGAGTAACAAAATGATGTCTGAACTTTGCAAAGAATTTAAAATTGTCCATTATAATTCATCTCCCTACAGGCCAAAGATGAATGGAGCTATTGAAGCGGCCAATAAGAACATTAAGAAAATCATCCAGAAAATGGTGGTTACTTATAAAGACTGGCATAAGATGCTCCCTTTTGCTTTGCATGGGTATCTAACATCTGTACGCACTTCGACAGGGGAAACCCTGATCTCTCTTGTATATGGCATGGAAGCAGTGCTCCCCATTGAAGTTGACATTCCCACTTTGCGTGTGATAATGGAAGCCAAGCTGTCGGAGGCTGAATGGGTCCAGAACAGGTTTGACCAGCTGAATTTAATAGAAGAAAAAAGAATGACACCCTTATGTCATGGTCAATTATACCAAAAGAGAATGAAGAAAGTTTTTGATAAGAAGGTTAAACCTTGTGAAATCAGAGAAGGCGACCTCGTCATGTCTTTCAATGCAGATTCTAGGGGCAAGTGGACTCCCAATTTTGAAGGGCCATATGTTGTCAAGAAAGCCTTCTACGGCGGTGCATTGATTCTTAATACAATGGATGGTGAAGAGCTCCCACGTCTTGTGAATGCTGATGCAGTCAAGAAATACTTCGCCTAGAAAAAAATTAAAAGAACAACTCACTAAGACGAAAACCCGAAAGGACGGCTTAGGCAAAAAGGAGCGTCTCGGTAGGCCGAAAACCCAAAAGGGATGTCTAGGCAAAAGTTAGAGACATAAACATAATAAATGATTCCCGGTAGGTTGAAAACCCGTAAGGGAAACCTAGGCAAAAGTTAGGGATTTTCTGGCAAGTAACTACATCAGACAAGACTTGATCAATGGAGCAACGATCTGCTTGAATCTTGCTACTCTTCAACCAAAGTTTTGGCTCAGGAATTAAAAGTTGCTATAGAGAATGGTGGCCATTTTAATTCAATGTATGTTTTCCAATATATATTACCATGTTCCAAACTTTGTAATCATCCATGGAGTCTTACCATTTGCAGACTACCATTCTATTAATAAAATCTGAGCCTTTTATCCAATTCTTTGTAATTTTTATTTTATTCAGCTTATAAAGATTTCATTTATTATTGATAGTAATGATCAAAGTAAACAGATTAAATAACAAACTTATTTTTTGTAAAAAATTTACAAATTGCTTTAATTTTTGTGATATAAGGAGGACAAAATTAGTGATCCCAAGGACAGATAAAACTCAAGAGGTTTGAATAAAATGAGGACTCTATCCAAGTTTCCCCAATGAAGACATCACTCATTTGGTAAAAAGTCTTGTCTCCCCGTACCTGCTGAGATTGGGCTCATTCACGAAGCATATCCTTTTAGTAGCATTGGTTTTTTGTTTATCTGCTCGACAGCAAGGCAAGGGCACTGTTTTATTGAAGAAGTGTCAAGATGGTTATCAACTTTTTGGGTTTTCTCCCACCGAGTTTTGGATTGCATTTAAAATCTCCAGATGTTTTTCTTGCTGTAGTGTTTGAAATTCCCCACGTGACGCTGAAACGAGATATTTTTCTAAAATTTTTGCCTCGTGAGGTTTTCGTACTTTCTCCCTAGAGAAGTTGGCGCAATCATCACCATCACTATTGAATATGCATCTTGAAGTATTCTTCGAAAATATAGTATTATCCTCCTCATTGAATTCAGAATGCTACCCCAACTGATGACTCAACGAGATGATTTTGTTCTTCTCTAGTGAAGTCAACCCTAGCAGAAATCTGAACTTCAAACTGTCTTTTGGTGTCCAGTTTTTTTTGTTTCCAGTTAAATCTCAAAGGAAGATGTTACATCACCGTTTAAATTGATATGTTTCTTCCCCAGTAAAGTTAAGCTATGAGATAAGAATTTGTTCCTTAGTTGATGCTTACTTTTCTTATGGAAATTCTATTCTATATATGATCCAGCTGAGTATTAATTATACCCATTTGTGGCCTTGCCTGGTTATCCCCAATGATCTGTGTCAGTTTTGTCAGCATACATGGTGACATTCATATATTCACACATACACCTGCATGTTTGAATTTAGAATCATTGCTCATTTGTATTCATTAATATGTTGCTAACATACTACCCTGTTTTGTAGAGTTGTGTTACACTCTCTCCAATAGAATGTCAACCTTAAGCAAAAAGTGTACATCCTTTCAATTTCCCCAGTGAGGTATCCCTCGTGGGAGAATTTTGTTTCAGGCTTCTTTTCAGTTTGCCTTCTGGATGGGATGGAATTTCCCTCTTGATTTTATTTCTCAGAAAGATGTATTTTTGTTGACTGCTTCATTACGGTTTATTTCTTGTTGGAGTGGGTACCTTCAGCAATATTATTATTTGGATTTCCACAAACTTTGAACCCTAGTTTGAGAATGTGCATTTATTTTGCACAAGAAATTTCTATAGGAATTATACTGGCATTTATCCAGGAAGTTATTTCTTCTTCAGGAAATCTTTATTGGAATTCCTCCTCATAGTAGCCAATGGCAGGAATCTTTATTTGAGCAACCTGTACTTCCCCAGTGAATCTGATTGTTCCTAAAGAAGATTCAGATTTTTGCCACTCCAATGGATGGTAGCCTTGTCATTATGGAATGCAGTCTGCTGTTGAGATTTTTACGCCAATGGATGGTAGCCTTGTCATTATGGAAGGTTGTGTGTTGTTGAGATTGTTACTCCAATGGATGGTAGCCTTGACATTATGGAAGGTAGTCTATTGTTGAGATTTTTATTCTGATGGATGGTAGCCTTGTCATTATGGAAGGTAGTCTATTGTTGAGATTGTTACTCCGATGGATGGTAGCTTTGTCATTATGGAAGGTAGTCTATTGTTGATATTTTTATTCCGATGGATGGTAGCCTTGTCATTATAGAGGGTAGTCTGTTGAGATTTTTGTTCCGATGGATGGTAGCCTTGTCATTATGGAAAGTAGTTCGTCGTTGAGATTCTGTTACTCAATAGAGGTTCATCTGTATGCAGTCATGAATACCGGGTACACCTTGAGATTTACTTGTATCATCTTACCATCTCTTTCTCCGTTGGGTCGACGTTACTTTTTTCCTATCCCCTCAAACATTGGATAGTTCACAGTTATCCTTTACTCTCTTGAGTTGACAATGATTTGGATCCTATCTTGGACATTACCCCAACAGAGGCTTGTATTTCCTTTACCAATGGTTTATTTTCCTGGTCAAGTTTTCCTTTTGTTTCCACTTTTTACTTTTTACAACCCCAGTGGTGTCTTGTGTCCCTTTAGATTTGTTCATCTGTATTCATAATCACAAACATTACACGGTATCTTAGGGCAAAAATAGGGTTTGCTTTGTATTTAAGTATCTTCAATCGCGTCGACACAAATATTTTAACCTTCACATCTCTAGATAGAAGACACTTAAACAAGGGCATCAATTGTACCCCAATTGCTGGCTCTAAGATTCCTTCATCATATGATATCAATTCAATCACAACAAAGTCACACACTAGGGTTTGTTTCCTCTCCCTCTATTTGGTTTTGATCTATGGAGAATCACCAAGCACCTTGACTTGTATTTTGTGATCATCTATGTTTGCTTACTCTTTAATTAATAAATATAATGTATGTGTATCCTAATTTTTTATGATGTACGTGAAAGCACAATGCACTAAACCAAGGTCAACTTTTGGATTAATGAGTTCCTTCTTTGTACCTTCCTCAACAAAGCTTCATTGAGATTCAAGTCTCTATGAAACATATTTTGAAGTGACGTCATGACAAAGTCTTTCATGATTCATTATGCCTCAAGTTGTCAAATTTAGCTCAAAAGTACAAGGGTTGACTAAAGAAGTTTGACTCAATTGGATAAGTCTTTGATTTCAATGATCACAAGTGCATATCTCCTTAAATTCTCAAGATTTGGAAGTGGTTTTGGTTGCAATGGTTTCTACTTAAAATCCTAAACAACTTATAATCACATGACAAAGGTATTTGTGCAAGAAGGTTGATCAAAATTGAAAATATTTCTCAAGGCATTTTGTTGCTCTATGAGCTAGGGTTTTGAGCTTCAAAGGGGTATATTATGCTCATATTTTAGTATTTTTGAATGATTCCAAAAACATCCTTCTATTAAAAGGGTTATTAAAAAATCACTTCAAAAGTATCAAGGAAATTTTGTGTGTAAGAAACTTAATGATGAAGAAAGATTACAAGTCCTCCAGATGAACCCTCAAAATCCTTCATGTGACTTCAAATGATCATAACTTGATCAATTTTAATCAACTTGATCCTATTATTTTTCCATAATTATCTTGAATTTGTGAAATTCAACCCATATTCAAAGTACAAAATGTGAAAATGGATGGAAGATGCCCTAAGGATTCAAAAGATTATAGGTTATTTCATGAATATTTGCCAACTTCAACAAGTCATAACTCTCTTAATTTTTGGAGATTTTGAATGGTTAAAGTCTCAAAATGTCATTAAAGAGGTTTAATTCATGCCATTATTTTGGTCAAGAGGAAATTTCAAGTGGAAGGCTATGTTTGGATACAAAAACATTATAAGTCATTTTTGAAGAAAAACTTAGAAATTTTCTAAGTATGAAAAGCCAACTTCTTTTTCCCAACTTTGACTCATTGCAACTTTCATCTCAAGCAACCATTTTGACCCATTATTTTTCCATTACAAAGCTTGTAACCTCATATTTCTAAAGCTTCAAGAATCAGGCCCTAAGAACCCTTGAGTTGAGAATGCCATTGATTTGAATTTGGTAACTTGAAACTGAAGTTTCATCACAAGTCAGATTTTGAAATCTTTGTTTTGACTTCTTATAACAAGTTTTCCATGCGTTTTTGCTTCTAATCATGTTTAGAAACTTTCCAAAGGTGTTTAGCATCATGAAACGCACAATTTGGCTGAGTTTTGATGCTAAACAAGTCACACTTTGTTCATACTGTAGATCCACACGATTTCCCTCCAAACTTCATCATTTCACACACTTAAGGATCCCATTCATTCTCCTATAAATATAGGGTTATCCCCATTCATTTCCTCAAGCTTAGACAACCAAGATCACCCTGCCAAACACTCTCTTGAACCCAATTTACAGTTACTTCGAATTTGCTTTTGCAGCATCCCTCAATCATTTTTCTGTCAATTCACCTTCATTGAACTTCTCTGAAGCTAACCATACAATTACCTTCAAGAATCGTGACCTATATTGATCCATAGAAGTCTAGTTTCAGAGCTCTGCAACTTAACTTTAATAGGTAGATTCCTTCACCAATTCTCTCAAACTTTGATACTATTGTGAAGCTCTCATCACCCTGGTTCTAGTCGCAACATTTGTTTTTAAATGGAATAAAGTTTTGACCATGAAATTTCAAATCCCTTTTCAAAACTTTTCTTGCAAATTGTTTGAGCTACAGTTTACATAAATTTTTCAAGAAGGTGTGGTTGTCTTCGTCTTGACGAGACGAAGCGAATGGTACCAGTCTCGTGCTCTAATTTTATAATTTGAGCGACCTGGTTTTGAGACTGGTTGGAGGTTGAAGATGACCAATGTGTCATCCTTCAACCAATGAAACAACGTCATTTGGAATGTTTGAATTTCTGATTTTATATTGAATCCTGTGCTTTATTCAGTAATAACCATGATATGCGCAACACGCCATATCCCTTGGATTTGATTACTAACGCGTTTTGACTCTCATCCAATGGTCCACATATTTTTGACTTTATTTTTATTTCTGATTTTTATATTTAATTGTTTTAAATTTCAAAAATTCATAGAAAATTCATTTTTACTCCAAAAAATCTGAAAAAATTATAGAATATACATTTGATATTTCTCTTTCTGATTTTTATTTTTTCATGATTTTATTTTGTGTTTTGATATTTTTAATAATTTTTCACTTTATTTGATTTGTTTTAAATGTTTAAAAATACTTTTATTCATTTTTAAATTCTAAAAAAAAAATAGGAAAGGATCCAATGCTATTGTGACAAATATTGGTGACCTCATTTATTTTTTATTTTTGACCTTGTTATTTTTCATCATTTTTTGTTTTTATTTTACCTATTTATTTTAATTTTGAAAATAGTTTATGACTTTAGAAAATTACCAAAAGTTTTATAAAAATATTTGAGTCCATTTCTGATTTTTCTATGGTTTTACTTATTTTTTCTTGATTAAATTGAACATAGTTTCCTTTTTTTCTCTATTATTTTCATTTTAATCATTTTTAAACCCTTATTCTTTTATTTTAAATACAATTTTTTTTTGTACATTTTCTGGCTGATCTTGGATTGAAATTTTGATCATGAACTTTATTAACATCATTGAATCCATGGTATTGTATTTAACTCCATAAATATGGATGAATGCTTTTAATAATAGTTTAATTAAATTTTGATTCAAATATGGTTTATTCTTTTTTCTCTTCCCTCTTCATCTCATCCCCTTCTTATTGCACTAAGTATTATTGGACTATGATTTCTATATCATATCTAAAAATAAATGGTGCATAGATTGCTATTAACCGGCCTCAAAATAGGTGCGACTTCCATATAAGTCCACTTACAATTGCTTAACATAGCGCGAAATTTTGTCCCGATTTGAGAAAATGATCATTCGTGGCCCAAACTTATGTTTGCAAGCCCAAGTATGTTAATTTGAACCCTATGATCCAATAACCTTGAGATCCATTATTAGGAGGCTTTGGTTCTACCAATCCTCGAATGGAACTTCATTAATTTTGGCCAAAGTGGATCACTTAAACATCATTGATCATTAAGTTACTTTGAGATTATTAAAATGGATGATATACTTCACAAAAAGCAAATGCAACTTGTTGTTGAGAGGCTTTGGTTCTACCGATCCTCTAATGAGTTCTAAATGCAAGTTTCAAGATGGTCATCCAACTAACCATTAACTTATAACAATTGAATTTATTTTATGCTTTTATTTTATGCTTTTAATTTATGTACCATTTATTTTAGCATTTACATTTCATGGTATTTTCATCTTTGTTCACTTGAGCCTTTATATTCATGTCATTTTTAATTTGCTCACTTGAGCTTTTCATTTCTTTTTGAAGATACCTAATAATCAACTTAAACCCTAAAAAACTTTAATGTTGCTTGGACTACTTGGTTACTATCCTTGGAATTATGGAGTTATGGACTTCTTAGACTTAGGAGTAGAAACCTTGACCTATGTTGAAGATCTTGTGACCTTAATTGATATTTTTGTCTGGATTTCTTGGGATTTACTTCAAGACATTGGGTTGTTTGTTTGTTTTATGTGCAGGTTATAGTGATTACATGCTTTGTCTGTGATCTGGGATTCATCTGTTACATCCGTTACTCTGCCCAAAAATCATAAAAAATATACTTCTTTTTTCTCATCCCCTTAATCTATTTTATATACAACATTTTATAGCCAAAATATACAGATTTTACAAAGAGGTTCTTGCAGAGTACCGTAGATGTTTAGGGGGCTAATACCTTCCCTTTGCATAACCAACCCCCTTACTTTGAATATTTCTCCCTCTTTTGGATTATTCACTCTTTTCCCATTCCTTTGGAAACAATAAAGCGTGGTGGCAATTTTTATTTTTGATCTGCACAAGTTAAGTCAATCCAATGGCTTTATCTTAACATTTCTACCACTACAATGATCAGTGGTCTTCCTTCCACTGGAGGCATAAGGATGAGAGGTTCTTGCAAATATTCCTTGAATTTGTCGAAGGCAGCTTGGAATTCGTCAATCGATCTAACTACTTGATCTTTCTTCAAGAGTTTGAAGATTGGCTAACAAGTAGCAATTAACTGAGATATGAAGCGGGGAATTTAGTTAATTCGACCCAAGAAGCCTCTGACTTCCTTTTCAGAATGCGGAACTAGAATTTCTTGAATGGCTTTTACCTTTGCAGGATCAACTTTGATGCCTTTACCACTAACGACAAAACCTAGAAGCTTTCTAGACCTTACTCCGAATCTGCACTTATTAAGGTTCAACCTCAACTTGTACTTCTTTAGCCTCTCAAATAGCTTGTGTAGGTGATCGAGATTCTCTTCTTCAGTTTGCAACCTTGCAATCATATTATCCACATAGACCTCTATTTCATGATGGATCATATCATGAAATAAAGCTACCATAGCTCTTTGATATGTTGCCCCCAAATTCTTTAATCCGAACGACATGCCCTTGTAACAAAAGGTGCCCCATTGTGTAACAAAGGTGGTCTTTTCCATATCTTCGAGATCCATCTTGATTTGGTTGTAGCCAGAAAATCCATCCATGAAGGAGAAGAATTTATGTTTAGCGGTGTTATCAACCAAGACGTGGATATGAGGTAGAGGGAAATCATCTTTGGGGCTTGCCCTATTTAAACCCATATAGTCTACACACATACGAACTTTTCCATCCTTCTTCGGCATGGGAACCACGTTCGCGACCCATTGAGGATAAGATGTCACAGCTAGGAAACCTGCATTGAATTATTTCATCACTTCACCTTTTATCTTTTCAGACATGTCAGGCAGCATGCGAAAAACCTTTTGCTTAACAGGAGGACAATCTTCCTTCATTGGTAGACAATGAACCACAATATCGATATCCAACCCTGGCATATCTTCATACAACCAAGCAAACACTTCAACATAGTCATGTAACATCTAAACCAATCTGCTCTTGATACCATCTCCTAGGTTGACGCCGACCTTGTCTTCTTTCCTGTCTGTCTCAGTACCTAGGTTGATAAATTCGACCAAATCTTCATGAGGTTGAATAGCTTTCTCCTCTTGCATCATAAGTCTAGCTAGTTCCACTAGTATTTCACAATCTTCCTCTCTTTCGTCTTCACCTTGGTTAATTGCATGTTCGAAGTCATAAATGGAAATAGTAGATTCGTTAGCAATGAGATCTGGAGTGGATAAAGATCTGCAGGTGTGTGTGTGTGTGTGTGTGTGTGTGTGTGTGTGTGTGTGTGTGTTTGTGTGTGTGCATGTAAGATACATGGCTATTTGAAAAATTCAAATAAAGAAACAAAAAGACAACGAGCATGAAAGTTGAATGTAAAGGTCCAATGTTTTCCATTAAATGATCATGTGATAAATGAACATGAACACAATCCTTAACAAATAGACCATGGTGCCCCAAGCAAGGAACATGGCTTAAAAGTCATTGTTTGGAATTTAAAATTATAGACGGAAGTTCTTGAATTGATAGAAATGGTAAATAGTAATTACTCCTCAATGAAGGAGATGGGAGTGAAATCCTTTGCATGCCAATTGTTGAGCTTTCCTCCGGAAGTAGGGTAAATCCATTCTTCAAAAGCGCATTCATTATTAGAGTCTTCCAAAACGTTTACTTCATGATTTCCAATGCGAATATATGGATTTCCCATGAGAGCGCGCCTGACCTCTTTCTGAGCTTTGATGGTGAAAACCAACCCAAACTTGTCTGCTTTAAACGGAATGTCGGGGAGTTGTCCCCAAATAGTACAAATTCCATCTTCGACCACGGCACGAGCATCTTTAAGTGAAACCATTCTTGGTACAACTCCATCAACTTTTGATATGTCAGAGGAGATTTTGGTGGCGACAACCATAAGAGGAATAACTTCGAAAGATTGTCAAGGAGTTTCTATGAACTCACCATCCATTTCCATATACTTGAAGGAATTGAGGTGGCTCACCATAAATTCTTCTTCGCCGCAAACAGTGACAATCTTCCCTTTGACTAGATATTTTAATTTTTGATGAAGGGTGGACATTACTGCACCTGCTCCATGGATCCAAGGGCACCCAAGCAAACAAGAGTAGGCAGGATGTATGTCCATTATATAAAAGGTGGATTTGAAAATTTGTGATCCCACTTTAATGGGGAGATCACCCTTTCCATGCACCATCCTTCTAGACCCATCAAAAGCCCTTACAACTATATCACTTTGTTTCAACACCATGCCTTCACAATCTAGTCGGTCCAAAGCACCTTTAGGTAGAATATTTAGAGAGGAACCGGTATCAATCAAGACATGAGCCAAGGTAGTTCCCTTGCACTCAATAAAGAGACTCAAGGCTTTGTTGTGGTTCATTCCCATAGGAGTCAAATCAACATTGGAGAACCCTAATCCATTGTCAGTCGTTAAACTCGCTACACAGTTCTCGAACTGGTCAGCTGTGGTTTCTTGGGGCACATGGGCTTTCTTCAAGAACTTGATTAGAGCCTGTGCATGAGCGTCCGAACAGAGTAACAATGACATCATGGAGATTTTCGAGGGGGTTTTCCCCAGTTGCTCAACTATTTTGAAGTCACTTTTTTATATAATTTTCAAGATTTCCTCCATCTCTCGAGTGGAGGGTTCTTCAGTATCAATATCTTTGGTAGGTGCCTCTATCGCAACAGGCTCACCTTCTTTATCTTTGCCTCTAGTGTTGGCACTAGATTTGTCATTGGTTATGCACATAGGAGTTGTTGTAGTAGTGGGTGGTGAAATATCAGGGGAAAAGATCCTCCTTGTTCTTGTTACTTTACTAGAACCTGCAATATTAGTCACACCAGCTTTGTCTTTGTTGATCCAAGAATCTTGTTTTATCCCATGATAATAAACTTCGGCACCATAGTTCCATGGAACTTATTTGTCGAAGGAGTAAGGAATCGGTCCAGGGGCAATGATTATTAAAGGATCAATGGTTGGTTTGTTTGAAATCCTAATATGACCCTTTGAGGAGATCCTAAGAGGCTTGTTGGAGATTGTTATTATGGCAAGGTCTTCAGCTTTGTTGGTCAAACTCTTGATTGTATGAACTTTTTCAAACATGATTTTGTGACTATCTATCAGGCGTTAAACACCTTCTTTCAGCCACTTGCATCTATTTATTTGTTCATCACAACAATCACAGTCTTTTAAACAGCCAGGGAACACCCAAACTCGCAGCAGATTTTCCTTCACAGTAGTCAATGAAGTAGTCAAATCCTCAACGGAGGAAACAAAAGTATTATCATCAATCGCATTGACACCTTTTCCATGGTTCGACATTAGTACAATTATCACATTTGGAGTTGTAGGTGGATCAAACTCAATAGTTTTGTTGTCTATTAGGTCTTGAATCTTATTCTTCGGAGCCCAGCATTGACCAGTTTCATGCCCAGGGCTGTTGGAATGATATGCGCACTTGGCATTCGGATTGTACTTCGGTGATGTAATGATTGGATTGCATAGTGGATCACACAATGTCACTAAGTGGGCCTTCAACAGATGTTGTAAGGATTGGGATAGTGACATGCTTATCCTCGTGAACTGTCTTCGAGGAATTTCAGATTGTTGATTGTTGGATGATTGATTTTGAGCAGATGGAGGGTTGGAGATTAACACATACTTAACAAAGGGTCGGTGATCCTTCTTGGTACAAGCCCTTTCCCCATACACCGCATTTGTTTCCTTGTTTCCAGTAAAGGGTTTCTTTATAGTGCTTGATGTAGAAGTAGATGCCATGGGGATTTTTCCACTCTTGATTCCACTCTCGACCCTTTCACCAGTCAGAATTAGTTCGGTGAAACCGGAAGATGAGCTACCAATTAGCAAGTTGAAATAGGGTCCTGTTAGTGTTCCAATGAACATGTCCACCATCTCCCTATCAGTTAGTGGTGGTTGAACTCTTCCAGCAAGATCCCTCCATTTTTGTGCGTACTCTTTAAACCCTTCATTAGTACCCATTGTCATTCCTTGAAGTTGAACTCTTATCCGTGCTAAATTAGTGTTGTACTGATATTGATGATAAAAAGCAGTGGCCAGATCATCCCATGTGTGAATGTGGGAATCTCCAATTGGAAAAACCATTTTTACTGAGCCCCATCCAGACTCTCTTGGAAAAAATGGACCCAAATTTTCTTGTCCATAGTATGTGGTTGTATCTTGCGGACGTAGGACCTCAGATGAAGTTTCAGGCATGAAACTCCGTCATACTTAGCAAAGACTGGTATTTTGAACTTATGGGGAATGACGACCCCAGGTACTAAGCCCAAATCACCAAAATCCAAACCAGGTACAACTTGAATTCAACAACTTTCAGTCTATCCTCTAACTGCTTATCTTTATCCTCGGACGGCGGGTACTATTTATCAAAGTAGTTTTCAACCTCGGAAGCTTGATCATTTGCACCCCCAGCATGGGTGCTCTTTGCCTCTTCCACATGGTTCTTGTCTTCCTCGGATGACTCTTCAACTATCTGCATCTAATGGACCGGGCCTTTAAACCTTTTCCCCATGTTGATGAGGGCCTTCTTCTTAGTCTTTTTTTTTGGCCGCCAGCAGCGTCATCAACTCTTGTTGTCCCTTGTCCATGGTCAGCAAGGTTGCTTGGAACTGGGAATTCTGCGCTTGCAAGTCCTTCATTATTTGTTCGATATCCATCTTACTGAAATAAACAATAGAAAGATAAGGAAACCTGTTGCGGAAAACCTGTTTATGTTATGATGCATGAAAATGCGTATGCAAATGATTTCAAGGACTTAGAAGATTTAAATTTGTTTAGACAAAAGGGAACAAACATTAATTGTATTAATAAGTTCAAATTGATTACAACATGCCTCTTGGGCTTACATTAAAACAAAATAAACAAAATGAACTAAAATACAATAAAAATGGCTCAAGTTTCCTATGGATGCTTCCTCTTTGGAGAAATATAGGCATTCAGGCTCCTCTCCTCATGAAGTTGTCTCGCGATTTCCAATGTCTTCTTCAGTCTTACATAAAACTGGGCTTCAAAGGTGTCTCGCTCTCCCTTTAGCTAAATCCAAGCTCTTTGCAAAGGACAGTATATGGAACATCTCATTCGGCAACAAGCTCCATGATGATAAGTAGGATGGCTTCATAAGGCATCATGAGGTTTTGGGCGCGAATTCACACCCACTCGAGATAAGGATCCAAAGGAATGGAGTTCTTATGCCCCAATGTCTTGCTATCAACCTTGTTAACCATGTCCCAAGCTCGTATGAATCTCTGACGATAACCTTGGACATCATTCTCGTAGTCGAATGCAATTCCTTGGACAAGTGCATCATGAGGGACATCCCTCCTAGCATACCCAAATTGCCGTAAGTCCAAACAAGGATTATAAGTAATACCTCCCCTAATGCCAAGTAGGGGTACATTAGGGAATTTCTCACAATGGTCAATAATAGTAATGTTCTCTAAGGATCGAGAACAGAAATGAATATCAGAATACGTGAGTGACATCATCCTTTGAGACCATGTCAAGCCTTACTCATTCTTCAACGTTGATCGAGGTAGGTGCTAAATAAACCACCCAGACAGTAATGGTATCCAACATAAAAAAGTACCCCTTTTCTTCATGGTGCGAGTGTGGAAACAATGTAGAATGTTTCTAAGCAAAGTAGGTATGGGATTACGAGAGAGAAAAACCTTGATGGCATTCTCATCTATGAGTTAGTCCGGGTTGGGAAATAGAACCAAACCATATATTAGAAGGGCCAAGACATCCTCAAAATCTTGAAAACCCATATCTTCCCAGAACAAACAAGCCTTCTCCAACAGAAATTTGGCTAAGAAACCCTTAACTCTACTTCTTGTCTCCCAATTTTACACAATGTCAGATCTCTTCAAATGCAAGGTTTTGGCAATAACTTCAGGTTTTGGAGTCTTTTCTAAATCGGTGAATGGCATTTGATCAAGCACATGCACTCCTAACAATTGAGAGAATTCTTCTAATGTAGCCACCAATTGGTAGTCAGGAAAGGTGAAGCAATGATACATAGGATCAAAGAATTGGAAAAGCACATACATCATTTCTTCTTGGAAGTTTGAGGTAGCCAAGTTGAGAAGTCGACCATATTTCTTGGTGAAGGGAGAGTCTCTAGGAAATCTTGATGCTAACTCTTAAAGTTGAGGATTCACTTTCACGAAGTTAACTCAGATGGTATTCCTACGAGTGGAAGTCATGACCTACAAAACAAAACAAAGATAAATTCCTAAATCCTTGAAATGGCTAGTGAGAATGCTTATGATGTTATGATGTTTATGATGACATGAATAATAATCACAAACAAAGAACACAAAGACCTTAGGTTTAAGTTTGCATGGGTTTCATAGGTAAGTACCCTCTTGAAGTTTAGTTGGTTCAAACTGTCCTACAAAGTAATCGGGTTCTAGGGAATCTTAATATCATTGATCTTTCTTCATTGGGCATTGTTTTGGCATAATCTATCTTTTATTGTAGCCAAAATATCCCAAAAGTTCGATCTCAATGAGTGTAGTATCGAGTATCAACCAATTCTCAGCTTTCCACCGAAACCGGCTATCTCACTACTTCCTAATGTCCAAGTTGTTCAATTAAAGGTTCTAAGGTCAGTTAGTGCTTCATGACACTACTCAGCGGCCCCATATTCTCCTCGATTCAACACTAGGATACTGGTACCAACAAATGCGTCACACTAACATAGCCATTGCTTCAACCATATCGGTATACACCGTACAATTTCCATAATCTATTGCTACTTACCTAATGATGTTCCTAGATCCGGGTAGAGGATCAATACAAACCCTAACAAGGACCCATAAATGTAAAGAAAACAAATCAAACAATGAAAGCAATTAATGGTGATCTAGTCTCTATGGTAACCTCACTTTTAAGTTTATTCCCCAGCAGAGTCGCCAGTTCTATAATACGGTGGGAGAACTAACTTGGGTGTTTTGCATTTTATCGCAATTATTGCGGATAGCAAGATTCGCGACCAACTTTTCTTTTATCCAATAAGGAAAGGGTGAAAAGAACAGGAAAGACCTTGGAGATATTTTCTTGAGTTTGGGGGGTAGGTTATGAAAGGGGAAGGTGTTAGCACCCTTTTCATCCATATTTATCTATGGGCTCTTAGTTGCTTGCTAGATCACTTTTGAAATTTCTTTGTTTGAAATGTGTTTGTGGTAGGTTTTGAAAGTATTTTGAAAAGCGCCTTCGGTTAGGTAAACTTTGTAATGATCCTCGTCTCTATAAGAATGCATACAAAGTGTTGGACTTTTGAAAATATTTCATGTTTTTGAAATTGTTTGGTGTGTTTAAAAAGATGTTTATTTTGAAGATGGATTATGAGCAAGCAACTAAGAACGTTCTACCTACTCAAAAGTCTTTTGACATCGCTATCTTACCACTGATTGGTAAGAAGCCCTATCTTTGGATGTAAAGGGATGGGTGTGGGTCATCGCATAGTTATAAGATGCAATGTTGCAGGATACCTTAGCATTTTTCTTAAGGGACTGTTGTACCCCAAAATTTGCCCTCTCATTTCATCAACTTTTTCTCACCACAAGACCCTTGGAGCTCAAGATCAAGTTAGGGTTTGCTCTGCTCAAGACTCCTCCTTGCACTGTTGACCCAAATTAGGGTTTGAGTTTGCACAAAGATGTTTTGACCTAAAAGGCCCAGAATGACTTCCATGCTTCATGTTGGACCCATAAGTTTATCCATACCAAGTTTCAAGCCTTGATTCCAATCTTTGCCCAGTCAATTGGACAGTTGACCTAGAAATCAGCTGTATTGGGGAAAAAGTCAACTGTGGTCAATTGACAGTCAAACCTCATGATTTTTGACCCACGTCAACATATTAAACTCATATGGACCATTTGATCATGTTTGTATCACAATTCCACAAGAAATTTGATCAGATCATCAAAAGGGCAAAATGGTCATTTTTAGGGTTTTGACTGCACAAAGGCAATTTTTGACTGTTTGACCTGGCCAATGGCAAACCAAGCTCACATATGGACTCAAGGATTCAATGGCATGGTCTTGACACATTCAACAAGTTCAAAAGATCCCAAATGCACAAGATTGACAGATGAATTTTCCAGTCAACTGATCAAAATTTGACTGTATACTAAAAAGTCAAACTTTGACTTTTTGGTCAAAATCAAGTGTCAAGATTCATTTTTCATCAAAACATGTCAAATTATGAAACTTGTTCATCAAGAAATCAAAAATAACAAATTAGGGTTTGAAATGATGAAATTTCATAACTTAGAAATTTTCTAAGTTGTGAAATTCCCTAATTTTTTCCTAACTTTGTACCATTTTTTCATCAAGATGTATTTGGATTCAAACCAAACTCAAAACATGAAAGTTATAGTCCATTGCAAAATCTACAACTTTGATTCACAAAGTTTTCTCAAAAGAAGCTTGTAGCTCAGGTTATAATTTTTGGAATAGGGGTGCAAAACATTCTTAACTTAGAAATTTTTTGACCTATTTTAGGCAGGATTTTTGCCCAACTTCATGGCCACTTTTCACATGCTTCCACTTGGAATCTAAACTTGCATTACAAAGATGGATTGTAGTACAAATTCCAAGCTTTACAAATTGTCCAAGAACTTCTCAAACACCCTTGTGGTTAGGGAGAATCGAATTGGCAAAGTTGGGCAAAAGTCACTTTTGTTCATGACCAAATGCATGTTCATAACATGGGCATTTTTGAAATCAGCTTGTACAAGCTAGATTACAGGCCTCTAACCCTTCTCACACTCAATAATTAAATGCCAAACCAATGTGCCAAGATGTTATTTTGTTCATTTGGTCATTACACACAAAATTAATCCATAATTAGAAAAAGTAACTTTGCCATTTTTGAAAAGTAATGCTTACAAATCCAAGAGGCATGGGCCAGATCTTTGAAGCTAGCATTTTGTACACAAATCACTCTGATCAAGAACAAGAGGTGCAGCATAGTTTAGGGCATTGGACAGGCCTGTTTTGAAACTTGCATTTTCTTGCTTCAAGTAGAAGAAAACTTACATAACAGATCCCATCTCTCATTCCTGTAACAACTAGCCAAAGCAAAGTTTGTAAACACTTTCCATACATCATAAGTGACCTAAGGCACGATTAAACCCTCCCTCATACCTCTTCAAACACAAAAACACCATCCTCTTGCAAAAACAGGGCACCTGCTGCAGATTGAGGTCCACAACTCAATCCACTCGTGCACTTTGGCTAATAACCTTGCAAACACATTCCATATCATCCATTGAAACTGTTCCAAGCCCTAAACACCAACTGTAACACTCCTAACCCCATCTTCCATTTTCATTTTTAAGTTTTACAGGTGAACTTCCATAGCTCGATTCAGTTAGTTTCAAAGCAAGCTAGAGGTTGGAGAAGCATCCCTGAACTTCAAGCAAGCTGTACAAGTCCTCAAATTCCATTGAAAGTACCCACATTGCTGTACACGATTCAAGCTGAACAGGTAAAAACATGGACTTCTATCTCTCAATCTAGGAAGAGTTAGGCTTAGGTTTATGAATGAAACATGCTCTACTCATGGCCCTGAAGCTACCCATATCATTACTTTTCATTTATGTTGTGTGTACTGAGAGAATTTTGAACCTGAACATTGGAAAAAAGTTAGGTCAGGAATTGGGGGAGGAGAAATTCTCTCTCATTTCTGAGAGTTAGAACAACTTTTTTATATGTTTAGAATCGTGACAGCTTGCTCTACATTATTGATGTTGTGATTTTTGTTAAAAGTCAAAGAATCAGGAGTTAGCTTTGGTGCAAGAGACGCGCGCGTTTTTTCATTCAAACATGGCTGGAGGTTGAAGACAAGCCCCTTGGGCTGGGCCTGACTTGTTTTTTCTGTTTGCACCACATTTTTCCACATACACCCCCCTGGTCCATTATGTGATATATTTGTCATTTTTGATTTTTTTCTTTTTGATTCTGATTTTATATTTTTGCTCAAACATGAAAAAACACTAAAAATATTTTTTCACATTTTTTTATATATTTATTTGGCATTTATTTGTTTTGTTAGGCATATATATGTAAATAATATGTTTCCTTTTATTTAAAACCCTAGAAAATAATACAAAATATTTATCTTTTTTAGTCCTTATTTTTTATTTACCTTTTTGAAAACATTTTCTTAAAATATACTTTTTTATATAAATAATAAATATTTTATTTTTGTATATATTTAATATATTTAATACATAATATAAATACTTATATATTTATTAGAATATTTAGAATAAAAATACAAAAATAATACATTTTTATTTTTATTAATATTTGACCTCAAAAATTACTTTTTCATAATATAGTTCTCTTTTATTTATTTTTGTATATAATTAATAAATATTGTATATAATACATAATAAATACCTTTTTATTTACAAAATTAGGGTTTTGCCCTAAACCATGAAAATATCCAAAAATTAACTTTTTTTATTTTTGTTTATATGTCACATGAAAAATACTTTTACATACATATAAAAATCATTTTTTTTTGCATCTTGCATATTTATTGTATTTATTCAATTATTGTACAATTAAATAACTTGTATATTCAATTTGGATTGTAATAGCTTAGATTTAAATTTCTTGCTAAATATCCCCATTTGAACATTTGTACCCCCCATCCCATAATTATGTTGTAATAATTTAGGATTTTATTTTTCGCATTTTAAAGCTTTCCAATTATGCCATGATAGGCCTAGGGTTTGCATGCAAAAATCAAAATAAAGAAAAATAGCTTGACCTAATTCAAAGACAAAAAGCATGAAAATGGACAACACCAATCACACTTGCACCCCTAGGGTTACTCCACTTGTTGCCTTCAATAATGGGCCATGTTGCATGTTGAGTTTCTTTGGCAAAACAAAACAATTCAAATGATCATAGTCCCTCAATGACGCTTTCGAAAGTTGCCTAAAAATGATCAAGTCCCTTAAAGGAAAAATTGCCAAAGACACTTGGCACTATTGCAATCATGGTCTAAACGATGACCCGCGCCCGTCCCGTTAACATCCTAACACAAGATTGTCCACCAAATACAATGGTGGAACAATACTGTTAAAAGGGTTAAAACATAGGAAAGATCTTTGAGAAATTTAGGGTAGATAGCTCTTGGTTACTTGACTAATCTTGCAAAACAATCCTTGCCATTTTTCAAAACACACATCACCACACATTTCAAAAACATCTTACAAAACATTGAAAACTTTTCAAAAGACAAATACATCTTTGTATACATTCAAACATGAATCATTACAAAGGTTGCCACAACAATGACCTCTTTTCAAAACATTTTAAAACCCACACACAAAGCACCATTTCAAACAATTGAAAATGCAAGGCAAGTGATCTAAGCAAGTAACTAAGAGCCCATGGATAACCATGGATAGAAAGGGTGCTAATACCTTCCCTTTCTATAATCTACACCCCGAACCCAAGAAAACATCTCAAAGGTTTTTGCTGTGCTTTTTAACCTTTCCTTAGGATAAAATAAAAAGTCGGTGGCGACTCTTGCTAAACCGAAACATTTGCGAAAACAAACGCAAAACCCAAGTCAGTTCTCCCACCGTATCACAGAACTGGCGACTCTGCTGGGGATTTCTTAAAAATGGAGTAACCTTAGGGCTTAGATCACCCTCTTGCATGATTAATTGTTTGCTTTGATTGCTTTATACTTTGGTTCTCTTGTTTGGGCTTGAAATCCTACACCCGGATTTGGGGAAACATTCATAGATAGCAATACATTGTGGAAACTGTGCAGGGTATACCAACACAGTTGAAGCAATAGCTATATTAGTGCGACATATTTGTGAGTACCGGTAACCCTTGAGTTCAATCAAGGAGAGTACGGGGCCGCTGAGTGATGTCACTAAACACTAATGACCTAGAACCTTACTTGACCATCTTGGCCTTTCATTAGGGGTAGTGAGATGACCGGCTTTGGTGCAGTCCGAAGTTGGTAGATACTCGATACTACACTCACTGAGGGTTATTTTCTTGGAATATTTTGGTCGCTAGTTAAGTGGCTAAACCAAAACAATGAACATGGAAAACAATCCAATGATATTGAGCTACTTAGAACCCGGTTACTATTTATAGGACAGGTTTTTAAGCCAACTACACTCAAGAGGGTACTTACCTATGAAACCCCATGCAAGCCTGAAACTAGGGTTTTGTGGATTGCTTGTACATATGTTTGTGCATACATCATGAACATCATAGAGCATCATATGCATCCACTAACCATTTCAAGGGTTTGGATCTTCATCTTTGTTCTTGTTTTGTAGGTCATGGAAATTCTTCGCAGGAAAACTATCCAAGTCAACCTTGTGAGAATCCCTCCTCAACTCAAGGAGCTCACATCTAGAATTCCGGAAAGCTCTCTCTTCAGTGAAAGACATGGTAGACTGCTCAGCCTAGTCAACACCAGCATTGAAGAAGACATGGTAAAGGTGTTGTTCCAGTTCTTTGACCCCCTTCACCACTGTTTCACATTCCCCGACTATCAATTGGTGCCCACTTTGGAGGAATTTTCTTAACTCTTGAGAATTCCTATTCTTAATCAACTACCCTACAACGGTACGGAAAAAGAACCAAAGCCTGAAGATGTTGCTCAACCACTACACTTGCAACCATCTGACATCAAGGGGCATTGGGAAACTAGAAGCGGTGTCAAAGGCTTCTTGGCAAAATTCTTGTTTGAGAAGGCACAAGAGTGTTGGAATTCATTGGACCTACAAGCCTTTGAAGAAATTGTAGAACTCCTCATTTATGGGTTGGTCCTGTTCCCAAATCCTGACCAGCTTGTAGATGTCAACGCCGTCAAGATTTTCCTATCCAGGAATCCAATACCAACATTGCTTGGGGAAATTCTTCACTCATTTTACACACGAACAATGAGAAAGAGGGGTGTTCTCAAGTGTTGTACTCCTCTCCTTGCAAGGTGGTTTATTTCGCACCTTCCACAATCTGTCTTGAAGAATAACCAAGGCTTAAGGTGGTCACAATGATTGATGACCCTCACACACTCTGATGTACATTGGTGTTCTCGGTCCAGAGAAAATGTCATCATCATCGATCGTTGTGGAGAATTCCCTAATGTTCCATTACTTGGCATTAGAGGAGGTATTACCTACAACCCTTGTCTAGCTTTGAGACAATTTGGATATGCACGGAGGGATGGCCCTCATGACATGCTGATTCCTGACCTAGTTTTTGACTTCGACAACAATACGCAAGGACTTCGCCAAAGGTTCATCAGAGCTTGGAGGATGCCTAACAAGGTAGACAGCAAGACACTGGGGCACAAGAACTCCATCCCTCTTGAGCCTTATCTCAAGTGGGTACGAACTCGAGCCCAGAGTCTAATGATGCCCTACCCTCATGTTCTCCCTGTGATTAAAGAGCCCGTTAAGGAAGGAGAGGTTCCCTACACCATTCTGTATCCTGACATGCCAACATCATGGGAGGAGATGCAGAAGAGTTGGATCCAACTCAAGGAGGAACGAAATACTTTTGAAGCCAGCTTCTATGCCAGTGAGAAGAAGGTTTTGGAGCTTACCCGCCGACTCCATGAGGAAGAGACCCTCAACACCTACATCGCACCAAAGAGGATGCGCAACGTCTTTTTACCTTGAGAAGTTTTGTAATATTTGGCCCATGGGGCATTTATGTACTGACAAAATTTCTTCTTATTAATATGACGTGTGTTCATTTTGTCTGCAACAATTTTGAATTTTATAAATCCTTGAATGCATTGCATAAATAAGCATATCATTCATCATGCGCATAAGCAGGTCTCCACACCAGGTTTCCTTATCTTTCTGCTGTTTATTACAGTAAGATGGATCTCGAACAGACGGTCAAGGATTTGCAGTCTCAAAACTAACAGTTTCAACATCTCCTGATGACCTTGGCAAAGGGTCAGGAGGATCTAAAAGCCCTTCTTGGGAACAAAGAGCAAGTGAAAAAGAAGAAGAAAAGAGTCGGGGTGGCTACCCTGGGAAGAAGGTTTAAGGGTGAAGCCAGAAGAGTTCTTGAATTTCCCCCTACGTCTGAAGAGGGAACCAGTAAAGGAAAAGGGGTTGCGGTACTTTCCGAATCCGAAGCTGAAGAAGACGAAGACTACTCAGAGAAACAATACCCGCCCGCCGACGATAAGTACAAAAACTTGGAAGACAGGTTGGCAGCTATGGAGCTGCAGAGAGTTCCCGACTTAGATTTCGAAGATTTGGGATTAATTGCTGGAATTGTGATCCCCCCGAAGTTTAAAGTGCCGATTTTTGTAAGATATGACGGGCTGTCTTGCCCAAAAATGCACCTAAGGTCGTATGTCCGAAGAATCCAACCTCATACTTCTGACAGAAACCTTTGGGTACACTTCTTTCAAGATAGCCTGTCTGGCACTCAGCTAGACTGGTTTTACAAGCTGGAAAGGTCAGAGATACATAGTTGGGAAGATCTGGCAACTGCTTTTTATCGCCAATATCAGTATAACTCTGACTTGGCGCCAACCCGCACTCAGCTACAGAGTATGGGGATGGCCTCAGGTGAGGGATTCAAGGAGTACGCCCAGAAGTGGCGCGATCTGGCCGGAAGAGTGCAGCCACCTCTTTCTGATAGAGAACTTGTTGATATGTTCCTGGGGACCCTGTCTGGTCCATTCTTTAACCATCTGATCGGTAGCTCTTCCTCGGGGTTTACTGAATTAATTCTGACTGGCGAGAGGGTAAAAGCCGGCATCAAGAATGGGAAGATTCAGAAAGATGCCTCTGCATCTACAACTGTTAAGAAATCATTTCCGGTGAAGAAGGAAACAACTGTTGTGTATTCTCAGAGAAGAGCGGGGAAGACTGAGCGCCGGCCGACTGTGGGGGCCGTGATGATCCAAAATCCATCAAGTGATCAGCCTCGCGGAAATCAGTCCAGACCTAAACAACAATGGGGAGAACGGCCACCACGGTAGTTCACCCGCATTAATATGACGCCCGCGCAAGTTCTTCCGCACTTGTTAAAGCTGAATCTCACAAATATCAAAGAAGCGCCGAAAAATGTGAATACAACCTCACTAGCTTACAATGCCAATGCCAAATGCGCCTACCATTCCGATAGCGTCGGACATGACACAAACAATTGTTGGGCGCTAAAAAATAAAATTCAAGACTTGATAGATACAAAAGAGGTGGAGTTCGATGCTCCAGAGAAGCCAAACGTGATATCGGCTCCGATGCCGAAGCATGGTCGAAATGTCCATGCTATTGAGGAAGATTTGTATGTCTCTGATGTCAATGACCTGATAACTCCGCTGTTAACCATCAAATTAAATATGTTAAAGGCTGGGATTTTCTCGGGATGCAAAGAAGATTGCTACTGTTGTTACTCTCTACCAATCGACTGCCCGTTACTGAATAAAGGCATCCAAGGCCTAATGGACAGTCAACAAATTCTGTTTGAAAAGGTTCCTGCTATTCCAACCCCTTCTGAAGATGTTTCAATTATCACCATTCACGCCAATCTTTCCAAGGCCGTCAAAAAGCCTGTTAAGATTACATCCGCTACAAAGTCTGTTCCTCTGAAAATAACTATGCCGGGGCCTGTCCCCTACAGTTCTGAAAAATCAATACCATGGAATTACGGTGGAGAAATCTACTACCATGGTATTAAACAATTTGAAGTAACCAAAGGAAGCTCTGATGAAGAAGATGCCAGCATTGGAAACATTGCCGGCACAAGCAAGATCACTCGAAGTGGAGAATATTTTCTCCAGAGATTGCCCCCCCAAAGGCAATCTTTGGACCCTCATCTGCTGCCAAAGTTATTCCTGCACCGATAAAACTTTCCGCAAGAACCCCGTTGATTGAAGATGTTGTTATTCCTGTTGTTGTCCCTCCTACTTCTGCTGATAAGGGGAAAGGGGTCCAAGATGAGCTCGTCAGGACGAGGGCTCAACCTTTGGTCATCCCGGAAACCTCTAAGAAAGAGATGGAGGAGATCCTGAAGATAATTAAAAAGAGTGATTATGATGTGGTAGAGCAACTGGGGAAAACCCCCTCGAAGATCTCCATGTTAGCATTGCTACTTTGTTCAGAGGAGCACGCCAAAGCATTGATAAAGTTCCTGAAGACAACCCATGTGCCCCAAGAAACCTCTGCCGACCAATTCCAAGATTGCGTGGCCAGTCTTACAGCAGACAACAGTTTAGGTTTCTCTGATGCTGACCTAACCTCAAAAGGAAGAAAGCACAACGATGCACTACATGTGTCAGTAGAATGCCAAGGAACTACTCTAGCCCATGTTTTGGTCGACATTGGTTCTTCTCTGAACGTGCTGCCTAAGAAGGCTCTCGACCGATTAGACTGTGAAGGCTTGGAGCTAAGGCCAAGTAATATCATTGTAAGGGCGTTTGACGGATCAAAGAGAATGGTACACGGGGAGGTAGACATTCCCATTAAGGTTGGCACAGAGGTTTTCCCCTCAACTTTCTATGTGATGGACATCCGTCCGTCATACTCTTGCTTATTGGGGAGACCATGGATACACAATGCTGGGGCAGTCACCTCTTCCCTACATCAAATGTTGAAGTACCCCGTCAAAGGAAAAATCATAACCGTGCACGGTGAAGAAGAATATATGATCAGCCACCTGAACTCCTTTCGGTATGTAGAGGTAGAGGGTGAATTCATTGAAACGCCATTCCAGCACTTTGAGGAGGTCTCTCCTGAGGTGGCAGTAGCCAAAGCGGTAGCCGAGGTACCAAAGCAGATGGCCAGGATGGCATCTCTAAAAGACGCGAAGGCCGCATTGAAGGAAGGAAAGAGCTCGACATGGGGGCAGTTGCCGGATATCCCTCACAAAACAGACAAGTTTGGATTAGGATTCACTGCTGCGGGGAAGAAAGCTATGCGTCGCTCAAAGGTTGAAAGAACACCCATCAAGATCTCTCCTTATGGGATCAATGCTTTGGAAGGCTAAGACGAAGAGGCCAACATTGAAGATTGGATCTACCCAACCATCGAGGGAGGACTACGCAACTGGGAGGCAAAGGACTTTGTCCCCATTACTTTTATTAACCAGTAATTATCTGTCAAACATTTCCTGTGGTCTGTAATAATTACTTTTGAACAATCCGTGCACTACTTTTTCACCTCATGCCTTGCCCGGGGCATGTAGGTCCATTTGTAAGGGTTTTGATTATCTTCATATCCATATGCCATGTTTAATGATTCATTGGACGTTTTTCATTGATAAACTGTTGTGTTCATTTTCTTTCCTTTTTGCATTTTTTGTTTAAGGATGGCTATCCCTTACACACACCCACACTCACAAATACAGGTACCCATCCACTCTGGATTCTATGGGTGACTATTCTGCTATGTCCTTCAATAACTCTGAAGATCTGGTCAATCAGGCTGAGTATGAAGATGACGAAGGTTGTGAAGTACCAGGGGAATTAGCCAGACTTTTACAGCAAGAAGAAAGGGCCATCTTACCTCACGAAGAGTTGTTGGAAACTGTCAACTTAGGAACAGAGGAAGACCGGAAAGAAGTACAAGTGGGTGCCAATCTGGAACCAAGTATCAAGGGGCATCTGATGCAGCTGTTAAATAAGTACGTTGGAATCTTCGCCTGGTCTTACGAAGACATGCCGGGTTTAGACACAGACAACGTGGTTCACCGTCTCCCTACAAGAGAAGATTGTCCACCGATAAAGCAAAAAGTCCACCGAATGAGGCCCGACATGTCTGAGAATATTAAAGTAGAAGTGATGAAGCAATTCAACGCTGGCTTTATGGCTATTACATCCTATCCACAATGGGTTGCTAACATCGTTCCAGTTCCTAAAAAAGATGGCAAGGTCAGAATGTGTGTGGACTACCGGGATTTGAATAGGGCCAGCCCCAAAGATGATTTTCTGCTACCGCACATTGACATTTTGATCGACAACACAGCTCAGCACAAAGTGTTTTCCTTCATGGATGGATTCTCGGGCTACAACCAAATTAAAATGGCCCCCGAGGACATGGAGAAAACAACCTTTGTTACACAATGGGGTACTTTCTGTTACAAGGTGATGTCGTTCGGACTGAAGAGCGCAGGGGAAACTTATCAACGCGCCATGGTAGCTTTATTTCATGATATGATACATCATGAGATCGAAGTTTACGTAGACAATATGATAGCTCGGTCACAAACAGAGGAGGAACACCTTGAACATCTAGAAAAGCTGTTTGCCAGGTTGAAAGAGTACAAACTCAGGCAGAATCCAAGTAAGTGTACTTTTGGAGTTAGGTCTGGTAAGCTTCTAGGGTTTATTGTCAGCAACAAAGGCATTGAGGTCGATCCAGCAAAAGTGAATGCAATACAAGAGATGCCTGCTCCCCGTACTAAAAAGGAGGTTAGAGGGTTCTTGGGGCGCTTAAACTATATTGCCAGATTCATCTCTCATCTGACTTCTACCTGTGAGCCAATTTTCAAATTATTAAAGAAAGATCAGGTAGTCGAATGGAACGACGATTGCCAAGCTGCTTTTGATAAGATCAAGGAGTATTTCCTAGAACCTCCTATTCTGATGCCACCCGTCGAAGGAAGACCATTGATCATGTATCTGACCGTCTTGGATAACTCAATGGGGTGTGTTTTGGGCCAGCATGACGGGTCTGGTCGAAAAGAGCATGCTATTTATTACCTTAGCAAAAAGTTTACCGACTGTGAGACTCGCTACTCACTGCTCGAGAAAACTTGTTGCGCTTTGGTATGGGCTGCTCGCCGACTAAGGCAGTATATGCTGACTCATACCACCTTGTTGATTTCCAAAATGGATCCTATCAAGTATATCTTCGAGAAGCCTGCTTTATCTGGAAGAATAGCTAGATGGCAAATGATCCTAACTGAGTATGACATCATTACACCACTCAAAAAGCTATAAAAGGGAGTGTACTAGCTGATCATCTAGCTCATCAAGCTATCGAAGATTATCAATCCATGAGATTTGACTTCCCAGACGAGGACATCATGAATTTGGACAACATTAAAGGTAACGGACCGTATGACGGACCTGAAAAGGGATCCCGATGGACCCTGTACTTTGATGGTGCTTCAAATGCACTTGGAAACGGTATCGGTGCGGTACTCATTTCCCCGGAAGGTTGTCACACACCTTTCACGGCCCGAATCTGCTTCAGCTGCACAAACAACATGGCTGAATATGAAGCTTGCATCTTTGGTCTCAAGGCTGCTATAAACTTGGGGATCAAATCTTTGATCGTATTTGGGGACTCGGCTTTGGTTATCAGTCAAATCAAAGGAGAGTGGGATACCAAGCATCCTAATCTTATCCCATACAAAGAACATGTCCTAACATTGTTGCCTCATTTCGAGCAAATTACCTTCGAGCATTTCCCGCGAGAAGAGAATCAGCTAGCAGATGCTCTGGCTACAATGTCTTCCATGTTTAAACTCAACTGGGATAATGAGGCTCCCCAAATCACCATCGAGCGAATGGATTAACCTGCACATTGTCACGAGATTAATACCGAAGAAGTAGTGGAACAACCCTTGTTTCACGAAGTCAAAAGGTATCTCCAGACTAGAGAATATCCCGAAGGAGCTTCCGTAAATGACAAGAAGTTCCTAAGGAAATTTGCTGCCAAGTTCTTCCTGAGAAATGGCATCCTCTATAAGCGCAACCATGATTGTGTTTTACTCTGATGTGTAGACAAAGCTGAAGCAAAGTTAATGATGACCGAGATGCACAGCGGTACATTTGGCACTCACTTGAGCGGGCATACTATGGCTAAAAAGATCCTAAGGGCGGGCTATTACTGGTCTACCATGGAAGCAGATTGCCATCAGCATTCCCGTACCTACCACAAATGTCAAGTCTACGCTGACGAGATTCATATTCCTCCGGTTCCTCTCAACATGTTGACAGCTCCTTGACCATTTGCAATGTGGGGCATTGACATGATTGGAGAGATCAAGCCCACGGCATCCAACAGACATCGCTTCATCCTGGTTGCCATTGATTACTTCACCAAATGGGTCGAAGCAGCTTCCTTCGCCTCTGTTACTAAAAATGTGGTTTCCCGCTTCATCAAGCAAAACCTCATATGCCGGTATGGTGTTCCGGACAGGATCATCACAGACAACGGTACAAATCTGAATAATACTATGATCACCTCATTGTGAGAACAGTTCAAGATTTATCATCACAATTCATCTCCCTATCGGCCGAAGATGAACGGTGATGTTGAAGCTGCGAACAAAAACATTAAGAAGATCATTCAGAAAATGACAGTCACTTACAAGGACTGGCATGAGATGTTGCCGTTTGCTCTGCATGGATACCGTACGACGGCACGTACTTCAACCGGGGCAACCCCATTTTCTTTGGTATATGGCATGGAAGCTGTCCTGCCCATGGAAGTTCAGATTCCTTCTCTAAGGATTATGAAGGAGGCAGGTTTGAATGAAGATGATTGGATTCAGACCCGACTTGATCAACTCAATTTGATCGACGA
Organism: Vicia faba; assembly: GCA_948472305.1. Taxonomy (NCBI): domain Eukaryota; kingdom Viridiplantae; phylum Streptophyta; class Magnoliopsida; order Fabales; family Fabaceae; genus Vicia; species Vicia faba. The sequence goes on along the minus strand of CATIWC010002482.1, from coordinate 141,181 downwards.
GAAGCGACTCGTTGCTGTCTGCCATGGTCAAACGTATCAAAAACGGATGATCAAGGCTTTCAACAAGAAAGTCAGATGACAAGTATATCAAGTCGGAGATCTCGTAATCAAGCGGATTATCCTGCCGCAAAGTGATCCCAGGGGCAAATGGACTCCTACATACGAAGGACCATTTGTGATCAAGAGCATATTTTCTGGTGGTGCAATGATTCTGACCACCATGGACGGCGACGATTTGCCGCACCCTGCGAACGCAGATATAGTCAAAAGATACTACGCGTAAAATAACCCGACAAGTCGAAAACCCGAAAGGGCGGCTTGGGCAAAAATGGGCATCCTGGTGGACCGAAAACCCGAAAGGGCGGTTCAGGCAAAAATTAGGGATAAAACAAAAAAATTTGTACACCCGGCAAGTTGAAAACCCGAAAGGGCGGCTTGGGCAAAAAGGGGTTCCCGGTGGATCGAAAACCCGAAAGGGAGATTCAGGCAAAAGTTAGGGAATTAAAGCGTATGACTATTTCTCGTCGGATCACTTAAAGGACAATCTCTTCATCAACCAGTTCCAAGCTTCTGATCAATCCAGTCATCGGCAGACGAAGCATTGAATGGACAGATATTCAGAGTTGTGAAGGCTATAGCAGAATGGAATCCCATGGAATTGTTTCACATAGCCATCTTTCTTTTGTATAAATTTTTCAGTATTTACGACGACATCCTCTTACTAGGATGGTTGTCTCCTTTGTACAAATATACTCATAAAAAGTTAATACAAATACTTTTCCAAATACAGAAATTTGCTTTGTCTTCTCTTGTTTTTCTACATTTATGTTTTATTTTGAGAAACGTCCAATGTTTTATTAAATAGGCATATGCATTTGAACATAATCATTTTCCTTACAAATCAAGAGAGATAATTACTGATAGGTTGAAGGTACAGGTAGATATTTCGATACCCTTTCAGAAGAAATCGCCAGCAGATCTAAAACTCCAAATTCCTCGATCCAGAACTTAATTCCTCAAACAGAGGTAAACTTCAGGATCCTTAGTAGAGAAAGCTTTCCCAACACTGATTTCCCTAGCCAGAGAGCCTTCTAGAACTCAATTCCCCTCAGAGTTAAATTTCAGAATCCCCAATGGAGCCTTAAAAATCTGAAAGTCCAATTCCCAGCGGAACTAAAATTTCCAACCATCAACCCCCAACGGTACTAGACTAACAGCCTTTCTCCCCCACAGAGATGCTTCCCACCAAACTGAAGATTCTCAGTCGTACCTCTCCAGCATGAGTCTATCAGGTTCTGAACTCCCTAGTAAAGATCATCAGAAGTTCTCTTTCCCGCAAGTCACCAGGGAATACCAGTTCCCCAGCAGTGGTCCCAAGATCCCTCAACAACTGAAGATCTTGCATTTCCCCAAGCGGAGAAAAGGCTCATTCTCAGTTCCTCACAGGATAATCAGATGTTCTCCAGTGAAGATCTCCTCAAGACAAGAATCCCCATAAGATTGGTATACAACCCAAGCTCCTAATTCTCCAGCAGTAGTCAACAAGTATGTCTCATCCTCAGCAATCAAAATTCTTGTCTTCCCCTGCAGCAGTCAAGGATTCACTTTCCCTGGCAGCAATCAAGATTCTTTATCTCCAGGAGTCATCTATCCTCAGCAAGACAACTCTTCAGCTTACATGCACATTCATTTACATTCATATCATAAACATTGATATAACATATATTGCATCATACATATCATGCAACATAACTTTATGTTTTAGCTAACATTTCACCCTTTTCAGGATGAGATTAAAAGGCTATTATTAACAATTATTCAGATACAGTATGGATACACCCTAGACACGGCGGTCATTCTATTACTCATTCAAAATTTCAAGTCAGATACAGTACAGATACACCCCAGACACGGCGGTCATTCTACTACTCATTCAGACTACAGCAATCAGATACAGACTAGATATGCTCCAGACACGGCAGCCATTCTATCTCTCATTCAGATTCATTTATCCACCACAAGGTTCAATGCATTCCAAACACGAATACCATTCTGACCCTTACAACAGCAGTTTAATTCTCCCCAGTGCGTTCGCCACGGAAGTCATTCTGTCATTTATTTAGATCCTAGTTAATGTTTCAGATACACTCCAGACACGGAAGTCATTCTGCTACTCATACGACTTTCAACTTCAGATACAGTCTAGATACGCTCCAGATATGGTTGCCATTCTGTCACTCATTCAGAATTTGTCCCCAGCACGCAGTTGCTCCATACAGATGTTTCTCTGTTACCCAGATACAATACAGATACACTCCAGACACGGCAGTCATTCTGATATTCATTCTACAAGCACAGTTACAGCTCAGATACGCCCCAGACACGGAGGCCATTCTTCTGCTCATACAAACTCAGTCCTTAGATGCAGTTCAAATGCATTCCAGACACGGATACCATTTTGATCCTCATTCTTCTGACCTATCACATCGCAGTTCAACAAACATTCCAGATGGAATCTTTAAGCCCATCCCTGACAAGATTCTGTCACCCTTTCAGATGGCATCTTTAAGCCCATCTCCAAATGGCATCTCTAATCCCATTCCCGCATCCATTGTTCTGACGAGTGCAAATTTAAGGGCACTCTAGTGTCCAATCTCCTTTTACCTTCGAGACGCGAAAGGCAAACTTGCCAATCTAACTCTTCAGGTGCAAGAAGATTGAACAGGGGCAACTGTTGTACCCCAAAATTTTCCCTCTCATTTCATCAACTTTTTCTCACCACAAGACCCTTGGAGCTCAAGATCAAGTTAGGGTTTGCTCTGCTCAAGACTCCTCCTTGCACTGTTGACCCAAATTAGGGTTTGAGTTTGCACAAAGATGTTTTGACCTAAAAGGCCCAGAATGACTTCCATGCTTCATGTTGGACCCATAAGTTTATCCATACCAAGTTTCAAGCCTTGATTCCAATCTTTGGCCAGTCAATTGGACAGTTGACCTAGAAATCAGTTGTATTGGGGAAAAAGTCAACTGTGGTCAATTGACAGTCAAACCTCATGATTTTTGACCCACATCAACATATTAAACTCATATGGACCATTTGATCAAGTTTGGATCACAATTCCACAAGAAATTTGATCAGATCATCAAAAGGGCAAAATGGTCATTTTTAGGGTTTTGACTGCACAAAGGCAATTTTTGACTGTTTGACCTGGATAATGGCAAACCAAGCTCACATATGGACTCAAGGATTCAATGGCATGGTCTTGACACATTCAACAAGTTCAAAAGATCCCAAATGCACAAGATTGACAGATGAATTTTCCAGTCAACTGATCAAAATTTAACTGTATACTGAAAAGTCAAACTTCGACTTTTTGGTCAAAATCAAGTGTCAAGATTCATTTTTCATCAAAACATGTCAAATTATGAAACTTGTTCATCAAGAAATCAAAAATTACAAATTAGGATTTGAAATGAAGAAATTTCATAACTTAGAAATTTTCTAAGTTATGAAATTCCCTAATTTTTTCATAACTTTGTCCCATTTTTTCATCAAGATGTATTTGGATTCAAACCAAACTCAAAACATGAAAGTTATAGTCCATTGCAAAATCTACAACTTTGATTCACAAAGTTTTCTCAAAAGAAGCTTGTAGCTCAAGTTATAATTTTTGGAATAGGGGTGCAAAACATTCTTAACTTAGAAATTTTTTGACCTATTTTAGGCAGGATTTTTGCCCAACTTCATGGCCACTTTTCACATGCTTCCACTTGGAATCTCAAATTGCATTACAAATATGGATTGTAGTACACATTCCAAGCTTTCCAAATTGTCCAAGAACTTCTCAAACACCCTTGTGGTTAGGAAGAATCGAATTGGCAAAGTTGGGCAAAAGTCACTTTTGTTCATGACCAAATGCATGTTCATAACATGGGCATTTTTGAAATCAGCTTGTACAAGCTAGATTACAAGCCTCTAACCCTTCTCACACTCAATAATTAAATGCCAAACCAATGTGCCAAGATGTTATTTTTTTCATTTGGTCATTACACACAAAATTAATCCATAATTAGAAAAAGTAACTTTGCCATTTTTGAAAAGTAATGCTTTATGTCAAATACAAATCCAAGAGGCATGGGCCAGATCTTTGAAGCTTGCATTTTGTACATAAATCACTCTGATCAAGAACAAGAGGTGCAGCATAGTTTAGGGCATTGGACAAGCCTGTTTTGAAACTTGCATTTTCTTGCTTCAAGTAGAAGAAAACTTGCATAACAGATCCCATCTCTCATTCCTGTAACAACTAGCCAAAGCCAAGTTTGTAAACACTTTCCATACATCATAACTGACCTAAGGCACGATTAAACCCTCCCTCATACCTCCTCAAACACAAAAACACCATCCTCTTGCAAAAACAAGGCACCTGCTGCAGATTGAGGTCCGCAACTCAATCCACTCGTGCACTTTGGCTAATAACCTTGCAAACACATTCCATACCATCCATTGAAACTGTTCCAAGCCCTAAACACCAGCTGTAACACTCCTAACCCCATCTGCCATTTTCATTTTTCAGTTTTGCAGGTGAACTTCCATAGCTCGATTCAGTTAGTTTCAAAGCAAGCTAGAGGTTGGAGAAGCATCCCTGAACTTCAAGCAAGCTGTACAAGTCCTCAAATTCCATTGAAAGTACCCACATTGCTGTACACGATTCAAGTTGAACAGGTAAAAACATGGACTTCTATCTCTCAATCTAGGAAGAGTTAGGATTAGGTTTATGAATGAAACATGCTCTACTCATGGCCCTGAAGCTACCCATATCATTACTTTTCATTTATGTTGTGTGTACTGAGAGAATTTTGAACCTAAACATTGGAAAAAAGTTAGGTCAGGAATTGGGGGAGGAGAAATTCTCTCTCATTTCTGAGAGTTAGAACAACTTTTTTATATGTTTAGAATCGTGACAGCTTGCTCTACATTATTGATGTTGTGAGTTTTTGTAAAAAGTCAAAGAATCAGGAGTTAACTTTGGTGCAAGAGGCGCGCGCGTTTTGTCATTCAAACATGGCTGGAGGTTGAAGACAAGCCCCTTGGGCTGGGCCTGACTTGTTTTTTCTATTTGCACCACATTTTTCCACATACACCCCCCTAGCCCATTATGTGATATATTTGTCATTTTTGATTTTTTTCTTTTTGATTCTGATTTTATATTTTTGCTCAAACATGAAACAACACTACAAATATTTTTTCACATTTTTTTATATATTTATTTGGCATTTATTTGTTTTGTTAGGCATATATATGTAAATAATATGTTTCCTTTTATTTAAAACCCTAGAAAATAATACAAAATATTTATCTTTTTTAGTCCTTATTTTTTATTTACCTTTTTGAAAACATTTCCTTAAAATATACTTTTTTTATATAAATAATAAATATTTTATTTTTGTATATATTTAATATATTTAATACATAATATAAATACTTATATATTTATTAGAATATTTAGAATAAAAATACAAAAATAATACTGTGATTGGTGGAAATATAACTGACTGTATAAAGCTGGTTCACGAAATGTCGCGGTAAGCAAGAGTCACCACCGTCTTTTATGTTCTCCAACATGGAAAGGACAAAAGCACATCAAAATTCCTTCTTTGAGAATGTTTCTCGGTTCGGGAGGTAGATTTATAGAAAGAGAAGGTGTTAGCACCCTTTCTATCTGTGGTTATCCACGGGCTCTTAGGTACTTGCTCTTATGTTTTCAAAAATGTTTGCTTTTCAAATGTGTGTGGGTTTTGAAAAAGTTTCGTTTGAAAAATTTCTAAGTAACTCTTGTATCTGTCCTCAAGAGTGTATGAAAAATTTGTTTGAAAACTTTTTTGAAAGTGTAGGTGCGAAAAGATGTTTTTTGTTTTTGAAAGAGCAAGTACCCAGGAGACATCTACCCACTCTAAGGAATTAAGCTGTGTAAGAGTCCTTTAGACAGTACTATCCCACTATTGAGAAGTAGGTAGCACCGTCGTTGGAGTTATTCGGGTCAATTCGATTATAGGGACATGTGTGGTCATCAAAGCAATAGTAGGACGCCTTAGCGGTAACCCTAATGTCCTAGATCCTTTTTATCCGAGGCAACCGTTTTGAGGCAACAGGATCTTTAGACAGGAGGGCGACCCCTAAGACACCCTATACTTGACGACCACGTTCGAGGCAACGAGTGAGGCGTACCCTAGAAATGGCATGTGCATTGTGTGTTGTTTTCATGTTAATTGTCTTTGTTTATGTAATTTGTGAGCTACGAGTTGTTTTTATTTACCATACATTCTTTCATGCATTTAACAGTTAGGGGGTGCGGAAAGTAAACTGCGGAAAGGTAAAAAGCTACGCTATTACAAGGCGCGGGTTTATACATCGCCAAAAATACAAAGACCCGTTTTTGATAAAGATGCGGAAAGTAAAAAAGCAATAAACCTAATTACTATTACATTCCGGAAAGCAGTTACATAATCCAAAAAACAATGTGCGAAAGAATTAAAATCGAGACGTCCTAGGGTTTTTGACCCTTTTGAGAATTTATGAATATTTGTCCTTTTGCTTGAAATTAAATTAAAATTAAACCTAATACTAATTTAATTAATTATTTACAAGAAAGATATTTTTTATGTTTTTTTTGTATTTAATGAAAATAAAGAAATCAAAATCAAAAGAAAACCCTAGGTCTAAGTTTATTTTAATTATTAAGAAAATTTTAAAGTTAACCTAATTTAAGCTAATTAATTAATTTACACGTCCTTTACAAAAATAATAATAATTAATAATGATAAAAATAATTAATTAAGAAAATGATTAAAAAAAGATCAAAACCTAATTCTATGTAATTTTTATTTATTAAGAAAAAGGATTAAAATTAAAACCTAAATTAAACTAAGTTAGTTATTAGTTTTTATTTACAAAAATAGGTTAATGGTGAATTTAATAAATAATTAAAATATATTTACGTTTTTTTGATTTCTGATTTTTATTAGGAAAATTAATTTGAGGTGAAATAATAATAATAATTAAAGCAATTAAACGAAATTCAAAAGAAAAGAAAATTAAATTAAATATGCAAACCAATGGGGTGTGATGGCCCAAAGTGGAGGTGAAATGCTGGAATTCAGGCCCAAGAAGCACAAAGCCTCGTTGACTTTTCCTGATCATGCGCTTGCTGGCTGACTAGGGTGTACCATGCTCCATATCTCCTGGCCTTCAGATTGTTGATCCTGGGCACTTGGCAAGCTTAGGCGTGAGGCTCATGGTGGACTATTGAATCATATGCTGCACTGGAATTGGTTAAGAAAAATATGAAGAAGCATATGGGGGAACTGGGAATCGAACCCACGTCCCAGTGTTTGCAAGACACGTCCACCACCACTGCGCCATCTGCAATTGTTTGTAATAATAATGATCAATAAACATAATATATGAAAAGTGCTAATTATATTGGGAACACAAAAAACACGCCACTCATTTGAATGCACCAGTCACATCTTGCCACGCCTGTTGTCTTCTTCGTTTCACCTTCAAATGTAAACAAGATAGCGGGGGTTTTAAACCCCCACAAACCAAAAGTCCCAATAATAACGATTAGAAGCACAGATCACATAAATTGAGCGCGAGGGTTTGGTTCAACTCGTATGGAGCTTCTGAGTTCAACCATATATGTCTCAAAGCCTGATTTTTCCTTAATAAGAAAGCCCTAATTTTCAAGCTTCTAAACCCTAGAACCCATTCATGGTGAATTGTGATTCAGAAGGCTATAACCAAATTGGATTATCCCAATCGCTTCAGAAGGTCCCTATTAGCATAAATCAACCAAGAAAATGGATTAAAAACGCATGAATCATGTTATGCAATTTTGGAAATATATTCAAACCGTGGGGCTCGTGTTCTTTGATTCTTCGCGTGTTAGGACTGGTTTTTGATGGCAATGGCTTCCTGGAGACTCAGGCAATATGTTTGAATCACTTTTAGGCTTTGAATTGTACTGCAAATAGGATTTCAGTTTCACAATGTTCTTGAGTTTTTTGCAATTTGGTTATATGGTTTCAGCAGCAATTGTGCGTTCTTAGCACTAGGGTTAGCTCTTGCATTTGTATTGGAACAGAATTAGGTTAAAACCTTGGCCCAAAAGTCCATGAATTTAAGTTTTTAATCTTTGATTTTCAATCATATAATTTCCAATCTTTTTTCAATGAAAACCTTGCCAATTTGGGAGATCTTGTCCCCTTGAGTGATGCACGAGATCTTTAGCATGTGTGGAGTGTATTTGCTTCATAAAAATATTTGACAACCATGCTTTGATATTTTTCTACAATTAAAACCAATTAAATGAATTAATAATAATAAAAATTCAATTAATTAATTAAAAATAAGAAAATAAATCATTTTAAGTTCAATGGGTCGTGCATAGGCTTTGGGTAAAGATTCAAGAAAGAATTTGAGGCCCATTAGCAAAATTGAAGTGTTTTAGGCAAAGTTGACTTTTGAAAGTTCCCAAAATTTTCCCAACTTCTCCAATGCATATCTTACTCAATTTTGAAGATATGAACATGTTCTTGGACATTTTGGAAAGGTCTTGAAGTCCTCTAACCAATGCCTTTGGTCCCATGTCAGTTTGATTTACGAATCTCAAGTTATGGTCTTTGACTTAAAGTGCCTTTTTGTTGACTTTTGAAAATGACCTATAATGTTGAAATTGATAACTTTTTTGTGAGAGCATTTCTTGGACTTGGAATGTGAAGATGAATTGTAGGAAATGTCATCCCCTTCAAAATGAGCATTGGATGGGATTTTTCTGAGGAACCATAAAAAAGTTATGCCTTGGTCAATTTGCAGTTGACTTTTCAACTGTCCCAAAATAGAAACTTTTGCTTCTTGGGACCTTTTGAGCCATGCTTGAGGAATCATGATCAAGAATTGATAAAATGATGATTGTGGCTTCAAAATAAGATGTTGACCAAAAATTTTGACTTTTGACTGTCAAATGACCATTTTGCCCCTGCAGTTGACTGTGAAGCAATTAGGGTTTTTGATTGTTCAACTTGATGTTGTGAGTCTTGAAACTTGACATATGTATGCTTGACAATGTATATAGGCATATGGAACTTGATTGAGCCCTTGAAAACCTTAATTTCTTTGCAAGAACCAAAACCCTAATTTTGAGTGTGTTAGGAGGCAATTGGACTGTGCAACCCTTGAGAGATTTTGAATTATTTGATCTTGCCAAATCTTGAAGAATACGGGAGGGCAAATTTTAGGGTACAACAGTTGCCCCTGTTCAATCTTCTTAAACCTGAGGATGTAGATTGGCTTGCGTGCCTTTCGTGATCCGAAGGTGGAAGATGATTGAACATTAGAGTGCCCAGAAATTTGCACTCGCATGGTGTAGTATCAGCAATGTGATGGCGGGAATGGGCTTATAGATGCCATTTGGAGATGTGGTGGATAAGAGGATGGGCTTATAGATGCCATCTGGAGATGTAACAGAATCTTGTCGGGAATGGGCTTATAGATGCCATTTGGAGACTGTTGGTAGGTGGATGGGCTTATAGATTCCATCTGGATGTGTCAGACCCTTGTCGGAAATGGGCTTATAGATGCCATTTGGAAATTCAAGGGATGGTTGAATCTGAGTAAGAAATAGAATAGCTTCCATGTCTGGAGCATATCTAGTCTATGTCTAATTGCTGACGTCTGAACGAGTAGTAGAATGATCGTTGTGTCTTGGGTATACCCATACTGCATCTGAATGAGTGACAAAATATTATCCGAATCTGGATCGTATTTGGAATGTCTTTTGAATGAATCTGGACTAAAAAATAGAATAGCCTCCAGGTCTGGAGCATCTCTAAGTTGTCTTTAGAAGTTTGAATCTGAATGAGCAATAGAATAGCGCCCGGGTCAGGAGCATCTCTAGGCCATCACTGGAGAGGAATCTGAATAGGCAAGAGAATAACATCCGGATATGGAGTATCTCTAAGCCATCTCTGAAAGGAAACTTTGAATAAGCAAAAGAATAGCATCCATGTCTGGAGCATTTCCAAGCCATTTCTGGGAAGAAACTCTGAATAAGCGATAGAATAGCATCCGGGTCCGGAGAATCTCTAAGCTATCTGAGAGGGGATATGAATAAGCAATAGAATATCATCCGCATCGGGAGCATCTCTAAGCTATCTTTGAAAGAGAATCTGGAATAAGTATCAGAAAGTAGCCATATCTGGGTCGCATCTGAACTATCTCTAGAAGGGAATCTGGAATAAGTATCAGAATGTATCCATGTCTAGATCGCATCTGAACTATATCTAGAAGGAATCTCTGAATAAACAATAGAATAGCATCCGTGGTTGGAGCATCTCTAAGTTATCTCTGAAAAGCAACTCTGAATAAGCAACAAAATAGCATCCGGTTTGGAGCATATCTGAACTATCTCTGAGAAGAACCTCTGAATAAGCAAAAGAATAGCATCCACATCTGGAGCATTTCCAAGCTATCTCTGAAAAGAAACTCTGAATAAGCGATAGAATAACATCCATATCTGGAGCATCTCTAAGCTATCTCTAAAGAGATAATCTGAATAAGCAAAAGAACAGCATCCATATCTGGAGCATTTCCCAGCTATATTTGAAAGGAAATCTGAATAAGCAACAGAATAACATCCGTGTCCGGAGCATCTCTAAGCTATCTCTGAAAGGAACTCTGAATAAGCAACAAAATAGCATCCAGTTTGGAGCATATCTGAACTATCTCTGAGAATAACCTCTGAATAAGCAAAAGAATAGCATCCACATCTGGAGCATTTCCAAGCTATCTCTGAAAAGAAACTCTGAATAAGCGATAGAATAACATCCATATCTGGAGCATCTTTAAGCTATCTCTGAAGAGACAATCTGAATAAGCAAAAGAACAGCATCCATATCTGGAGCATTTCCCAGCTATATCTGAAAGGAAATATGAATAAGCAACAGAATAACATCCGTGTCCGGAGCATCTCTAAGCTATCTCTGAAAGGAACTCTGAATAAGCAATAGAATATCATCCGCGTCGGGGGCATCTCTAAGCTATCTCTGAAATCTCTTTAATGTAGATATGCCCTGGCTAGATACATGTATCGAATCTACAATCAATCGCTCACAGATATGCCCTGGCTAGATACAGGAATCGAATCTGGAATTGCGACAGTTGATAGTAACCATCTTTGGATTGACCTTTTCCTGAAAAGGCAAAACATTAGTTGTATGCAATGTCATGATGTATGAAATGCATGATGTCATGATGTTCTCAAAAATAGATGAGATAGTGTCGTATGCACTTTATCATGTATGTATGCGGGATGTATAAAATGTGAAATGTTTATGAATGTATTCTCGTCTAGGAAAATAAATCCTTGACGAATGCCGGGAGCTTGTTAAATCATGGGCTGATGTTTGAAGAGTAGAGTTCTTCGCTTCCGCTGGGGATGATGATTGCAAGAATAAACCGGTAGGAGAAGATGACTCCGTTGGGAAACAAACTTGGTGAAGAGATTACTCTGCGGGGAATTACTCTGTGGGAAGAGATACTTCGCTGAGATTTGATGATAACTCCGCTGGGGATTCCGTTGATAAGTTATGTTGGAAGATTTGATGAACTCCGCTGGAGGATAGGAAGAACTTCGCCGAGGATGATCTTTCCGTGGTAATTAGCTGAGGATAACCCAGTTATAAGCTCTTGTGGGGAATAACCTTTGAATATGGTCGGGGAGAGACGCATGTACTCTGCAGGTGGTTAAGCTTCCAGAATCTACTGGGGATAAGCTTCCAGAATCTACTGGGGATAAGCTTCCAGAATCTACTGGGGAGATTGATTCAACTCTCCTGGGGAGACTTTTGGAATGTACTGGGGAATGGCTCCACTGAGGTGTCTGGTATTCTGTCGGGGAACAATCTTAGATTAAGACTGTCGGGGATGCTTGTAGAGGAATATCTGTATACTCCGCTGGGGAATATTGAGATCTTCTGGGAATACCCAACTTCCATAAGGCTGATAGTAGGCTAACTCTGCTCGGGGGAGAGTATTGCTGAGTTGCTGTGGGTACTGTGCCTTTTCAGGGCTAACGGGAGACCAACTCTGCTCGGGGGAGAGTATTGCTGACCCTGTCTTACTCTCGGGGGAGTGAAGGTATCTTGGTTACGTTCTTCAGCTGAATCTACCTTGTATCTTATGGACAAAGCAGCTAGTACAGTTTGGACCATTCTTATTGCCCCAGCTTCAGTGGGAGAAGGTACCTGTGAAGGCGCTTGATGACTGCCGATTTGACAAATCTTCTTCTGGTAGGCAAGTGATGAGATGACGGGACATAGTCGTACGCTTTTGATCCCTAATTTTTGCCTAGACCGCCCTTTCGGGTTTTCAGTCCACCGAGATACCCATTTTTACCCAAGCCGCCTTTTCAGGTTTTCGACTTGCCGGGTGTACAGATTTTTTCATTTCATCCCTTATTTTTTTTCCCGAACCCTTTTGGTTCGCCGGAAAGCCCTTATTTTTGTCTAGGTGTGTCAACCTAGCGGGTCTTTGATTGTGCGTAGTATTTTTCCGACTATGTCCGTGCTCTCAAGATGTAGGGAGGTGCCCCTGTCAGTAGTGTTGCGTTGCCCTACTACCAGAAGATCTTCGTTTGATCGTCCAATGCCCCAAGTGATCCAGATGGAGATTTGCCCCAAGTTGGTTGGCCTTTTGAGAGATTCTCCGAATCTTGACCTAACTGCCCCAGATGATGGACAATGATCACGTCTGCTCCTTGGTTGGAAGTACTTTTGTTCACTAGATATTCTTCGTGCGAATTTCTTTGTTGTTCGAACAAAAAAGTCATATGCAAACAATGTTATTTTAAAAATGCAAAGCCTATGTCTGTCTTGAAGTTTTTGAAAATTCAGTTTTTCATAAAAACAAGTGAATTTTTGTAAACTGTGACGTCAACTCGTTATTTTACCGCAAGCCTTAAGGAGTCAGGATACCTTTCGTAACAGTATGCTTTCGAACTAACCCATGCTTCAGCTAGGACTTTTAAGGGTTGTAACGTGGCCTGGTTCACGGTTTAAGAAACAAAGGATAAAGGCTCAAATTTTATTTGTACCCACCCGTTCTTCGTGATGTTCTTCAAACCTAAACTCAGCTAATCGTGCGTTAGACCTTGTTTGAGTCTTTGCTCTGATATTCCGGTGATGGTTCGGATGTTGACAATTTATTTTGAATAGGCAGTCACATTTTTTTTTGTTGAGGGTTTGTAGGACTTCTTTCTTTTCGATTTCATTATCCCTGTTTTTTTTTGCCTGAACTGTTTCTTTTGTGGTTACAGTCAGCGGGATGCCCCAGTTTTGTAAGTCTCCTTCATAGGTTTTGACTTAATGGGCTTTTATTTTGAGAAATGATGACTGCATGTCTTTATGATTCTTCGAAACCATCACTGTCTTTAATTTTGGAAGGACTTTTTTTTTGAGATCATTCGCTGTGCACTTGGATCAACTGAGAGAACTACCCTGCCCCAGGTTATGATTAAGGGTTTTAATTTTCGAAAAGAAAAACTCCTACTTCTTTGGCTCGAAGGGGTTGACGAGGGATTATCTTCCTTATAACTCCAGTGTTTAGGAATTGAAACAATGCATGTACCTCATCAGCGGGGTCTGTTCAAAAGCATACTGTAGGTTGTGGTATCGTTTTCGTCATCCTCCCTCAAGAGGCTTAGAATTTGCAATTGAGAATTGAACATCACAGAAACATGAAAGCAATTTTAAATATAATGAATACGAATAGATTAATTCAAATAGACATATGCGATGCATTAATGGAATAAACAAGTTTGTTATGACATTAATTGTTTGTATAAGCAAAGAAAAATACAACTCGGAAATTCAAATAAAACAAAAGCCTTCAATGATTTGGAAAAGGAGAAGTGATTATGTTTGGAGTCTCTGGTGCTTCAAACTGGACTTCCTTGGCATCGATCATGTCTTGGACCTTGTTCTTCAGAGCCCAACAGTTGTCCGTAGTATGCCCCGGGCTATCAGAATGGTATGCACACCTTTCGTTGGGATGATAGTTCGGAGCAGAAGTGTTTGGATTCCGGAGAGGAGCCCTTAAGGTAATCAGCCCTGCCTTCAACAATTGTTGTAGCGCTTGATCCAGTGTCATGTTGATCTTAGTGAACTGTCTCTTGGGCGCGACCTCCTTACGTTGCTGCCCCTGTCTTTGCTGAGCATGCATTGGATTGGAGATCTGGGTTGCTCCTACATGTTGATCATGACGGCTCTTTTTACCATGCACAACATTGGACTCTTTTTTCCAGTGTAAGGCTTTTTGTGAGTATCAGAAGGTGTGGCCTCTTGAATCTTCCCAGCCTTGATACCAGCTTCAATTCTTTCCCCAGTTAAGATCAAATCTGTAAACCCAGCAGAAGAATTTCCAATCAGATGGTTGAAGAACGGCCCAGATAGGGTCCCCAAGAACATGTCAACGAGTTCCCGGTCAGTCAGAGGTGGTTGCACCCTTCCAGCAAGGTCTCTCCACTTTTGGGCGTATTCCTTGAATCCTTCACCCGTCCCTAGTGACATACCCTGGAGTTGGGTACGCGTAGGAGCGAGGTCGGAATTATATTGATACTGCTTATAGAACGCAGTAACCAAGTCCTCCCAGTTACGAATACTGGCTCCATCCAGCTGATCGAACCATTTGAGTTGAGTCCCTGAAAGACTTTCCTGGAAGAAATGGATCCATAGAATCTTGTCAACAGTGTAAGTTTGGATCTTCCTCACATAGGATCTGAGATGCAGCTTAGGACAGGATGCCCCATCGTACTTCGCAAAAGCAGGTGCCTTGAACTTGTGTGGGATCACCACCCCGGAGGATAGACCTAGATCTTCGAAGTCTAGGCCGGGCACTTTCTGTATCTCCATAGCACTTAGCCGGTCTTCTAGCTGTTTATACCTGTCCTCAGCTGGAGGGTACTGTTCATCATTGAAATCTGTCTCGTTGTCGGAGACCACTTGACTAGGAACCTCTCTTTCTTGGGGACTGTCTTTCCCAACAGATGGGGTAGTCAGCTCAACTTCATTTTGTGATCCATTCCCAGATTTGCGCCTAGGGTTGAACATCACAGTCCTCTTCTTCTTCTTCTTCTTCTTCATAAGCAGAGTCTTCAATTCCTGTTGACCCTGGGCTAGGCTCATAACCAACTCCTGGAACTGGGCATTCTGGGCCTGGAGGGCCTTGATGGCTTGTTCATTGGCTGATTCAGGATTCATGATGATTGCTAAAATAAACAGCGAAGAAGATAAGTGACCTGTCAAAAGGGTACTTGTAATGCAATGATATGTATGATATGCATGCAATGTTTTCAAGGATCTCGCGGGGTAAACAAGAAAATTGTTAGCATTTGAATTTTTAGCTTGATTGAAGGAACTGCGTATTGTTGAGAGTCCTTCTTCAAGAGTCTAGGCTCACCATATCGAGTGGGTCATAGCCCCTGACTCAAGTTATCAACCATGGCTAGAGGAAAATAAATCCCCTTTTGCCCCTTGCTAGACAGTTGGTTCATCATGACCTGCATCACAGACCCTTGAGATCCTCGAAATGGGTTAGTCCTTATGCAAGATGTATGCAATGGTATGATCTTATGCTATGCATGGAGTGATATAAGTAACCCTGTTATGAGTCCAGATTAAGGACTGTAAACAAAACCTGCAAGAAACCAGTGTGTCAGATAACAGGCATGCAAGTAGTCAAGTATGAAAGCACACAAGTCACACAAGAGAGGCCTTAAATTTTAGGCCAGCATGAAGTTTAGGTACTACCCTCTTTTAGTTGGTGGGCTCAAAAACCTTTCCTATCAAAAGTAACCGGGTTCTAAGGATCTCAATATCATTGGGTTGTTTTCTATGTTCATTGTTTTGATTTAGCCACTGAACTGGCGATCAAAATATTCCAAGAAAACAACCCTCAATGAGTGTAGTATCGAGTATCAACCAACTTCGGACTGCACCAAAGTCGGTCATCTCACTACCCTAAAGAGGCCAGGATGGTCAAGTAAGGTTCCTAAGGTCAGTTGATGCTTCACGACACCACGCGGCGGCCCCGTACTCTCCTTGACTTGACTCAAGGGTTACCGGTACTCACCAAAGTGCCACATCAACGTAGCAACTGCTTCAACCGTGTCGGTATACCCCGCACAGTTCCCTCACAGTTTGTTGCTACCTAAAAGGTATTCCCCAAATCCGGGTTAGGATCTATGAAACTCCGATGCAGCCCACAATAATAAAGCAATCAAGACATACAAGTGAAAACATAAGAGTGGTATAATCCTAAGGTACACCTCACTTATAAGTCCCCAGCAGAGTCGCCAGTTCTGTGATCGGTGGAAATAGAACTGACTGTTTAAAGTTGGTTCGCGAAATGTCGCGGTAAGTAAGAGTCGCCACCGTCTTTTATGTTCTCCAACATGGAAAGGACAAAAGCACAACAAAATTCCTTCTTTGAGAATGTTTCTCGGTTCGGGAGGTAGATTTATAGAAAGGGAAGGTGTTAGCACCCTTTCTATCCGTGGTTATCCATGGGCTCTTAGGTACTTGCTCTTATGTTTTAAAAAATGTTTGCTTTTCAAATGTGTGTGGGTTTTGAAAAAGTTTCGTTTGAAAAATTTCTAAGTAACTCTTGTATCTGTCCTCAAGAGTGTATGAAAAATTTGTTTGAAAACTTTTTTGAAAGTGTAGGTGCGAAAAGATGTTTTTTTTGTTTTTGAAAGAGCAAGTACCCAGGAGACATCTACCCACTCTAAGGAATTAAGCTGTGTAAGAGTCCTTTAGACAGTACTATCCCACTATTGAGAAGTAGGTAGCACCGTCGTTGGAGTTATTCGGGTCAATTCGATTATAGGGACATGTGTGGTCATCAAAGCAATAGTAGGACGCCTTAGCGGTAACCCTAATGTCCTAGATCCTTTTTATCCGAGGCAACCGTTTTGAGGCAACAAGATCTTTAGACAGGAGGGTGACCCCTAAGACACCTTATACTTGACGACCACGTTCGAGGCAACGAGTGAGGCGTACCCTAGAAGTGGCATGTGCATTGTGTGTTGTTTTCATGTTAATTGTCTTTGTTTATGTTATTTGTGAGCTACGAGTTGTTTTTATTTACCATACATTCTTTCATGCATTTAACAGTTAGGGGGTGCGGAAAGTAAACTGCGGAAAGGTAAAAAGCTACGCTAATACAAGGAGCGGGTCTATACATCGCCAAAAATACAAAGACCCGTTTTTGATAAAGATGCGGAAAGTAAAAAAGCAATAAACCAAATTACTATTACATTCCGGAAAGCAGTTACATAATCCAAAAAAACAACGTGCGAAAGAATTAAAATCAAGACGTCCTAGGGTTTTTGACCCTTTTGAGAATTTATGAATTTTTGTCCTTTTTCTTGAAATTAAATTAAAATTAAACCTAATACTAATTTAATTAATTATTTACAAGAAAGATATTTTTTATGTTTTTTTGTATTTAATGAAAATAAAGAAATCAAAATCAAAAGAAAACCCTAGGTCTAAGTTTATTTTAATTATTAAGAAAATTTTAAAGTTAACCTAATTTAAGCTAATTAATTAATTTATATGTCCTTTACAAAAATAATAATAATTAATAATGATAAAAATAATTAATTAAGAAAATGATTAAAAAAAGATCAAAACCTAATTCTATGTAATTTTTATTTATTAAGAAAAAGGATTAAAATTAAAACCTAAATTAAACTAAGTTAGTTATTAGTTTTTATTTACAAAAATAGGTTAATGGTGAATTTAATAAATAATTAAAATATATTTACATTTTTTTGATTTCTGATTTTTATTAGGAAAATTAATTTGAGGTGAAATAATAATAATAATTAAAGCAATTAAAAGAAATTCAAAAGAAAAGAAAATTAAATTAAATATGCAAACCAAGGGGGTGTGATGGCCCAAAGTGGAGGTGAAATGCTGGAATTCAGGCCCAAGAAGCACAAAGCCTCGTTGACTTTTCCTGATCATGCGCTTGCTGGCTGACTAGGGTGTACCATGCTCCATATCTCCTGGCCTTCAGATTGTTGATCCTGGATACTTGGCAAGCTTAGGCGTGAGGCTCATGGTGGACTATTGAATCATATGCTGCACTGGAATTGGTTAAGAAAAATATGAAGAAGCATATGGGGGACCTGGGAATCGAACCCAGGTCCCAGTGTTTGCAAGACACGTCCACCACCACTGCGCCATCTGCAATTGTTTGTAATAATAATGATCAATAAACATAATATATGAAAAGTGCTACTTATGTTGGGAACACAAAAAACGCGCCACTCATTTGAATGCACCAGTCACATCTTGCCACGCCTGTTGTCTTCTTCATTTCACCTGCAAATGTAAACAAGATAGCGGGGGTTTTAAACCCCCACAAATCAAAAGTCCCAATAATAGCGATTAGCAGCACAGATCACATAAATTGAGCGCAAGGGTTTGGTTCAACTCGTATGGAGCTTCTGAGTTCAACCATATATGTCTCAAAGCCTGATTTTTCCTTAATAAGAAAGCCCTAATTTTCAAGCTTCTAAACCCTAGAATCCATTCATGGTGAATTGTGATTCAGAAGGCTATAACCAAATTGGATTATCCCAATCGCTTCAGAAGGTCCCTATTAGCATAAATCAACCAAGAAAATGGATTAAAAACGCATGAATCATGTTATGCAATTTTGGAAATATATTCAAACCGTGGGGCTCGTGTTCTTTGATTCTTCGCGTGTTAGGACTGGTTTTTGATGGCAATGGCTTCCTGGAGACTCAGGCAATATGTTTGAATCACTTTTAGGCTTTGAATTGTACTTCAAATAGGATTTCAGTTTCACAATGTTCTTGAGTTTTTTGCAATTTGGTTATATGGTTTCAGCAGAAATTGTGCGTTCTTAGCCTTAGGGTTAGCTCTTGCATTTGTATTGGAACAGAATTAGGTTAAAACCTTGGCCCAAAAGTCCATGAATTTAAGTTTTCAATCTTTTATTTTCAATCATATAATTTCCAATCTTTTTTCAATGAAAACCTTGCCAATTTGGGAGATCTTGTCCCCTTGAGTGATGCACGAGATCTTTAGCATGTGTGGAGTGTATTTGCTTCATAAAAATATTTGACAACCATGCTTTGATATTTTTCTACAATTAAAACCAATTAAATGAATTAATAATAATAAAAATTCAATTAATTAATTAAAAATAAGAAAATAAATCATTTTAAGTTCAATGGGTCGTGCATAGGCTTTGGGTAAAGATTCAAGAAAGAATTTGAGGCCCATTAGCAAAATTGAAGTGTTTTAGGCAAAGTTGACTTTTGAAAGTTCCCAAAAATTTCCCAGCTTCTCCAATGCATATCTTGCTCAATTTTGAAGCTATGAACATGTTCTTGGACATTTTGGAAAGGTCTTGAAGTCCTCTAAGCAATGCCTCTGGTCCCATGTTATTTTGATATACCAATCTCAAGTTATGGTCTTTGACTTAAAGTGCCTTTTTGTTGACTTTTGAAAATGACCTATAATGTTGAAATTGATAACTTTTTTGTGAGAGCATTTCTTGGACTTGGAATGTGAATATGAATTGTAGGAAATGTCATCCCCTTAAAAATGAGCATTGGATGGGATTTTTCTGAGGAACCATGAAAAAGTTATGCCTTGGTCAATTTGCAGTTGACTTTTCAACTGTCCCAAAATAGAAACTTTTGCATCTTGGGACCTTTTGAGCCATGCTTGAGGAATCATGATCAAGAATTGATCAAATGATGATTGTGGCTTCAAAATAAGATGTTGACCAAAATTTTTGACTTTTGACTGTCAAATGACCATTTTGCCCCTGTAGTTGACTGTGAAGCAATTAGGGTTTTTGACTGTTCAACTTGATGCTGTGAGTCTTGAAACTTGACATATGGATGCTTAAAAATGTATATAGGCATATGGGACTTGATTGAGCCCTTGAAAACCTTAATTTCTTTGCAAGAACCAAAACCCTAATTTTGACTGCGTTAGGAGGCAATTGGACTGTGCAACCCTTGAGAGATTTTGAATTATTTGATCTTGCCAAATCTTGAAGAATATGGGAGGACAAATTTTGGGGTACAACAAATACATTTTTATTAATATTTGACCTCAAAAATTACTTTTTCATAATATACTTCTCTTTTATTTATTTTTGTATATAATTAATAAATATTGTATATAATACATAATAAATACCTTTTTATTTACAAAATTAGGGTTTTGCCCTAAACCATGAAAATATCCAAAAATTAACTTTTTTTATTTTTGTTTATATGTCACATGAAAAATACTTTTACATACATATAAAAATCATTTTTTTTGCATCTTGCATATTTATTGTATTTATTCAATTATTGTACAATTAAATAACTTGTATATTCAATTTGGATTGTAATAGCTTAGATTTAAATTTCTTGCTAAATATCCCCATTTGAACATTTGTACCCCCCATCCCATAATTATGTTGTAATAATTTAGGATTTTATTTTTCGCATTTTAAAGCTTTCCAATTATGCCATGATAGACCTAGGGTTTGCATGCAAAAATCAAAATAAAGAAAAATAGCTTGACCTAATTCAAAGACAAAAAGCATGAAAATGGACAACACCAATCACACTTGCACCCCTAGGGTTACTCCACTTGTTGCCTTCAATAATGGGCCATGTTGCATGTTGAGTTTCTTTGGCAAAACAAAACAATTCAAATGATCATAGTCCCTCGATGACTCTTTCGAAAGTTTCCTAAAAATGATCAAGTCCCTTAAAGGAAAAATTGCCAAAGACACTTGGCACTATTGCAATCGTGGTCTAAACAATGACCCGCGCCCGTCACATTAACATCCTAACACAAGATTGTCCACCAAATACAATGGTGGAACAATACTGTTAAAAGGGTTAAAACATAGGAAAGATCTTTGAGAAATTTAGGGTAGATAGCTCTTGGTTACTTGACCAATCTTGCAAAACAATCCTTGTCATTTTTCAAAACACACATCACCACACATTTCAAAAACATCTTACAAAACATTGAAAACTTTTCAAAAGACAAATACATCTTTGTATACATTCAAACATGAATCATTACAGAGGTTGCCACAACAATGGCCTCTTTTCAAAACATTTTCAAACCCACACACAAAGCACCATTTCAAACAATTGAAAATGCAAGGCAAGTGATCTAAGCAAGTAACTAAGAGCCCATGGATAACCATGGATAGAAAGGGTGTTAATACCTTCCCTTTCTATAATCTACTCCCCGAACCCAAGAAAACATCTCAAAGGTTTTTGCTGTGCTTTTTAACCTTTCCTTAGGATAAAATAAAAAGTCGGTGGCGACTCTTGCTAAACCGAAACATTTGCGAAAACAAACGCAAAACCCAAGTTAGTTCTCCCACCGTATCACAGGGACTAAGATCATTTGTAAGGCAACATTCGTAGCATCATCGAGACACTATGATCTTTTATTTTTGGTTTTTTTTGCTAAGCCATCTCACATGCATAACATGACCATTTTCTTAAGGCAACAAGTGGAGTTAACCCTAGATGTGCAAGTGTGAAAAGTGTGTTTGATTGCATGAATTTTTGTCTTGGATTAGGGTTGTCTACTTGTTGATTTTAAATATTTCCATACACACCCTAATTACTAGCATTTTATATAAAAGCGATAAATTGCGGAAAATAAATGTCCTAAGCTATTACATTATTTGGGGATGGGGTATACAAATTTACAAATGGGGGGTGGAAAGCAATAAAAGTCCTAATTATTACAACCATATTGAATATCCATGAAGAAAATATATAGAAAGTATAAAAGAAGTGTGAAAAAAGAAGAAAATTGCATTTTTAAACATTATGTGTCGACACATGCTTCTTTGCACCGACACATAAACTTGCCCTGCTCCTGTAAGTCCAAATTAACTCAGTATGAGTCAATGCATAAGGGTATGTGTTGTACCCCAAAATTTGCCCTCTCATTTTATCAAGATTTCCCCTCACAATACTCTTCGGACTTAAGACCAGATTAGGATTTGCTCAGCTCAAGACATCTCCTTGCATTGTTGACCTGAAATTAGGGTTTGAGTTTGCACAAGGATTTTTGGACTTCCCATGCCTCATGTTACTTTCATACTTCATGTTGGACTCCTAAGATTTCTCATACCAAGTTTCAAGCCTTGAATCAACTTTTTGCCCAGTCAATTGGACATTTGACCTAAAAATCAACTGTATTGGGGAAAAAGTCAATTGTGGCCAATTTACAGTCAAACCTCATAATTTTTTATCCACATCAACATTATGGACTCATGTGGACCATTTGATCATGTTTGGACCACAACTCCTCAAGAAATTTGATCAGACCATCAAAAGGGTAAAATGGTCAAAATTAGGGTTTTGACTGTAGAAGGGCAATTTCTGATTTTTCACCCGGGCAATGGAAAATTGGGTTCAAGAATGGTTTCAAGGACTCAATGGCATCATCTTGACCTAATCACAAGGTTCAAAAGATCTCAAAAGCATTGGATTGACAGATGAATTTTCCAATCAACTGATCAAAAATCAATTGTACACTGAAAAGTCAAACTTTGACTTTTTAGTCAAAATCAAGTGCCAAGGGTCATTTTTCATCAAGATGTGTCAAAACATGAAACTTTTTCACCAAGAAACCTAATTTTGGAAATTAGGGTTTAAGATTGAAAAAATTCATAACTTAGAAATTTTCTAAGTTATGAAAATTTCTTATTTGTTCCCAACTTTTCCTAACTTTTTCACCATGATGCAATTGGATTCAAAGAAAACTTCCAACATGAAAGTTGTATTACTCCACAAAATATACAACTTTGATTCACAAAGTTTTCCCAAAAGATGCTTGGATCTCAAGTTATGATTTTGTGAATAAGGGTCCATGAAACTTTTAACTTAGTGAAATTTTGCCCTAGTTTAGGCAGATTTTTGACCTAACTTCATGGCAACTTTTCACCTAGTTCCAAGTTAAATATAAAAATGCATTTCGAATATGGATTGTAGAGCATGTTACAAGATTTCCAAAATGTCCAAGAACTCTCCAAGATCATTTATGGTTAGGGAGAATCAAAGGAATGAAAATGGCCATTTCTCATTTTTGTCCAAGGCATTTTGCATCATGTTACAACTTGCAAATCAGTTTGAATCATGTTTGTACTTGCATTACAGGCTCTAATACTTTTTACACTCCAAAATTGAATGCAAACACAATGGATATTGGCCTTGTTATGATCTATGAAGCTTTGTACAAGGGTTTAATCCAAAAATGGCATAAAGGTAACAATACCATTTTCATAAAGTTTGCTTTTTGCAACTTTGTTTATCTTGAGCCATGGACCTTATGTCTTGCTGCAAACAAAGTCCATAAACATCAGAAAAAGCTCACCAACTATGTGCAGGTCCTGAGCTAGCCTGTACAGGCTTTGAGCTTTGTCAACTCACTTTTGCTTCAAAAGCAAGTAAGCTTACAAAAAGTCCATAACATGTGCATCTGTTAAAACCAAGTCTTGGCATCATTTCAAACGACCTCAGCATATTGTAGCAAGCCAGAAACACGATCTTCCAAGCTCCCAAACACCCTAAAACACAAAATCACAAGTTCTTGTCAAAACAGGGCCATATCTGCAGAATCACTTCCAAAACCAAATTGGCTCGTGCGTTTTGTCTTGAACCACTTCAGACACATTCCATACATCACACCTAAGTTGTCAAAGCCCTTCTCAAGCAACTGTAACCCCTGTTTCATGCTTCACCATTTTCAATTTCTGAGTTTGCAGGTTGACTTCTACAAGGAGATTCAGGCAAGTTCAAAGCAAGCTAAGCATTGGGAAAGGTTGAGGGAACTTCAGACAAGCTAACACGACCTTCAGGCCTCACTCACAACTCCTACATTGCCATATCCAAACTTAACTGAAACAGGTATTTGTCAAGATTCTAACTCCTTATTTAGGCATCATTAGGCTTAGGTTTGTGAAGCAAAAATGTAGTCTTCAATGTGCTTGAGTTGTACGTATGCATAGTTCTTATTTATATTAACTGAGCTAGGAGAATTTGGATGATGAACATGCTGAAAATTTTAGGTTAAAATTTAGGGCCATTAAAATTCTCTTTGTCCTTTGAGAGTTAGGTCACAAAATGGATATGGTTGGAATCGTGATTGAAAATGCTATAACTTTCATGTTGTAAATTTTTGATTTCATGCAAGCAATAGAGAGAACGGGTTTGAGCTGAAAAGGGCGCGCGCGTGGTGTCTCAAGGTCAGGGATGAAGTGTTCTGGGCCAAGGCGCTTGGGCCTGCTTTCTTTTGACACCCCTCATTTTGTTATTTGCACCCCCTTGGCCCATTTCTTTTATTTTTCATATTTTCTTGAATATTCCACATTTCTGACTTTTATTCATTTTTTCTAAACATTAAAAAATCACAAAAAATATTTTCTTTATTTTTTGCATTTTATCATTTTTATTTTATTTTATTTTTTTGGCATAAAAAATAGGTATTAGGTTAATATACTTTTATTTTCTTAAATAAACTTGTAATTAATATAAAAATATTATATATTTTTATTTTTATTATTTATACACTTAAATTAATATTTTCATACAATATTTAATTTTTAAACATTTTTGTATATATTTTTATTATTTCTTTGTACATAAATGAAATAAAATAAATAGTATAAAGCATATTTTCTATTAAACAAAAATTAGGATTTTCACCCTTTTCAAAAATAATCATTTTATTTTCTTTTTTTTAAGACATAAATAAATTTATTTTACATACATAAAATAAACACAAAAACATTTGTGCATATTTACATTTTATTGTACATTTAAATAATTGTTCATTTATTTATTGTATATAAATTCAATAGGGTTGTAATAGTAAATTAGGGTTCTATTTTGAGCAATATCCCCCTATTCAAACTTGTACCCCCTTCCCATGATAATGTTGTAATAGTCTAGATTTACTTTACGCATTTATTGCTTTTATATGCCATGATAGTAAATTAGGGTTTTGTATGCAAAAGACCAAAAATCAAACAAATAGCATGACCTTAACACAAGACAAAAATGCATGAAAATGACAACACATTACACACAAGCACCCCTAGGGTTTCATCCACTTTGTTGCCTTAAAATGGCCATGGTATGCATGCTAGGTATCTTGGAAAAACAAAACAAAACAAAATATCATAGTCCCTCGATGACGCTATCTTGGTTTCCTAAACAAAAATGATCTAGTCCCTCACAAAACTTGCTAAGATACTTGGCAATATTGTTATCATGGTCATACGATGACCCACGCCCGTCTCGTTTAACATCCAAAGATAGGGTTGTTTACCAAATACAATGGTAAAACAACAATATCAAAGGGTTAAAAATGTACAAGAAAGACTTTTGATTAGGTAGATGCTTATAGTTACTTGATCAATTTGCAAACCATCCTTGCTATTTTCAAACAAATACACACAATTTCAAAACATTTCCCAAAACAAATTTTCAAACATTGAAACATTTTTCAAAAGACAAACATCTTTGTATACATTCTTCAAACAAGAATCATTATAAAGGTTGCCTAAACAAAGGCCTCTTTTCAAAATACTTTCAAAACCACACACAAAATCACCATTTCAAACAATTTGAAAAGCAAAAGCAAGTGATCTAAACAAGTAACTAAGAGCCCATGGAAAACCATGGATGAAAAGGGTGCTAGCACCTTCCCTTTTCATAATCTACCCCCCGAACCCAAGAAAACATCTCAAAGGTCTTTCCTGTGCTTTTTGACCTTTCCTTTGGATAAAATAAAAAGTCGGTGGCGACTCTTGCTAACCGCGACATTTGCGACAAAACGTAAAACCTCAAGTCAGTTCTCCCACTGTATCGCCAGAACTGGCGACTCTGCTGGGGAAAAATATTAAAGTTGGGTTACCTTAGGGTTTATATCACCTCTACATGCTTATCTTGCTTTATTTGTTTGCTTTACACTTTGGTTCTATTGTTTGGGTTTGAATCCTCTACCCGGATTTGGGAAACATTCATAGGTAAATAGCAATACGTTGTGGAAACTGTGCGGGGTATACCGACATGGTCTAAGCAATAGCTATATTAGTGCGACATATTTGTGGGTACCGGTAGCCTTTGAGTTAATCAAAGAGAATACGGGGCCGCTGAGTGATGTCATGAAGAACTAATGGACTTTTAGAACCTTTACTTGACCAACTTGGCCTTTTAGGATGTAGTGAGATGACCAGATTTAGTGCAGTCCGAAGTTGGTAGATACTCGATACTACACTCAATGAGGGTTGTTTTCTTGGAATATTTCGATTGCCAGTAAAGTGGCTAAACTGAAACAATGAACATAGAAAATAATCCAGTGATATTGAGCTCCTTAGAACCCGGTTACTATTTATAGGACAGGTTGAGCCAACTAAACTTCAAGAGGGTACTTACCTATGAAACCCCATGCAAGCCTAAACTAGGAACTTGTGTGATTTGCTTGTACATATATACTTGTTCATAACATCATGGACATCATGAAGCATCATATGCATCCACTAACCATTTCAAGGTTTTGGATCTTCATCTTTGTTCCTGTTTTGTAGGTAATGGAATCACTTCGCAGGAAAACTATTCAGGTCAACCTTGTGAGAATTCCTCCTCAACTCAAGGAGCTAGCTTCAAGGATTCCTGAGAATTCTCCATTCATCGAGAGGCATGGTTGTCTTCTCAACTTGGTCAAATCCAACATAGAGGAAGACATGGTGAAAGTTCTCTTCCAGTTCTTTGACCCCTTACACCACTGCTACACATTTCCTGACTACCAGCTAGTGCCTACTTTGGAGGAATTTTCTCAACTTTTGAGGATTCCTATTCTCCATCAACTACCTTTCAACGGTATGGAAAGAGATCCAAAGCCTAAGGATGTTGCTCAAGCCCTACACTTGCAACCATCTGATGTCATAGGTCACTGGGAAACCAGAAGTTGTGTCAAGGGTTTCTTGGCAAAGTTCCTGTTTGAGAAAGCTCAAGAATGCTGGAATTCTCTAGACCTGCAAGCTTTTGAGGAGATTGTATCTCTTCTCATCTATGGGTTGGTCTTGTTCCCAAACCCTGATCAGCTTATAGATGTGAATTCTGTCAAGATCTTCATGGCTTGCAACCCGGTGCCTACATTGCTTGGGGATATCCTCCACTCTTTTCACACTTGAACAATGAGGAAAAGAGGTGTTCTCATGTGTTGCACTCCTCTACTGGCAAGATGGTTTATTTCTCATCTTCCCCAATCAATTTTGAAGAATGAGCAAGGTTTGAGGTGGTCATAACGGCAGATGACTCTTACACATTCAGATATCCATTGGTGTCCTCGGTCAAAAGAGAATGTTATCATCATTGACTGTTGTGGAGAATTCTCTAATGTCCCTCTACTTGGAATTAGGGGAGGTATTACCTACAACCCTTGCTTGGCTCTGAGACAGTTTGGGTACGCCCAAAGGGATGGCCCACATGACATGCTGATTCCAGACTTGGTTTTTGACTTCGACAACAACGATCAAGGACTTCGACAAAGGTTCATCCGAGCTTGGAGGATGCCCAACAAGGTAGACAGTAAGAACTTGGGACACAAGAATTCCATCCCCCTTGAGCCTTACCTCAAGTGGGTACGAACCCGCGCCCAAAGTCTTATGATGCCTTACCCTTACATTCTCCCTATGATTAAAGAGCCTGTTATTGAAGGAGAGGTTCTATACACCCTCCTACATCCTGACATGCCAACATCACTCGAAGATTTACAAAGGAATTGGATACAGCTCAAGGGAGAGCGCGGTACTTTTGAAGCCCAATTCTACGCAAGCGAGAATAAGGTTTTAGAACTTACTCGTCAACTTCACGAAGAGCAGATTCTCAACACCTACATTGCACCAAAAAGGATGCGTAACGTCTTTTTACCTTAGAATTTTGTATTATTTTTCCCATGGGGAATTGATGTACTAACAAATTCTATCTTATTAATATGACGTGTGTTTCTTTTTTGTTTAAAACAAAGTTGAATTTCTGAATCCTTGAATGTATTACATGAATACATATCATTCATCATATTCATAAACAGGTCTTCACACCAAGTTTCCTCATCTCTCTTCTATTTATTTCAGCAAGATGGATATAGAACAGACGGTCAAAGACTTGCAAGCGTAGAATTCACAATTCCAACAGCTACTCATGACCATAGCTAAGGGTCAGGAGGAGCTCAAAACTCTGTTAGAAAAAGAAAAAGAGTAAAGAAGAAGAAGAGGGATGGTGTGGCTACCTTGGGCAGAAGATTTGAAGGTCAAACCAGAAGGGTCCTAGATTTCCCATCAACATCTGAAGAGGGGGAATGAAAGGGTAAAGGAACTGCAGTGTTATCTGAATCCGAGGCTGAAGAGGAGGAGGATGAGGACTATTCTGAACAGCAGTATCTTCCTGCATATGACAAATACAAAAATCTAGAAGAATGTATGGCAGCTATGGAAGTGCAGAGAGTTCTTGGGCTGGATTTCGAAGAGTTAGGGTTGGTTTCTGGAATTGTAATCCCTCCCAAGTTCAAAGTGCCACTGTTTTCTAAGTACGATGGGGTGTCTTGACCAAAGATGCACCTACGATCTTATGTCAGTAAAATTCAACCACATTCTACTGACAAAGACCTGTGGGTCGATTTTTTCCAGGACAGTTTATCCGGGACGCAGCTGGATTGGTTTTACCAGTTAGAGAGGTCTGATGTGCATAATTGGGAGGATTTGGCTGCTGCCTTCTACAAGCAGTATCAATATAATGTAGACTTAGCACCAACCCGTACTCAATTACAGAGTATGGGCATGGTCTCAAATGAAGGTTTCAAAGAGTATGCCCAGAAATGGAGAGACTTGGCGGGACGATTACAACCACCTCTATCTGAGAGGGAGCTAGTAGATATGTTCTTGGGTACACTGTCAGGTCCCTTTTTCAATCACTTGATTGGAAGTTCGTCTACGGGGTTCACCGAGTTGATTCTAACTGGTGAGAGATTTGAAGCCGAAATCAAAAGCGGGAAAATTCAAAAAAAATGCATCTGCTTCCGCTGCTATCAAAAAGCCTTTTCCGGAAAAGAAGGAAGTATCAGCTGTCTACTCCCAAAGAGGTCAAGGGAGAGTTGAGTGCCGGCCGGCGGTGGGGGCCGTAATGATTCAGAAGTCTGCAACTGATCAACCTAGAAATAATCAACCCAAAACCAACCAAACAAGGGTGGAAAGGCCTGTACGGTAATTCACTCAGATAAACATGACTCTTGCTCAGGTTCTACCCTATGATCGGTGGATCTGGAACTGACTGTTTAACGCTGGTTCGCGAAATGTCGCGGAAGCAAGAGTCGCCACCGTCTTTTATTTTCTCCAACATGGACAGGACAAAAGCACAGCAAAATTCCTTATGAGATAATTTCTCGGTTCGGGAGGTAGATTTATAGAAAGGGAAGGTGTTAACACCCTTTCTATCCATGGTTATCCTTGGGCTCTTAGATACTTGCTCATTTGTGTTTTCAAAATGTTTGTTTTCTTTTCAATTGTGAGTGGGTTTGAAAAAGTATCGTTTAAAGATTTCAGATCGACTCTTGTATCAGTCCTCAAGAGTGTTTGAAAAATTGTTTTGAAAGCTTTTTGAAAAGTGTCGGTGTGAAAAGATTTTCGTTTGTTTTTTAAGAGAGCAAGTATCCATGAGTCGTCTACCTACCCTAAGGAATTAGGCTGTGTAAATGTCCTTAAGGTAGTGCCATCCCACCATTGAGAGTTAGGTAGCACCACCGTTGGAGGTGTTCGGGTCAATTCGTTTGTAGGGACAATGTGGTCACCAGAGCAACAGTAGGACACCTTAGAAGCTACCCTTATGCCATTGATCCTTTTTATTCTGAGGCAACCGTTTTGAGGCAACTATTCCGAGGCAACCGTTTCGAGGCAACTTGTTTTGAGGCAACGGGATCAATGGACATAAGGACTTACTAAGACGTCCTATACTCGACGACAACGTTTCGAAGGTAAGGCAACAGTGAGGCGTACCCTAAGAGTGGTGTGTGAATTTGTGTGTTGTTTTCATGTTAATATTTGTCTTTGATCATGCATTTGTGGTGATCTACGCTTGTTTTTAATTTAGGCCATACATTCTTTCATGCAATTATAATTTAAAAGCGCGGAAATTTAAATGCGAAAAGATAAATCCTACGCTATTACAAGGCGCGGGTCTATACATCGCCAAATTAACAAAGACCCGTTTTAATAAAAAAATGCGGAAAATAAATAAATTCCTAATTACTATTACATGGCTTGAGCAGTTACATAATATTCACAAAGAAAAAATAAGAATAAATGCGCGAATGAATTAAAGTTGCACGTTCGAGGGCGTTGGACCCTTTTGAAATTAAATTGAATTAAAAGTTGATTAATTATTTTATTAAAAAAGAAAAGAAATTTTTTTTTTGGTTTTTTTGTATTTATGAAATAAAGAAATTAAAATTGAAGAGAAACCATAATTCTAAGTTGTTTTTAATTATTAATGAAAAAATATTAAAGTTTAACCTAATTTACTAAATATTTAATGTACATGTTTATTTACAAAAAATAAATGATAATTAATAACAATAATAATGAGAGAAGGTTATTTATAAAAAGAAAAGGTGAAAAAAATATCAAAACCCTAATTCTACGTATTTTAGTTTATTAAGAAAAAATGTTGAAATTGAAACCTAAATTAACTAAATTAATTATTAAAGTTTATTTACAAAAATAATGGTGAAATTAATATTAATAACAATAAACATTTTTTTTTTGTATTTTATTTTTATTATGAAAATTATTTGATGGAATTAAAAGAAATAATTAAAACATTAAAAGAATTAAAAGAAAATCAACTAGAAATCAAAAACAATGCAAACCATGGGGGGTATTCAGACCCAAAGGGAGGTTTTTTGGAAGCAATTTGGCCCATTAGACAAAAAGACTTGTTTGACTTTCTGGCATCACGTGCGTGTTCATTGACTCCTGAGTACCGTGGTCTGCATTCTTTGGCCATTGGATTGGGTTTCATGGCCATTTGTGTTCTGGCTATTGGCCATTTGTGTTCTGGTCGTTGGCCATTTGTGTTCTGGCCTCAACGTTCCTTAATCTTCTCAGGATGTCCGTCTCTCCATGTATTGGTGTCATGCATAAGTTATTCTTTTTGGCCATTTGGCTTTTGGCTTTTGGCCATTTCTGTTTTGGCCTCAACGTTCCTTAATGAACCTGCATGGGATCCTGTCTAAATCTGCAGTGTTGAATCTCATGAACACATTAAATAAAATCATAAAATGCAAATAAAGCCAATATATGAAGAAATTTAATGTTTAGGCACAATATGGCATGTATGAATGATTATACCCTTTTGATCATGGAGATCAAATCAATCTTACCCTTACTGGAAAATTAGTGACGTGAATGCTTTTATGCCTTTTGGATCATGGAGATCAAGCCAGCCCTACCCTTACTGAATAAGTAGTGAGGTGTTGGTTTGTAACCGTGATGGCTTGTTTATAGTGAGAGAGGGATTTGTAATAAGGATTTCAAGGTTTTAGGGTTCTTGAAAGAATTTGATATTCTAACAGTATTGTGGTAAGGTTTTTTCTCTCTTTTTTCTCCTCCCTGGTTTGTGTGAAAAGAAGGTGATTATATAATGGAAATTAGGGTAAAGAAAATGGGCTTTAAATGTGCAATTGGGCCTTCAATGTTTACTTGAGTTCGTCACTTTCCAGGCTAACTCGCAAGGACTTAAGTGCAATTTTTGAAGTTGAAATGTGAAAACAAAAGGTAGCCGACATCAAGAACTAACTCCTTTCCGAAAATCGACTCAATCGGATAAACGGTGAATTAGTTATGAATTTTTGAAGTTTTAACTCAGACAAACTTATTTTGGGCTCCAGTGTCGACTCTGACACGTTCTTCAATAAAAAACTGGTATTGATCGGTGCATAATTTGGTCTCGACTTTTGAGGCAAAGTTGTAGATCTATGAGTCAGTGACCTTGTGTAAAAATATGAGTCCAATCCGATAAAAATTGACCGAGTTTTGAAGCAAAGTTAATATTCAGCATTCAGGATTTTCAGCATGTCACACACTCTGAGAAAAAAATGAAGGCCTTTTGAACACCGTTCAAACTCGATACCTCCTGTGAAAATGTAGCCAACTCAATTTGTGAAATTTTGGCGCTGGAACCAGCTCGATACGATGAAAATCGACCAAGTTATGATTTTCTGAACATGACGCAAATAAACTTCTGTCACAAATTTTCTGTGCGAAAATACTTGATAAATCCACATTTTTGAAGACCTTCTGATCGAAATTGGCTTCCAGCCGTGAGAGATGAAAACGTAGATAATGTCAAGACGGAATTTTGGCCACCGGAACGGGTTCAATACGAGCCACGATCTTCAAGTTATGAATTTTTAGCGCGTAAAAACTGCACTTTCAGCACACTTTTTCACCATATTTCTTCGAGAAAACTCACACATTCGGATACCTTCTTTAAAGAATTGACTCTTGAGCCGAACCTGAATTTGAGAATACGTTATCAGAGATATCTTGGCGAAATAACACCTGAATATGACGCGCCGGACTGGACTTGTGAATTTTTCTTGAAATGTTTTGAGAAATATGGGAGGGCAAATTTTGGGGTACAACAGTTGCCCCTGTTCAATCTTCTTAAACCTGAGGTGTAGATTGGCTTGCGTGCCTTTCGTGATCCGAAGATGGAAGATGATTGAACACTAGAGTGCCTAGAAATTTGCACTCGCATAGTAGAGTATCAGCAGTGTGATGTCGGGAATGGGCTTACAGATGCCATTTGGAGAGGTGATGGATAGGAGGATGGGCTTAGAGATGCCATCTGGAGACTGTTGGTATGTGGATGGGCTTATAGATGCCATCTAGGTGTCGATCACGTAAGAGATTCCTTAACGAGAACTTGCGTACCTGAGAAAGAAAGATAATTACCTGGCCTGTTACAGGGGTTGATCTTCAAACTCTTCATGTAGATGTGCCCTGGCCGGATACAGGTATCAAGTCTATAATCAACTACTCACAGATGCGCCCTGGCTAGATACAGGAACCGAATCTGGAAAAATAGTCGTCAACAGATACACCCTGGCAAGATACAGGAATCGGATCATCAAACTCTTCAGACGTGCCCTGGCAAGATACAGGAATCGAGTCTGGAAAATAGTCGTCAACAGATACACCCTGGCAAGATACAGGAATCGGATCTTCAAACTCTTCAGACGTGCCCTGGCAGGATACAGGAATCGAGTCTGGAAAATAGTCGTCAACAGATACACCCTGGCAAGATACAGGAATCAGATCTTCAAACTCTTCAGACATGCCCTGGCAGGATACAGGAATCGAGTCTGGAATTAGTCGTCAACAGATACACCCTGGCAAGATACAGGAATCGGATCTTCAAACTCTTCAGACGTGCCCTGGCAGGATACAGGAATCGAGTCCGGAAAATAGTCGTCAACAGATACACCCTGGCGAGATACAGGAATCAGATCTTCAAACTCTTCAGACGTGCCCTGGCAAGATACAGGAATCGAGTCTGGTAATGTTAGTCGTCAACAGATACACCTTGGCAAGATACAGGAGTCGGATCTTCGAACTCTTCAGACGTGCCCTCAACGGGATGATGAGAGAACCTTGAACGATTTCTACCTCAACGGGACGATGAGAGAACCTTGGGCGATTACTACCTCAACGGGACGATGAGAGAACTTTGGGCGATTACTACCTCAACGGGACGATGAGAGAACCTTGGGCGATTACTACCTCAACGGGACGATGAGAGAACCTTGGGCGATTACTACCTCAACGGGACGATGAGAGAACCTTGGGCGATTACTACCTCAACGGGACGATTAGAGAACCTTGGGCGATTACTACCTCAACGGGACGATGAGAGAACCTTTGGCGATTACTACCTCAACGGGACGATGAGAGAACCTTGGGCGATTACTACCTCAACGGGACGATGAGAGAACCTTGGGCGATTACTACCTCAACGGGACGATGATAGAACCTTTGGGCGATTTTTACCTCAACGGGACGATGAGAGAACCTTGGGCGATTACTACCTCAACGGGACGATGAGAGAACCTTGGGCGATTACTACCTCAACGGGACAATGAGAGAACCTTGGGCGATTACGACCTCAACGGGACGATGAGAGAACCTTGGGCGATTTCTACCTCAACAGGACGATGAGAGAACCTTGGGAGATTACTACCTCAACGGGACGATGAGAGAACCTTGGGCGATTACTACCTCAACGGGACGATGAGAGAACCTTGGGCGATTACTACCTCAACGGGATGATGAGAGAACCTTTGGGCGATTTCTACCTCAACGGGACGATGAGAGAACCTTGGGCGATTACTACCTCAATGGGACGATGAGAGAACCTTGGGCGATTACTACCTCAACGGGACGGTGAGAGAACCTTGGACGATTACTACCTCAGCAGGATGATGAGAGAATCTTAGGCGACTACAACCTCAGTAGGATGATGAGAGAATCTTAGGCGACTACAACCTCAGCAGGATGATGAGAGAATCTTAGGCGACTACAACCTCAGCAGGATGATGAGAGAATCTTAGGCGACTACAACCTCAGCAGAATGATGAGAGAATCTAGAAAGTAATTAAATATAGGTGTGATTCACTTTTTTTTCCTTTTCTATTTTTCACTTGTTTTTTTTATTTTTATTTTTTATTTAAAAAAAGAATTAGTGATCAGGTGTTGCTCTGCCATTGGCTTCTGAGTTTAGTTTAGGGATGATCTTGTATAGGACATCCACATCTTACCAATATAGAACATGCTTTATTTATCATGTGGCTCAGATATGGGCTGCTTGTTATATCATGGAACAAATCAAGATCGTCTGATTTTCACCAGACGATCTAGAGCCTAAGAGGCTTTTTGCTTTGTTTTTTTTCTTCTCTTTTTTATTTTCTAATTGGACTCAAAATCCATACCCTAGAGATTACTCATTACAAACCCACTATTTTCATTTCTCACCCCTTTACTTTATTATAAAATTTGACTCTATTAACATGAACGTTGAAATCAAAACTACATAGTATTTTAAATTAAAATATTTTATTTGATTTAGTTTAATAAGTTAATTAATTATTTATTAAATGTTAAAATTATTAGTTTCTTTTATTTTCAATCTAATAATCAAACCATTTCACAATTCGATCCAAATTATTTTCACGATTCAACCAAATATTAATTTTAATAAACTTGGATGAAAAAGGACGATCGGATATACATTAGTTTTAATCCCCAAATAATCATACATAAGATGTACACCTTGTTTAAGGTCGATTATTCGTCTTCCCTCAAATTTCTTAATTAAAACTTGGTTGAAAAGGGATGATTGGGTATACATCCATTTTGTCCCTGAATAATCGGACGCAAGATGTACATCTTGTTTAAGATCGATTATTCGTCTTCCTTCAAATTTCTTAATTAAAACTTGGATGAAATTGGTTAATCAATGTACATCCATCTTATCGTTGAATGCTCGGACGCAAGATGTATATCTTGTTTAAGGCTAATGTCTCGTCTTCCACTAAATATATTTTATTTAAAACTCGAATAAAAGGGGTGAATGAATGTAGATCCATCTTATCCTCAAACACTCGAAAGTAAGATGTACATCTTGTTTAAGGCCAGGTATTCGTCATTCACCTAAAAACAACTTTAACTCATCAAACCTATTTTTTCCGCCTTAGTGCGATGAAAAATATGTTCATAAATGAACGATGTTTTATCCATTCCAACGCGAAGCACAAACAAACCATTTATTCCTCCCATGTGCGAGTATCAAGAAATATTTTCTACTTGAATGCGATGAAAACATAATCGGATATATTCCTGATCATTTTATCCATTATGACACGAAGCACAAATAACATTCCTTACTCCCATGTTTGGGTATCAAGAAATCTTTTCTGCTCGAATGCGACTTAAACATATTTCTCTAAAATCGACCAACAAACAAACATTTGCTACCCAAAACTACATATCATTGAGTTTCCCATTGCACCTGAGGATATGTAAGAGAAAGATTCATAATATTGTCAAACACCATAATAAAAACCTAATTTCCCCTTCCTTTCTTTATGTAATATCCCACAATAATTAGAAGAAATCAAATAAAGAAAGCTAACACTCTTATCCACAAAGTTGATTAAATGGTTCACGTTGAGTTTAACGGATGTGCGTGGGGATAATACCTTTCTCGCACATAATTGACTATCGAACTTGAATTTGGTTGCGATGACCATATTTTTGTTCTTTTAGAGTTTTATCGGTGTTTTCTCTTCCAAAAGTAAAACATTGGTTGCAAATTTATTGTATTTTGAGTGTTTATTTACTTGGGTATTTTTCGCGTCACAACAGTACCCAAAGTTAAATTTTTTTCATAATTTAACACCAATGACCTTTTTGTGTAACAAAATATTTCTTAGGGGACCAATATGTAAAAAAAATTAGTTAAGGGACCATAGCGAAAAGTTAAATTAAGTTAAGAGACTTTGGGACTAGTTATGCCTAAAAATTAACGAAGTTCTAAATAGACATGACAACGGGCAGATCAAAAGCAATTTTTACCTCCCAAAACCCAAACTCAAATCCCCAAACAATATATGTTCTTTGTCTCAAACTCTAACGAGGATAAATAATTAAAACCCAAACTCGTCCCAAACAAGTTTGTATATCCCTATCGTGCAATCATCCATTTAGTGAAATTAATATTTTATTGAAAATATTTATTTTTTCCAAAACTAAATTACGTTAGAAATAATTAAATAAAAAGATCTAAAAAAATTCCATAAATATATTTTAAATATTTTATATAATAAATAAAAATCAAAATATCAAAATATTGATCACGTATTTAATATTTTAAATTATCAAAACTAAATAATAAAATACAAAATAAAAAATGGGATGAATTTGGAGTGAGTATTAGTATCTCTTTTAACCGACCCGTTCCTATGTTTTATAATCGAGAAAAACCTGTTGGAAATACACCAAATCCTATGATGAATTCCTATTAATATTGATGAACAAGATTGTTATCAGCACATAATGACAATGAAAAAATAAGAAAGAAGAAAGACAATGATTTTCTACAGAGTTTCTCTATGCCTACAAACTATGAAAAACCTTCTTATTCACTTGCAACTGCAAATTTTATGAATATAACTTAATTGATTATAAAAATAGGGGTTACTCACTCTATTTATAATTTTAGGTTAGCTCGCTCCTTAAGCCAAAATTCCAAAACTATAAAATCCCAACATACCTATTTTGGAACTAAATAAAATCTATCTATTTTAGACCTAAATAAAAATCTATCTAATTTAGATCTAAATCAAATCTATGTATAAAAAATTGTTTCCACACTTCGATATAATCTTTTTGACACTTCCTTGTTTCTATCGAGCAAGCTACTTCGACACAAAGAATTATACTTTCAACACACCACCTAATTTATTGTGTCTAAGCTATCTATATTCATCATAGATCTTATTCTTCTGAATACTTAGGCTTTCACTCCCTTCGTCGTGATGCCTACAATCTGATTCTCAGTTATGCAGTGTTCTAAGTTCATCTTTCCTTCTACTACCTTCTCTCGAAGATAACGTAACCTCATTTTTATGTGCTTGCTTTTACCAAGTGTTATCGGATTCTTCGCCTGATTAATACCCGACATGCTGTCGATCTTTAGGGTAATTGCTCCATGATATTTCCCTGTGATTTCTTCGACCAAGTTCACCATCCATTTTACTTGACATGCACAAATAAAAGAAGCTATGTACTTTACTTCACACGATGACAAAGATATGTAAGAAATAAAATTCCTTAGTCGTTGTTGCACTCCAAAATTTACCCTCTTGATTTTGGCTTATGTTTCATCATGAATATCATACTGCATTGCATTCATACATTGAGATGAGATCAAAGTACTTTGGTTATCAAGTCTTCCTCAAGTTTCTCAAGAAGTATCTTATCATCCAAACCTCTGGACCTCTTAAGCTCAAAGGTTATTGCATATCTCAAGAAATTTTATCCATCCCTTTGGATCATCAGAGGATTGAAGTTTGTGTTTAATCACAAGAAGAACCACTCTTTGGATGCACCAGTCAAATTAGGGTTTTGCTTGATTAAGGCTATTGTCCAAGGCACAAATCTTGGTTTTGGAAGCAACAACATTCCTTTGATATTTGAAAGGTCTTTGTACAAGATATTGGTCTAGATTCCCAAAGGATTTGAAGTTTTGAAGATGATTCCCCAGTCTCCTATTGTGTTGACCAAAACTAGGGTTTGGGATTTCATCAAGATTTCTTGGGAATTCTGAAGTGAAACTTTGCACATGGCCTCTATATGTTTGGAAGATCATATGTTTGAGGTTTTGATCATCAATTTTGAAGGGAAGTGGATCAATTGATTCAGAGGAGCAAAATGGTCATTTTGGTCAAAATCAGTCAAAGTCAAGATTGACCAAGTGAGTTTTTGGCCAACCATCAATTCAAGGGTGTACTTTTCATATTTCAAGTCCATTTTGGTCATGGGATCAAAGAGATTGAAGTATGGATTGAAACTTATTCTTGAAGAAACCCTAAAAGTTACTAATTTTGGAAAAAAAGGACCTAATTTCAAAAAATTCATATTTTATTCAACCTTGATCAAGAAGATGCAAATGAAATATGCTTGGAAATCTAAGAGAATGATCTTTCACCTCATTTTTGTTTCATGTCCAAATTGGAAAGGAATCAAGAGTTATGGACTTTTGAAGTTACAAAATTATAGGTCATTTTTCAAAATTAGTGAATTTCAAGCTAAATTGGGAGAGCCTTAATGGATTAATTTGCAAAACCTATAAACTAAGGGGTTGTAGATGTTTTCAATACCTTTCCAAATTATTCTCATTTGTGTCAAAATTCAAAAGCATGAGCAAGTTATGAGTTTTGGAAATTTGAGGCATTTTATTGAAATTTGGCAAATATGCAAAATGGCCAATTCATGAAAAATCAGTTTTCAACCATTCTCTTTGTCCCTAACCCAGCCCATGACCTATTTGTGATTTACTAAGGCCTAATATATTAGCCATTTCGTGTTTTATGGACCTTGGTGTTTGTTTGAATGAAAAATGCAAAAATGGTCCAAACTTGCAAAAACTCCAACATTCTTTGATCATGTGGAATTAAGGGCCATGGTTTTAAGTACAATATTATGAAGTTATTTGTCTCACAAAGCGCATAAGAAGCAAGAGAACGTACGGGCAAAAAGGCTGATTCAGTATGAACCTCATTTTTTGCCACAATCCCCAATCCTGCCCTGCAACGGTTTTAAAGTCAGATTTCCACTTCTAACCTTCTCTACAAACTCTATATAAGAGGAAGCAAGCAAAGAGAGAGAAGGAGGACGCGCCATTTGCAAGAATTCCATATTTGAAATTTTCCTTCATCTTCTGCAACTTGATTCGATTCTCTCAATTCCTTGGTGTTTTCTTCAAAATTCTTGTGGATTCTGCTTCAGCAAAGCAAGTAGATCAAGCTAGCACCGTTTGTTCGCATCTGGTGTGAAGGAGACAGTATATCACTTTTCGCCTTGAGGTAATGATTCCAAACTTCAATTTCTAAGATGCACTTGTTTATTGAGATGTTTGAGCTTGGATTCATGTTCAATGATGTTAATGGAATGTTTCTGAAGCTTTATAGCGTTTAATTTGATGAATTATGCATGATTGGATGCTCTGAAACTCGTGATTCAGAATGTTTTTGTTCATATTCATGACTTGATTATGGATAATATGGTTGATGATTTGATTTGATTCGAATTGCAATGGATTTCTTGCCATGCTAGCTTTGATTTGCCTTTGATTTCATAAAAAATGATGCAAAATTGAGTATGTTATGTTGATCTGAAAGTGAGCCCTAAACATGGATGTTGCGCGCGCTTT
Source organism: Vicia faba (assembly GCA_948472305.1). Classification (NCBI taxonomy): domain Eukaryota; kingdom Viridiplantae; phylum Streptophyta; class Magnoliopsida; order Fabales; family Fabaceae; genus Vicia; species Vicia faba. Next base: position 100,991 of record CATIWC010002482.1, on the reverse strand, counting down.
TGAACTTTCCAGAGGTTGAAGATGATGTGGTGGCACATCATGATTGGTCTGTTTGAATTTTTTGGTTTATTTGAATTTTTGTTTTATTTGACATTTTGTTTAATTTTTTTTTTCTAATCAAAACACATTCAAAAATCATAAAAAATTACCATAGGTCAATATTATTTTCTAGTATTTGTCATATTTTTTTTTTGGATTTTTTTAAAATAATTTGATTGGTTTAAAAAATTCATAGGTTTAATTAATTAATTGTTCAAAGTTTATTTTTATTTTAATAGTCTTAGTGATCTAAAAAATCCACAAAAATTATTTGAGACTCACAAAATAATGTAAAAGTTGATTTTGATTTTGGTTTATCATTTTTATTATTATTTATTTAAAATTTAATTTCAGAAGGTTATTTGTAATATTTGTTTTTTTATTTTTATTTTTAATACTTCTATTAATTCAAAAATTCCCAAAAAAATCATGTAATCTTGTTTTTAATCATAGAATTTGAATATATTTTTACTTTGTCCTTTTTCTTGATTTTTGGTTATGGTTTGCATTTTCTTGCCCTTAAATAATAATTCAATTATTAAATGTTTGTTTTCTTATTTTTAACATTTTCCTTTTATCCAAAAAATTCACAAAAATTCAGGGGTGTGTGTTTTTGGCTCTAATATTTGAATATAATTTTGGTTTGCCATTTTCCTGACTTTTTGATTTAAATATCATTTTGATATGTGAATATTTGTTAATGGCATAATTGTTTGAATTTAATTCCATTTTTTGTATTTTCCTAATAAAAAATGTGAAAAATATATTTTCTGACATTTAGGGTTTCTTGATGTTTTGAATGACCCTGGTTTAATTTGTTTGAGTCTTGATCCTATTTAATCAATATTTAGGATTTAAAGTCAAAATCTAGGGTATTGTTGTTTATGGTGCAAGTTTCATATTCAAAACCTTTGTGCCTTGGACTTTTCTTGGAATTCAGGTCTTGATTATGGTTCATGAATGTGTTGGGGATTTGAAAACCATTTTTCTAGAATCAATTGACTTGGTTTGACATTTTTCCACATATAATTTTGAAAACTTGTCTAGTTTGGTAGTTTTGCCAACTAGTTTTGAACTTTGGACTTCATTTGGTCTCCTCCTCAATCATTCATGAACTTAGGGCTTGCATTCTGACTTCTAAACACTTCCAGGATGCTAAGATATTTTTGGTTTGAATTATGGATCATTGTTTCTATTTCTGATATAATTTTAGAGTGAAGGTACCCAATTAAGTTTGCATGTCTTGTTGCAATTTGTTTGAAGGCCAGTGAACTTGAGTGAGACCTATAATTGGGAACCTAATGATCATGTGATTCTGATTGTCCATATTATCTCAAGCCATTTCACTTATAAGCTTCATGTTTGAATATTTTGAACCATCTAATACATTATGTAGGTTTCATTTCCTATTGTGTTTATGAAGTTGTGATTGAATTAGCTATGCATGATTAAAATATGTTTGCTACTGACCTTCATGGTTTTTGTTCATATTATTCTCAAGCTCTTATGATCCTTGATTGATACTCAATTGTCAATTCAACATGGTGATAGGAAGGAGCAACATTCTTCTGATTCTTTTGACTTAATCTGTGCATATGCTTGTCTCCTCTTGTTTATAATGTCTAATATTTGGTAATTGCTACCATGTTATTCTCACTTCTTCATATTTTGGAATACTAACTTGGTTGTTGAATATGCGAGGTACTCTGAGAAAGTTTCCACTTTTGGCTTAAGGATTTTGTGTTCCGCTTTATTTGTGGAACACAGTTTATTATATTGGCATTATTTTTGTGTTTGGCATGCTTGATGGTTTATGCAGGATACACCTATCTATGATTGTGAATGCCATACATTTCCCATGGGATTTGTTTATATCTGATAAAATAGTTACATCCTGATGGTGTAATTTCTGACTTGATTTGTCTACTGATGCCAGCTTGCTTAAAGTTTCTCTGGGTTTCTTTTATTCTTGCTTGATTGCTACAGATAATTATCTGTTTGGTATTATACTACCTCCTTTCTCTCATTTTCATTTTGCATAATTCTCTGACTGCATGATGGGACTTCTGTTGCTGATATATGTCAGGAGGCCCTCTGGTTTTTGTTTGATTGCATGTGTTGTGTTTGTTGTTGATCAATGAGTCACTTAATTTAGAAATTGAGATCACGACTTCGCTCTCATTGCATGTTCCCTATAGGATGTTTATTTCTTTTCTTCTTTAATTGTTGATCGATGAGTCACTAAATTTCGAAGTTGAGATCACGACCTCGCTCTCATTGCATGTTCCCTATAGGATGTTTATTGCTTTTCTTCTTTAATTGTTGATTGATAAGTCACTCAACTTAGAAATTGAGATCACGACTTCGCTCTCATTGCATGTTCCCTATAGGATACTTTTGTGGAGTTTTCCTTGGCATGTTGATTAAGGTAGGAATCCATGTATGCTAACATAGGATAGGATTTTCCTTTAACCTCAACCTTAGGGTCAACCATTGTATGATAACACTAGGGATAGTGCTAGGCTAGCTTCCCTTAGTAATTTTTTTCCTCTCTTTGCATTTTGCATCTTAAAATAAAATTTGTTTTCTTGGAAAATCATAAGACACCTCTAATGAACTCAAACCCTACTTCAAAGTAAAAGATATGAACCAATTTTACTTTGTTTGTGTACCTCTTGGCTTTGCTCTAAAACCTTCTAGCCGATGTTTCACCATCGCACGTGTTTGTTATCCTACATTGATTCTCAATATCATTGTTAGGTGTGATGTTTTGTCATCCGTTTTATTGATGTTTCGCCATCTTTGCCATGATATCTTGTTACCTTCTAGCTGATGTTTCGCCATCGCACATTTGTTTGAAGCCGATGTTTCGCCATCGCACGGGCTTGTTATCCTATATTGAATCTCAATATCATTGTTAGGTGTGATGTTTCATTATCTGTTTCATTGATGTGTTTCCATCTCTGCCATGTTATCTCTTAGCTGATGTTTCGCCATCGCACATTTGTTTAAAGCCGATGTTTCGCCATCGCACATGTGTGTTATCCTACTTTGATTCTCAATATCATTGTTAGGTGTGATGTTTTACCATCCGTTTTATTGATCTTTTGCCATCTTTGACATGTTACTTTGTTATCATTTAGTCGATGTTTTACCATCCCTTTTGTTTGTTGTTTTACTTGATGTTTTGCCATCTTGACTATCTTTGTTTGTCTTAATTAAAAACACAAACCAACCAAAACACATAAGCCGAACTACGGCTGCTCTGATTCCTTAAAAGGGATACGTAGGCATTGGGGTAGGGCCCAACCGAGCACAACTTTTATTTTCCCTACATTGTTTTCTTTTTCTTTCGCATGCATTCCCTTTCCAGTTGTAAGCCATAGACATAGGATTTGACCACACCCATTAGATTAGACAACAAGATTGGATACCGTAGAGTACTACGGGCATGTGGGGTGCTAATACCTTCCCCTCGCGTAACAGACTCCCTTACCCGATCTCTCGGTCGAAAGACCGTGATTTCTCCCTTTTTAGGTTTTCTCAATGTTTACCTTTCCCTTTCAGCGGGATAAAATATGTTTGGTGGCGACTTCATTGATGTTTCATTACATACAGATGACAGGTTCCGGCCGCGTAGTTTCAGCTAGCGACTTCACTGGGGAAATATTTACCTTTTGCTGGTCTATCCCGGAGTCGATCCTAGCTCTTGTTTGTTTTCCTTTTGGGTGTTTATTTTAACGCTTTGCATATTTATCTGTTTGCATTGCATCCTATGTGCGCTTTACTTTCTGCATACTGGATTTGGCTGGACTGTTTGGTTTCTGGATTTTCTTGATGGGTGGGTTTGTTCCATGAGGTAAAATGCCTCATACCCAGGCTATGAGTGGATTCCATAGGAACTAGGAATAGAGTTACCATGGCAGCTATGAGGCGGATGCTTTGTAGACCTGACCATGAGACCCATGACTTCAGAGGTAGTTTGGATAGGTGTTATCGTATGATGATACCGACATTTGAGTTGTCGTACTCTAATTTGGCCTTTAACCTTACCTTTACCTAGACTACACCCGTGAGAGGGGCGGGAAAACTTTTCTTACAGGTACAGGTACTGTTGGTGACTTTGTGTTGCAAAGGTGACTCAGGTTCCTGTGTTAGTTTTGAAGCGTTGAGATTCTCTTTCGATTTTGAGCGGTGTTGTTCTGTAATGGTCCAGCCATGATCTAGTGTGAAACTTTAATCCTGTCATATTGTATCATAGCATATTTATTTCTATAAAAATGATGTAAAAAAATAACTAGCATGCTGTGATCGGTGGGAAAGAACTGACTATTTTGGAATGCTGGTTCGCATTTTGCGTTTGTTTTCGCAAAATGTCGCGGTAAGCAAGAGTCGCCACCGTCTTTTGTTTTATCCAACAAGGAAAGGACAAAAGCACAGAAAAATTCCTTTTTGAGATGTTTCTCGGGTTCGGGAGGTAGATTATAGAAAGGGAAGGTGTTAGCACCCTTTCTATCTGTGGTTATCCACGGGCTCTTAGTTACTTGCTCATTGTGTTTTCAAAAGTTTGCTTTTCTTTGTGTTTGTGGGTTTGAAAGAGTTTTTGTTTTGAAAGGGGTGTAAGTGCGAAAAGTTTTGTTTTGTTTTAAAAGGAGCAAGTACTTAAGAACCATCTACCTACTCAAAAAGGGAATTAAACTGTGCTAATATCCTTTAGACAATGCTAGCCCACTATTGAGAAGTAGGTAGCACCGTCGTTGGAGTTTTGAGGGTTAATTCGATTAAGGGACGTGTGGTCACTAAAGCAATGTTAGGACGCCTTAGCGGTAACCCTAATGTCTTAGATCATTTTATCCGAGGTAACCGTTTCGAGGCAACTTATGATCTTTGGACAAGAGGGCGACCTCTAAAACTTCCTATACTCAATGACCACGTTCGAAGGCAACCAAGTGAGGTGTACCCTAAGAGTGCGCATGTGCGAGTGTGTTATTTTTCAGTTATTTATCTTTATACATGTCATGGGTGAGCTATTTTTATTTTAGGTTAAAGATTTGATCTTGTCATGCATTCCCTATTTATCAAACATCTAACAGTTAATAGTTGCGGAAATTAAATTGCAGAAAATAAATCTAAGCTATTACAAGGCGTCGGGTATTTACATTGCCAAAGACAAACCCTTAAAAATTAAATTGCGAAAAAGTAAATAAAAGCGATTAATAAATCCTAATTTAAAAACTATTACATTCTCGAAGCAGTTACAATATTGATAAAAAATTAATCGCACGCGAGAAAATTAAATCGGAGTGTCTTAGGGTTTTGACCCTTTTTCATTAAATAAAGCATATTTTTGTTATTTTTGAATTAAAAATTAATCTAAATTAATAATTGAATTAATTGATTAAATGAAAATATTTTTGGTTTTTTTTATTATTAAGAAAATAAAATAAAATAGTTAAAAGATATTAAAACCCTAATTCTAGGTTAATTTTAATTTAATGCAAAATATGTTAAAGTTGTTCCTAATTAAACTAAATTAATTAATTAATGTTTATTTACAAAAATAATAAAATAGTGAAATTAATAAAAATATTATTTTTTTGTTTTTTCTGATTTTATGGAAAAAAAGTTAATTGGTTAATTAATTAATTAAGATAATAATAATAAAATAGAAAAAAATAATGAAAAGAAAAATAAAATGAAGAAACAAACTCAGGGGGGGTGTGGGCCTGAATTTGAGGGAATGATTAGCAATTTTTGAGGCCCAGTTATGCCAGCCTGTTTGACCTTTGTGCTTCCCTACGCGCTTGTTGACCAGGAAGTATGGTGGATGCTCAAATCTGGCTGTTGGATCTTGGCCTGAAGCCACCTGGATGAGATTTGGGCGAGGGCATATGGTGCACTGCAGGACCTGAAACGCGTGCAATTACTTGAAAGCAAAATATATCAAATTTTTGGGGGACCTAGGATTCGAACCCAGGTCCCAAGGGTATTACGCACTAACGCTTTGCCAGCTGAGCCATGTTGTTAACTTGTTAGTGGAATATATAACATATATTATATGGTAAACCACTAATTATGCTTGGCAAAAAAATAAAAAACGCACAATTATTCAAACAGGCCAATCGTGCCCAGCCACGTTATCATCTTCTTCACAAAAGCCTGGTTCGTTTACCTGCGGATTTTTATCCGCAGGAAGATTCATAGGGTCTTTCAAAAATCTCTCCTAGGCCATGAAAATGAAATCCAAGAGTACCAACGTACTCGTCTCTTCATCCTGGTTATCCCTGTAACCATGGTTTGCATTGATTTTCCCTGTGACATAAACGCCTAAAAACAACACATATAAACCCTAGATTCGGGTATCGTTATACAGGCCATGAAAATTAAATTGGATAATGCCAAAACATTCTAAATCAAATAACAATCACAAGTATGCCAATATTTTAAAGAAAAGATGCGAGAATGGATGTTTTCAATTTCATGTTCAGAGCAAGCTTCATGGAGACTTACAGCGCATTATAGACAATGAAAATGCTTGGTTTTGATCCCTACAGCTTCACAGGATATCAGGCAAGGGAGTAGCGTTGAGCTTTTGGTCTGAAAGTTCCTCTAAACCAAAATTTGATCATCACTTTTTCAATGTTCTTTGCCAAATTGGTATGGCCGTTTCTGCAAGGTTTTGTGCGTGTTCTAGGTGTGGCTTGCTTATGTGAGTGTTATAGAGTAAATTAGGGTTGGTCTTTTGATCTGAAATCAAGTGCATTCAAGATTGAAGATTGGATTTGATCACCATTGAAAAGCTTTCCAAAAATAGGCCAAATCTGATTTTCTGTGCTTGTTTTGACTTGATACGAATTGGTTGAGTGTCACATGGTATTTGCAAGCTGTACAAATCACAATAATCCCTTTACATGAATTTTTAGATTTTATTTGATTTAATATTGATTAATAATGAATTAAATTAATAAAAATGAAATAAAATAGAAAAATAAATGTTTGGTCATGAAATTAAATATGGGACACGTGTGTGGCATGAAAAGACCAAATCAAGTTGAAAAAAGTGGGCCCTTTTGTCAAAAATTGGAGTTTTGAGGATAGTTGACTTTTGGCAAATTTGGAAAAATGCCCAACTTCAACAATGCATAACTCCCTCAATTTTGAAATTTTGGAAGTGTTCTTGGACTTTTTAGAAACCTTGGGATGTCCCCTAACCAAAACATTTGGTCTAATCTCATTTTGATGTTCCATGCTCAAGTTATAAGCTTTGGCAAAAAAAGGTGTTTTTGTTGACTTTCAAAAATGACCTATAATGTCCAAATTTGTAACTTTTGGTGAGAGCATTTCTTGATATTGGGATGTTAAGATGGATTGTAGGAAATTGCATCATCTTCAAAATGAGCTTTGGATGGGTCATTTCTCATAAAGTATGAGAAAGTTATGCTTGGTAAAAGTTGAGTTGACTTTTCCTACAAAACCCTAATTTAGCAACTTTTGAATCTTGATGAATCATAATCAACCCTTGATCAAATGGTGAATTAACCATCAAAATTAGAATGTTGATAAAAAATCTTGAGGTTTGACTGTATTTGGGACACAGTTGACTTTTGCCCTAGCATAGTCGACTTTTGGGTCTCTTGAGCAATTGACTGACCAAACTTCCTCTGCAAGGCTTGAAATTTAGCATGGATGAACTTAAGAACATATTAGGACATTGGGGAACAATTGAGGTCATTTGGATGTGAGGACCTTGATGCAACACAAAACCCTAATTTTGACTTGACTGCCTTAGGAGGTGATTTGACTGTCCAAACCTTGAGCCAACTTGAGTAACTTGAAGCTTCTTCTTGGCAAATCTTGAGAAATATGGGAGGGAAAATTTGGGGTACAACACATGCGCATGTCATTTTCTAGGGAAATTCAAGAGTCTTCTTTCCATCAGAAATGGTCGGTCTCCCTCCAGTTGAGTTTGATTCAGTTCATGTTAAAGAGCTTACCATGCATACTTTCTCTTATCAGATTCCTACCATTGATGTGTCCGAGTTGAAGAGGTTGAGTTCTTATCTGATGGGAGATTTTCTGAATAATTTCAACAAAAATTATGGCAATTTGTTACTAGTCCTTAACACTCCAGTTGACCCAATGGCTTTGATCACTCTCTTCCAGTTCTATGACAAAGAATTACGACGCTTTACTTTTCAAGATTATCTACTGGTTCCCACTCTAGAAGAGTATGCATACCTGCTTAATATCAAGTTGTCCGATGAAGTTCCTTTTGTCCAAGTGCTGAAAAAGATGAAGTTCGAAGTTATTGCTGAGATTCTTCGTTTGAGTTGGAAAGAGGTGAAAGACAATTGGAAGTCGGGTGAGGGTACTACAGGGTTTTATTTGGATTTCTTAGTGAAGAAAGATGAAGACTGGGAAAATAAAGGGAATTGGATTGACTTCAGCTCTCTGTTTGCTCTCATGATATACAGGATCGTCCTCTTCCCTCACAAGAGAAATTTTTTGGATTTGGCGGCTATTTGTGTTTTTAGAAACAAGAACCCGATACCGACACTCTTGGAAGATACTCTTTATACCATCCATTGGAAAAGGTGGTAATGTAGGTTTATGTCATTCGATGCTGTATCAATGGCTTAAGCTGCATCTACGAGTAAGTGGCCCTTTGATGGATACCAGGCATTATCTCTGATGGTCATCAAGGCTTGGCAACCTTACTTCATTCGATATCCGGTGGAATTATGACATGGGGGAAGTGAGAAGTATCGTCACTAGCTGCAGAGGTTTCCCTAATGTTCCCCTCATAGGAACTAAGGGGTGTATCAACTATAATCTTGTGCTTGCTTATCGACAATTGGAACATGCAATGGATGGGCCGCCAAAGGTTGAGGAGGTATCTGAATCAGTGTATTTCGCTAGAGGAAGCGATCCTGAGATGTTGAAAAGAGTGACAAGTGCTTGGAAGGGAATTCACAGGAAGGATAGAACTACTTTGGGCAAGAAGGTTCCTATTGATAGGTTTCTTTACATGGAGTGGGTTAAAGCCAGCGTTAAGATCTTATGGTTACCATTTGCAAGGTCGGCTCCTCTATACGAGCAACCTCCTGCTGTTCTAAGTAACGTGGTGCCTACCGAGATGTTCACCCAGGTTCATGTTCAGAATATTCAGCTTCGTGCAAAAGACCGTTAGGCGGGGATGAAACTTTATTGGGCAGATCCAGAAAGGGACGACTTAGCTCGCAAACTCAAGGAAGCTCAAGGGGAAACTTCTGATGCAACCAGTTTTAGGAAGAGGTCTCATGCTGAAATAGAAGAAGAATTGAGTAAGACTCAGCAAGAGTGTCGGAAGCTTCAGATATCTGAGAATAGCTACTGGAAGAAGATTCAAAACTTGGAGAAGCAGCTCAAAGACAAAGATGCTCAGCTTGAGAAGGAAGTAGCCCAGAAGCGTGTCGTAGAAGATCAGTTCCGAGAAAGTAAAAGAGTTGCATCTCAACTTTTGAAGGAGAAAGCCAGACTGGAAGAGTACTGTCAACATCTTGAAGCATGTCTAGTTCCGGAGATTTAGTTCTGTTATTTACTTTTGGTATATTTGGTCACCCCCAGAATTGTTGGAAGGGACCAATTGATTGTGGATATTATTCAATTCTTTTTGCTTTATTGTTAAGACATGTATTTAGTTGTTTATCATCTTACTCTTAATTGTCCGAAGTCACTTGGACATCATTTCTTTTGTTTGTAAATATTTGAAGTGTTCATCCTATTATCCTTTCTCTTTTGATTGTATGATTGCATGCCATGACTGATGAATAAAAGGACTCTTAGATACCTAGAAATGACAAACATATCATGCACATCATGCATTTCATAACATTACAGGTTATCTGAAGACGATTTTCTTATTCTGCTGCTTTTCTTATTCAGAATTCAAGACGACTACTCATCGATATTCCACCAGAAACAACTTGCCAAGACAGATGGAACATGTTCAAGATGAACTCATTGAAATGAGGGCTTAGATGGCTACTCAGATGACTCAGTTCATGGAGGTCATCACCAATGTGAATCTCCGACTGGAGGAACAAGCTGCCATTGTCAACAACCAGCGCCGCCATCAAGGAGATGGTGGAAATCAAGGGTTATATCAGGACATTTCTGTAGGAATGGGGGATGTGCAAGATCAGCCTGCTGTAAATTTTCATGGGATGTCGGGAAACCCTTTTGTGCGCAACGTAGGGCAGTTTCCTCCGTCTCCTGGACCTCGTCTTGTGGGGAACAGAAGAGTTAATCAGGGAGGTGTAAGGAATTATCAGGAGCAGGATTTTGACTTTGACCAAGATGAAGATCAGTTTTTTGTTCGGGTTCAGAGTCGGGGGTTCAGATTGAGGATATGAAGTATCATTTATTGGAAGAGCGTCTGAAGGCTGTGGAAGGGAAAGGAGTCCTTGGTATGGATGCTAATGATCTCGGGTTGGTTCCTGGGGTGAAAGTTCCTCCAAAGTTCAAGCCTCCTACATTTGAAAAGTACAACGAAGCGCCGTGTCCTATTACTCATGCAACTGCTTATTTCCGGAAGATGTCAGTACATACTGAGGATCAAGGGCTTTTGATTCACTTTTTCCAGGATAGCCTATTTGGGGCATCCCTGGAGTGGTACATGAAGTTGGAGAAAACCCATATTCGTTGCTAGAATGATCTTTCTCGGGCTTTTGTCAAACATTATCAGTACAATATGGATATGTCACCTAATCGCACTCAATTACAGAATATGTCGCAAGGACCAAAAGAATCTTTCAAGGAATACGCTCAGAAGTGGCGTGAGTTGGCTGCGAGGGTTCAACCTCCACTCATGGAGAGAGAACTCATTGATATGTTTATGAGTACCCTGCAAGGGCCATTCTACGAGCACATATAGGAAGTACTTCGGCAGGATTCGCAGACCTGGTTATGGCTGGTGAAAGAATTGAGGTAGGTTTGAAATTGGGGAAAACTCAGATTGGAGGTTCTAGTGGCTCATCCGGGGGCAGTAAGAAACCATTCCACGCTTACCCTAAGAAAAGGGAAGGCGACGCAAGTGCGGTTTACTCTCATAGAGGAAGAAGAGAGGATCGTTAGCACCAACAAATCAATGTTGTTTCTATTCCCGTTAATGCTCCTCCGCAACAAAGACCAAATGGAGTGCCTCAACAACAAAGGCAGCAGGATGCTCCCCGTCAGTATAATAACCAACAGCCGAGACAACCAAGGAAATTTGATCCCTATCCAGTAACTCTTACTGAAGCTCTCCACCACCTGCTTGATTTGAAGTTGATCAGTTTGAGAAATATGCCACCGTCACCCGCAAGACTCCCTGTTAACTATGATGCTAATGCAAGGTGCGAATTCCATTCGGGCGGAGTTGGTCATTCTACTGATAATTGTTTTTCATTGAAGTGCAAGGTACAAGACTTGTTGGATGCTAAGGTAATTGAGTTTACCCCAGTAATTGGTCCGAATGCTACTCAGAACCCAATGCCTAGGCATGGAGGGGGTGTTGTTAACATGATTGATGATGATGGTGAAGTGTTGAACTTGATCATGAATGTGGAGCAGGTAACTACTCTGTTGTGCTATGTTAAGAGGTATTTGCTTGACAATTATATTTTCCCGGTTTGTACTTCAGAGTGTGCCAAGTGTAGAGGGCAACCGAAGGTCTGTGATGATTTGAAAGCAGGTATCCAGTTGTTGATAAAGGAAGGTTCCCTGCAGTTTGATAGAAAACCGAGCTACCGTAAGGTTACTGAAGAGGATGTTGCTGTAATATCTATTCCTTACACCCCTGCGCGCATTCCTGCCCCTTCAAGGGAACCCCCTCTGATGATTACAATACCTGGTCCCATGTCGTATACCAGTGAGAAGGCTGTCCCGTGGCATTACGACGCCGATGTTTATTACCACGGGGTAAAGCAGGAGGTTAATGCTCGTTTGTCTGAGGAAGAACGTGTTGAAGGTGATGAAGGGGAAGTCCATAACTTTTCTGGTGTGGGTCGAATGACTAGAAGCGGGAGAGTATTTGGTCCTTCCAATGTGCAAGATACGGCAGATGCTTCTGCAAGAGAAAAAGGAAAACAACAGGTAATGATTGGTAATCCAAGGGTTACACAAGCCAATGTGACTCAATCAATTCCTATACCAGAAGCTTCTTCAGTTCCCGATGAGGATGAAGAGTTGATGCAGATTATCAGAAAGAGTGATTATAGCATAATTGATCATCTGAGCCATAGACCTTCTAAGATGTCTATTTTGTCTCTGTTGATTTATTCAGAACCTCACAGAAATGCTTTGATGAAGTTGTTAAAGAATGCATTCGTGTCACATGAGATAACAGTCAATCAGTTTGAGAATGTTTGTGCTAATATATCTGCCAAGAATGGTTTGGGCTTTATAGATTTTGATCTTCCTCCAGAGGGACCAGACCATAACGAAGCGTTGCATATTTCAATGGAGTGCAGGGGCACTACTTTATCCCGGGTTTTGGTAGACACAAGATTGTCTTTAAATGTATTGCCCAAGTCAGCGTTGATGAAGATTCATTATTCTGGACTAGAGTTGCGCCCTAGTGATTTGATGGTGAAGGCATTTGATGGGTCTCGAAGGTCAGTATTTGGGGAGGTGGAGCTACCAATCAAGGTTGGTCCTTGCACCTTCACAGCTACATTTTTTGTGATGGATATACAGCCAGCATACTGTTGCTTGTTGGGGAGGCCGTGGATTCATAGAGCAAGAGTAGTCACTTCTACTCTTCATCAGAAACTCAAGTATCCTGCAGAGGGAAAGGTGATAATTGTATGCAGTGAGGAAGAGTACATCGTGATTCATTTGACATCATTCCGCTATGTTGAATTTGAAGGTGAGATACATGAAACGCCATTCCAGGCATTTGAGACAGTTCATGCAGTCAATCTTCCTCCTCCAGAGAAGAGAAGGAAATCGGAAACTGTTATGTCTTCTCTCAAAGATGCAAAAGCTGTGGTGGAAGGCGGTAACCATGAAGGTTGGGGTCAGGTGCTGGATGTTACTCCAAAATTTGATAAATTTGGTCTTAGTTTTAGCCCAGTTGAGCAGAGTGCAGCTCCCAGAGCATCTAGTTTATCTACTCCTGTGAAGTTTTCCCGTCCTTGTGCTACTCAAGAAGGACACGTCAATGCAGTTGGCGACGATAGGGCTGATGGCTGCAATAACAAAGATTGGATTCGTCCGATTATTCCAGGCTAGACACTCAACAATTGGAATTCTGTGGATATTATCCAAGTTTCAAGCGTTGAGGAGTAATTTTCTTGTTTCTTTTATTATCATATCATAATTCATACGCTCTTCCCAAGGCGTAGTAGATCATTTGTGTAGGACCACCATGTTTATTTTTCAAGTTTATCATGAAATAAAGGACGTTTTTGCATTCAAAATTTTGCTTCTTTTTCTTTTTTTAATGACAATGTTTCTCTTTTCACACACTGTCACTAAAAAACGCCAAAATTTCATTCATGGAGATGCACTTCCACCACCGATTCTATCGATAACAACTCTGTTATGGCTCATTATGACTTTGATACTCCTATTTATCAAGTCGAAGAAGAAGCATATAAGGATTGTGATTTTCCTGAGGAATTAGCAAGACTATTGAAACGAGAGGAGAAGGTTATCCAGCCAAATCAAGATTCAATTGAGGTGGTGAATATTGGCACAGAAGAGATAAGAAGAGAAATCAAGATAGGGGCACATATCGAAGAAGGTATAAAGGTCATATTGATTGAGATACTCCATGAGTATTCTAATATCTTCGCTTGGTCTTATGAGGATATGCCTGGGTTGGATACAGACATAGTGGTGCATTGACTACTGCTCAAAGAAGGTTGTTCTCCTGTCAAGAAAAAGCTCCGAAGAACTCATCCTGGGATGTCCAAGAAAATCAAGGAGGAGGTCCCGAAGCAGTTGGACGCAAATTTCTTAAAGGTTATCAGTTATTCGCCATGGATTGCAAATATTGTTCCTGTGCCTAAGAAAGATGGTAAAGTCAGGATGTGCATGGATTATAGGGATCTAAACAGGGCTAGCCCTAAATACGATTTCCCTCTTCTGCATATTGATGTGCTGGTCGATAACACTGATCACTCCAAAGTGTTTTCGTTCATGGATGTCTTTTCGGGTTACAATCAAATTAAGATGGCTCCGGAGGATATGGAGAAGACAACATTCATCACGCCTTGGGGAACCTTCTGATATAAAGTGATTCTGTTTGGTTTAAAAAATTATCGGGCAACATATCAGCGCGCCATGGTCACTCTCTTTCATGACTTGATTCACAAAGAGATTGAGGTATATGTAGACGATATAATTGCCAAGTATGACACGGAAGAGGAACACCTTGTTCATCTGGAAAAATTGTTCGGGAGACTGAGGCAATTCTCGCTAAGGTTGAATCCGAATAAGTGCACCTTCGGGGTGAGATCCGGCAAGCTGTTGGGTTTTATTGTAAGTGAAAAAGGTATCGAGGTGGACCCGGCCAAGGTAAAAGAGATACAGGAAATGCCTGAGCCAAGGATAGAGAAGGAAGTACGTGGCTTCTTGGGAAGGTTAAACTATATTTCCAGATTTATTTCTCATCTCACAGCCACCTGTGAACCTATGTTCAACTTGTTAAAGAAAAGTCAGACGGTGAAGTGGAATGAGGATTTTCAGAAGCCCTTTGACAAAATAAAGGAGTATTTGCAGGAACCTCTGATACTCATACCGCCAGTGGAAGGAAGGCTGCTAATCATGTATCTAACTGTGTTGGAGACCCCAATGGGTTGTGTCCTCGGTCAGCACGACGAGATAGGGAAGAAAGAGCAGGTTATTTACTACTTGAGTAAGAAGTTTACGGAATGCGAGTCAAGGTACTCATTACTGGAAAAGACTTGTTGTGCGCTTTCCTGGGCCGCCAAACGTCTGAGGCAATACATGTTAACTTACACCACCTACTTGATATCCAAATTGGATCCAATCAAGTACATTTTTGAGAAGCCAACTCTTATAGGCAGGGTAGCCCGTTGGCAGATGATACTCACTGAATATGATATCCAATACACTACCCAAAGGCAATTAAGGGTAGTGTACTGGCCGACTGTTGTACCCCAAAATTTTCCCTCTCATTTTATCAACATTTATCATCACAAGACTCTTGGAACTCAAGACCAAGCTAGGGTTTGCTCTGCTCAAGACATCTCCTTACACTGTTGACCTGAAATTAGGGTTTGAGTTTGCACATGGGTTTTTGGACCTTCAATGCCCAAATTGACTTTCATACTTCATTTTGGACTCATAAGTTTATCCATACCAAGTTTCAAGCCTTTAATCAAATTTTTGCCCAGTCAATTGGACAGTGGACCTAGAAATCAGCTGTATTGGGGAAAAAATCAACTGTGACCAATTGACAGTCAAACCTCATGAATTTTGACCCACATCAACATTATGAACTCATATGAACCATGTTATCATGTTTGGATCACAATTCCACAAGAAATTTGATCAGATCACCAAAAGGGCAAAATGGTCATTTTTAGGGTTTTGACTGTACAAAGGCAATTTTTGACTGTTTGACCTAGCCAATGGCAAATTAAGCTCAAATAATGGACTCAAGGACTAAATGACATTATCTTGACCTATTCAACAAGTTCAAAAGGTCTCAAATGCATAGGATTGACAAATGAATTTTTCAGTAAACTGATCAAAATATAATTGTACACTGAAAAGTCAAACTTTGACTTTTTGGTCAAAATCAAGTGCCAAGGGTCATTTTTCATCAAGATGTGTCAAATTATGAAACTTGTTCATCAAGAAACCCAAAATTGCAAATTAGAGTTTAAAATTGAAAATTTTCATAACTTAGAATTTTTCTAAGTTATGAAATTTTCTTAATTTTTCCTAACTTTGCCCCATATTTTCACCATGATGCAAATGGATTCAAACAAAACTTACAACATGAAAGTTGTAGTCCTCCACAAAGTATACAAATTTTATTCACAAAGATTTCTCAAAAGAAGTTTGGATCTCAAGTTATGATTTTTGGAACAAGGGTCCCTAAAACTTTTAACTTAGAGAAATTTTGCCCTAATTTAGGCAGGATTTTGACCCATCTTCTTGGCCATTTTTCACATAGTTCCACTTGGAGTCTCAAGTTGCATTTCAAAGATTGATTATAGTACTTGTTGCAAGCTTTCCAAATTGTCTAAGAACTCCTAAAACACATTTGTGGTTAGGGAGAATCGAATGCTTGAAGTTGGCAAAAACTCACTTTGTGTCCATGACCAATACATGTTCATACAAGTTACAAAACCTGTCCAAACTAGCTCTGTACTTAATTACAGGTCTCTAAACCCTTCAACACTCAAAAATTAATTTCAAATACATTGGACATTGGTATTATTCTGATCAATGGAGCTTGGCACAATGAATAAATCCATTTTAGGCATAAAGATAACACTTCCATTTACATGAAGCTTGCTTTATGTCAAATTCCATTTCTTGAGCCATACACCAAGCCCTTTGCTGCAAACAAGGCTCCCTAATGTCAGACAAAGCTCAACCACTTTGTGCATCTAGGGTACAAGCCAGTACAACCACAAGCATTGCCAACTCTCACTTTTTACTTCAAAACCAAGTCATTATGCAAAAAGTCCATAACTTGCACATCTGATATATTCAACCTAAGCCAACATTCCAAACAAGTTTCTCGCATTACACTAAGCCAGGAACACGAGCTAGCAACCTCTCAAACACCCTTGTACACCAAAAATGCCATTTTCTGCCAAAATAGGGCAGGACCTGCAAATCACAAGCCAAATCGCAATCCACTCGTGCGTTTTGCTTGCAATCAGTTCCAACACCTTCCATTCAACTCACTCAAGCTATCCCAAACCTCCATTACCAACTGTAACTCCATTCACAGTGTTCACCATTTCTGTTTTGAAGCTTTTCAGGTTGAGTTCTATAGAGAGATTCAGACCATTTCAAAACAAACTAAGCATTGGGAAAGGTCCAGGGAACATCAAGCAAGCTCAAAAGAACCTCAGGCCACACTGAAAGTTGTTGCATTGTCCAACTCGAATCCAATTGAAACAGGTTTTTCATCAACTTCTATCTCTCTATTTAGGAACATTTAGCCTTAGGTTTGTGAATGAAAGATGTAGTACTCATTGCCCTGAAACCATACATATGCTTAGTTTTCATTTATATTAAGTGTGATAGGAGAATTTCATCCATGAACATGCTGAAAAATTTAGGTTAGATTTTAGGGCCAGAGAAATTCACTCTGGTCTTTCAGAGTTAGGTTTAATGCTTTATATGGTTAGATTCGTATTTAAATTCTCTACAAGTTTCATGTTGTAAGTTTTGGCAAAAAGTCACGTTTCCAGGATGTTCAAAGTTGGAACCAGGCGCGCGCGCGTTTGACAATGGCTAGAGGAAGAAGATGAAGGCTTGGGCTGGGCCTGGCCTTCTTGTTGCCTGCACCCCCATTTTGCTAAATGCACCCCCTGGCCCAATTTCTTGTATTTTTGTTATTTTTGCATTTTTATTTCATTTCTGACTTTATTATTTTATTTCCAAATATAAAAAATGCTTAAAAAATATTTTCACAATCTTTTACATTTATTTAGCATTTTTATTCTTTTCTTTTTAACATTAAAAAACACTTTTAATACTTTTTATTATTTGTTTAAATTTAAAAACAATGTAAATAATACTTTTATTTTTATTTCTTAGTTTTATTCACACTGAAAATATTTTCTTGAATATATTTTATTTTTGTAAATATTTTATTTTATTTTGTACATACTTAATATATTTAATATATATATATATATATATATATATATATATATATATATATATATATATATATATATATATATATATATATATATATATATATATATATATATATATATATATATATATATATATATATATATATATATATATATATATATATATATATATATATATATATATATATATATATATATATATGTGTGTGTGTGTGTGTGTGTGTGTGTGTGTGTGTGCGCGCGCGCGCGCGCACATATACTTTTATTTTATTAAATAATTAGAATAAAAATATAAAAATATTACCTTTTTATTTTTTATACTAAAAAATACCTTTTCTTCAATATATTTCATTTTTGTACATATTAATATATTTATGTATATAAATAATATATAATATTATTTTCTTAAGGAAAATTAGGGTTTACCCCTTGATTAAATAAAATCAACCTTTTTTAATTTTATTTCTTTACACCTTTTTCACATAAAAAAATACTTTACATACATAAACAAATAAAAAATTCTTTTTTTTGCATAATACATTTTATTTAACATTTATCTATTTTGTTTATTTAAATAATTGTACATTTAAATATTATGCATTGTAAATTCAATTTGGTTGTAATAACTTAGGGTTTAAATTTATTGTCAAATAATCCCCTATTCAAAAATTGTACCCCCATCCCCATAATCATGTTGTAATAGCTTAGAATTTAAATTCTCGCACTTAACGTTTTCAATTATGCCATGATTAGAGAATTAGTTTGTATGCCAAAATCAAACCAACAAATAGTTTGACCTAATCAAAGACAAAAATGCATGAAAAACAAACACAATGCACACTTGCACCCCTAAGGTTACAATCCACTTGTTGCCTTCAAAAATGGGTCATGGTATGCATGTCAAGTACTTTGGCAAAACAAAAACAAAACAAAGATCATAGTCCATCGATGATGCTATCTGAGTTACCTAAACAAAAATGATCAAGTCCCTCAAGAAAATTGCCAAAGATACTTGACACAATTGTTATCTTGGTCTATGCGATGACATGCGTCTGTCCCGTTTAACATCCTAACACAAGGTTATTCACCAAATACAATGGTGAAATAACACTGCCAAAAGGGTTAAAAACATAAGAAAGATCTTTGAGTAAAATAGGGTAGATAACTCTTAGTTACTTGATCAAAAGCTTGCAAAAACATCCTTGCTATTTTTAAAACACACTTCACAACACAATTTCAAAATCCAACTTTCAAATATTGAAAACTTTTCAAAAGACAAAAACACCTTTGTATACATTCAAACAAGAATCATTACAAAGGTTGCTACAACGATGGTCTCTTTTCAAAACATCTTTCAAAACCACACACAAAGCACCATTTCAAACAATTGAAAAGCAAAGCAAGTGATCTAAACAAGTAACTAAGAGCCTATGGATAACCATGGATATAAAGGGTGCTAATACCTTCCCTTTCTATAATCTACTCCCCGAACCCAAGAAAACATATCAAAGGTCTTTCCTGTGCTTTTTGACCTTTCCTTAGGATAAAATAAAAAGTCGCCGGCGACTCTTTCTAAACCGAAACATTTGCAAACACAAACGCGAAACCTCAAGTCAGTTCTCCCACCGTATCACAGAACTGGCGACTCTGCTGGGGAAACTATCTAAAAGTGGAGTAACCTTAGGGTTTAGATCACCTTTGCATGCTTATCTTGATTGCTTTGATTGTTTTACATTTGGTTCTCTTGTTTGGGCTTGAAATCCTCCACCTGGATTTGGGAAACATTCATAGGTAAATAGCAATACATTATGGAAACTGTGCGGGGTATACCGACATGGTTGAAGCAATAGCTATATTAGTGCGACATATTTGTGAGTACCGGTAGCCTTTGAGCAATCAAAGAGAATACGGGGCCGCTGAGTGATGTCATGAAGCACTAATGAACTCTTAGAACCTTACTTGACCATCTTGCCCTTTTTTAGGGGTAGTGAGATGACCGGCTTTGGTGCAGTCTGAAGTTGGTAGATACTCGATACAACACTCATTAAGGGTTGTTTTCTTGGAATATTTTGGTCGGCATTTAAGTGGCTAAACCAAAACAATGAACACAAAATAATCTAGTGATATTGAGCTCCTTAGAACCCGGTTACTATTTATAGGACAGGTTGAGCCAACTAAATTCAAGAGGGTACTTACCTATGAAACCTCATGCAAGCCTGAAACTAGGATCTTGTGTGACTTGCTTGTACATGTGTTTGTGCATACATCATGAACATCATAAAGGATCATATACATCCACTAACCATTTCAAGGGTTTGGATCTTCATCTTTGTTCTTGTTTTGTAGGTCATGGAATCTCTTCGTAGGAAAACAATTCAAGTCAACCTTGTGAGAATCCCTCCTCAACTCAAGGAGCTTACTTCCAAGATTCCAGAGAATTCTCTCTTCAGTGAAATACATGGTAGACTTCTCAACTTGGTTAACTCCAACATTGAAGAAGACATGGTGAAAGTTCTCTTCCAGTTCTTTGACCCCCTACACCACTGTTTCACATTCCCTGATTACCAACTAGTACCTACTTTGGAGGAATTTTCTCAACTCCTGAGAATTCCTATTCTTCATCAACTACCCTACAACGGTACGGAAAAAGAACCAAAGCCTGAAGATGTTGCTCCAGCATTACACTTGCAACCATCTGATATCAAGGGTCATTGGGAAACCAGAAGTGGTGTCAAGGGTTTCTTGGCAAAGTTTTTGTTTGAGAAGGCACAAGACTGCTGGAACTCTCTAGATCTACAAGCTTTTGAAGAGATTGTAGCACTCCTCATCTATGGGTTGGTCTTGTTCCCAAACCCTGATCAACTTATAGATGTGAATGCTGTCAAAATTTTCATATCCCGGAATCCTGTGCCTACATTGCTTAGGGACATCCTACACTCATTTTACACACGAACAATGAGGAAAAGAGGTGTTCTCAGGTGCTGTACTCCTCTTCTAGCAAGGTGCTTTATTTCTCACCTTCCCCAATCAGTTTTGAAGAATGAGCAGGGTTTAAGGTGGTCACAACGGTTGATGACCCTCACATATTCTGATGTTCATTGGTGTTCTCGGTCCAGAGATAATGTCATCATCATTGATCATTGTGGGGAATTCCCTAATGTCCCACTACTTGGCATTAGGGGAGGCATTACCTACAACCCCTGTTTAGCTCTAAGACAGTTTGGATATGCTCGGAGGGATATCCCTCATGACATGCTGATTCCTGACTTGGTTTTTGACTTCGACAACGATGCGCAAGGACTTCGACAAAGGTTTATCAGAGCTTGGAGGATGACCAACAAAGTGGATAGTAAGACACTGGGGCAAAAGAATTCCATCCCTCTTGAGCCTTATCTCAAGTGGGTACGAACCCGCGCCCAGAATCTTATGATGCCATACCCTCACATTCTCCCAGTGATCAAAGAGCCTGTTGTGGAAGGAGAGGTTCCATACACCCTCCTACATCCAGACATGCCAACATCATTGGAAGAATTACAAAAGAGTTGGATCCAACTCAAAGAAGAACAAAATACTTTTGAAGCCAGCTTCTATTCCAGTGAGAAGAAGGTTTTGGAGCTTACCCGCCGACTTCATGAGGAGGAAACTCTCAACACTTACATCGCACCAAAGAGGATGCGCAGTGTCTTTTTACATTAAGAATTTTGTAATATTTTGCCCATGGGG
The DNA here is from genome assembly GCA_948472305.1 of Vicia faba. Lineage (NCBI taxonomy): Eukaryota > Viridiplantae > Streptophyta > Magnoliopsida > Fabales > Fabaceae > Vicia > Vicia faba. The sequence goes on along the minus strand of CATIWC010002482.1, from coordinate 79,386 downwards.
CACTTATGTACTAACAAATTTCTTCTTAATGTGACGTGTGTTCTTTTTTGTTTGCAACAAATTTGAATTTCCGAATCCTTGAATGCATTACATGAATAACATACCATTCATCATATGCATAAACAGGTCTTCACACCAGGTTTCCTTATCTTTCTGCTGTTTATTTCAGCAAGATGGATTTGGAGCAGACGGTTAAGGATCTGCAAGCACAGAATTCTCAATTCCAGCAACTCCTCATGACCTTAGCAAAGGGTCAAGAGGACCTTAAAGCATTGTTGGAGAAAGATAAAGAGAAAAAGAAGAAAAGACATGGTGTAGTCATCATGGGAAGAAGGTTTGAAAGCAATGCTAGAAAAGTTCTCGAGTTCCCCTCAACGTCTAATGAAGGGGCTGGTAAAGGAAAAGGAACATCAATGCCTTCTGAATCTGAAGTTGAAGAGGAGGAAGGGGAAGAAGATGAAGATTTCTCCGAACAGCAATATCCCCCGGCGGATGATAAGTTTAAAAATCTTGAGGATCAGTTGGCAGCCATGGAGTTGCAAAGGGTACCTGGTTTAGATTTCTAAGAACTAGGGTTGGTCGCTGGGATCGTCATTCCTCCCAAGTTCAAAGTTCCTACTTTTGCTAAGTATGAAGGTTTCTCCTGTCCAAAAATGCATCTAAGATCCTACGTCAGAAAGATCCAACCCCACTCTTCTGATAAAGATCTTTGGGTCCATTTTTTCCAAGACAGTTTGTCAGGCACACAATTGGACTGGTTCTATCAACTTGAGAGGTCTGAGTTTCATAACTGGGAAGATTTAGCTGCTGCTTTCTACCAGAAATACCAATACAACGCTGATTTAGTGCCTACTCGTACTCAACTATAGAGTATGGGTATGGCTTCTAATGAAGGATTTAAAGAGTATGCCCAGAAGTGGCGTGATCTGGCTGGAAGGGTGCAGCCACCATTGTCGGATAGAGAGTTGATTGACATGTTTTTAGGGACCCTGTCTGGCCCTTTCTTCAATCATTTAATCGGGAGTTCCTCTGCGGGATTCATCGAACTAATTCTGACCGGTGAAAGGGTCGAGGCCGACATTAAAAGTGGTAAGATTCAGAAAGATGCCTCCGCGTCCACTGCTATTAAGAAGACCTTCCCAGCTAAGAAGGAAGCTTTTGCTATTTATTCTCAGAAAAGCCAAGGAAGGACCGAGCACCGACCAACGGTAGGGGCTGTGATGATTCAAAACTCTTCAAATAATCAACCTTGCAGCAATCAGCCAAGATCTAATCAGCAAAGGGTAGAAAGGCCACAACGGCAGTTCACCCGAATCAACATGACACCAACTCAAGTACTCCCTCATTTGCTAAAGCTGAATCTTACCAATTTGAAGGAAGCTCCAAAGAACCCTAATACATCTTCTCCATATTACCACTCCAATGCAAAATGTGCTTACCACTATGACAGTGTAGGGCATGATACCAACAACTGTTGGGCTCTTAAGAACAAAATCCAAGACCTGATCGATGCCAAGGAGGTAGAGTTTGATGCGCCGAAAAGCCGAATGTGATTTATGCCCCGATGCCCAAGCACGGTCATAATGTTCATGCCGTTATGGAAGATCTTCATGTTACCAATGTTGCTGACCTTTTGACTCTGTTACCAGTGATTAAATTGAATTTGATGAGAGCCGGGATATTCCCAGGCTGTGGAAAAGACTGTTACTTTTGTTTAAACATACGAGCTGACTGCCCAATGTTGAAATCAGGCATCCAACACCTGATGGATACCCAAGAGATACTCTTTCAAAAGGCTCTTGTTGATACCTTCACTCATGTTACTCCTGCTACCTTTGATACTTCAACCAATGACATTGCAATAATAACCATCTCCGACAATATTCCCAAGGCTTGCAAAAGGCCTGTCAAGATTACGCCTGATCCTAAGTTTGTGCCGTTAAAAATCACCATGTCGGGGCCTGTCCCATATCAATCTAACAAGACGATACCATGGAACTACGGAGGAGAAATCTTCTATCATGGTATCAAACAGATTGAATCAGTCCAAGAAAATTCTGATGATGAAACCCCTGATATAGGGAACATTGCGGGAACAAGCAAGATAACTCGCAGCGGACGGATCTTCTCTCCGGAGATTGCTCCTCCACGAGCAGTCTTCGGACCCTCAAAAGCTTCTGTACCTGGCAAGCCATCTGTGTAAAGCCCGATAATTGAAGAATTAGATACTCCTGAAGTTAGACCCTCTGTTGATACAACCGATAAGGGTAAGAGGATACTAGAAGCGCCTGTCAGGATGAAGGCTCAGACTGTGGTAATCCCTGAAACCACCCAGAAAGAGATGGAATAAATCTTAAAGATAATCAAAAGGAGCGACTACGATGTCGTGGAACAGCTAGGGCAGACCCCTTCCAAAATCTCCATGTTGGCTCTTCTACTCTACTCTGAGGCCCATGCTAAGGCCTTGGTCAAATTTTTAAAGATGGCACACGTGCCTCAAGAAACTTCGGCTGACCAGTTTCAATAGTGCGTGGCCAGCCTTACTGCTGATAATGGTCTTGGTTTTTCCGATGTTGATTTGACCCCCAAGGGAAGGAAGCACAACGACGCGCTGCATGTCTTAGTAGAATGCATGGGAACCACACTTGCCCATGTCCTAGTTGATACTGGTTCATCCTTGAATGTGCTACTGAAAAAGGCGTTGGATAGATTGGACTGTGAAGGATTGACCCTCAAACCCAGTAACATCGTTGTTAGAGCCTTCGACGGTTCTAAGAGGATGGTTCATGGAGAAGTGGACATTCATATCAAAGTGGGCACCGAGACCTCCAACTCTACCTTTTATGTGATGGACATATGTCCCTCATATTCATGCTTATTAGGAAGGCCATGGATCCACTATGCTGGGGCAGTTACCTCCTCTTTACACCAAATGCTAAAGTATCTTGTTCAGGGTAAGATTATAACGGTGCACGGCGAGGAAGAGTACATGATAAGTCACCTCAACTCCTTCCGCTATGTGGACTTGGATGGCTAATTCATAGAAATGCCTTTCCAACATTTTGAGGAAGTTTCTCCTGAGGTCGCAGTTGCGAAGAAAATGGTTGATGTGCCTATCGTTCCCAAGCATATGTCTAGGATGGCATATCTCAAGGATGCAGAGGTTGTAATCAAAGAAGGAAGGAGTACAGTGTGGGGGCAACTACCTGATTTTCCTCACAAGGCGGACAAGTTCGGACTAGGTTTTACTGTTGCTGGCCAGAAAGTTGTGCGTCGCTCCAGGGCCTGGAGGACCACCCGTAAAAATCACTCACCATGGAATTAATGCCTTAGAAGATGATGATGAAGAAGACAACTTTGAATATTGGATCTTTCCAACCGTCGAAGGAGGATTAAGCAAATGGGAAGCAAAGGATTTTATTCCCATCACTTTCATCAACCAGTAATTTATCTTTGAACAATTTCCTATTTTGGTCTGTAATAACTAAACAATTCGTATACTATTTTCACCTTATGCCTTGCCCGGGGCATATAGGTCCATTTGTAAGGGCTTGATTTTCTTCATTATCATATTCCATGTTTTAATGAATCATTGGACGTTTTCATCTATAAACTGTTGTGTTCATTTTCTTTCCTTTTGTATTTTGTTTTGTTTAAGGATGGCTATCCCTTACACACACCCACACTCACAAATGCAGGTACCCATCCATTCCGGATTCCATGGGTGACTATTCTGCTTTAGCCTTCGGTAACTCTGAAGATTTGGTTAATCATGCTGAGTACGAAGTTGACGAAGACTGTGAAATGCCGGGAGAGTTAGCCATACTTTTGCAACAAGAAGAGAGGGCTATTCTGCCCCATGAAGAATTGCTAGAGACCATCAACTTGGGAACAGAGGAAGACAAGAAAGAGGTTAAGGTGGGTGCCAACCTGGAACCAAGTGTCAAAGAGCGCTTAGTGTAGTTATTAAATGAATATGTTTAAATTTTCTCCTGGTCCTATGAAGACATGCCGAGATTAGACACAGATATCATGGTTCACCGTCTCCCTGCAAGAGAAGACTGTCCACCAATCAAACAAAAGGTCCGCCGAATGAGGCCCGACATGTCTGAGAAGATCAAAGCTGAGGTAATGAAGCAATTCAACACTGGCTTTCTGGCTGTTACTTCCTATCCACAATGGGTTGCTAACATTGTGCCCGTACCTAAAAAGGACGGCAAAGTCAAAATGTGTGTGGACTATCGGGATTTAAACAGGGCTAGCCCTAAAGATGATTTTCCACTGCCACACATCGACATCTTGGTTGACAACACAGCTCAACACAAGGTATTTTCCTTCATGGATGGATTCTCGGGATACAACCAGATCAAAATGGCCCCCGAAGACATGGAGAAAACTACTTTTGTCACGCAATGGGGTACCTTCTGCTACAAAGTGATGCCATTCGGACTGAAGAATGTCGGGGCAACCTATCAACGCGCCATGGTAGCTTTATTTCATGACAGGATACATCATGAGATTGAAGTCTACGTAGATGACATGATAGCCCGTTCACAGACAGAAGAAGAACACCTTGATCATCTGCAAAAGCTGTTTGTCAGGTTGAAGGAGTATAAGCTCAGACTGAACCCAAGAAAGTGCACTTTTGGAGTCAGGTCTGGTAAACTTTTGGGATTTATCGTCAGCAACAAAGGCATTGAGGTTGATCCTGCTAAAGTCAAAGCTATACAAGAAATGTCTGCCCCTCGCACTGAAAAGAAGGTTAGAGGATTCTTGGGACGCTTAAACTATATCGCAAGGTTCATATCTCACCTAACATCTACCTGTGAGCCAATCTTTAAACTGTTGAAGAAAGATCAGGTAGTTGAGTGGAACAATGATTGTCAAGTTTCTTTTAATAAGATCAAGGAGTATTGACTGGAACCTCCTATTTTGATGCCACCCGTCGAAGGAAGGCCGTTAATCATATATCTGACTCTTTTAGATAACTCAATAGGGTGCGTACTGGGCCAACATGACGAGTCTGGCCGAAAAGAGCATGCCATTTATTACCTTAGCAAAAAGTTTACCGACTGTGAGACTCACTACTCACTGCTCGAGAAAACTTGCTGCGCTTTGGTATGGGTTGCTCGCCGGTTAAGGCAGTATATGTTGACTCATACCACTTTGCTGATTTCCATGATGGATCCGATCAAGTATATCTTCGAGAAGCCTGCTTTATCTGGAATAATCGCTAGATGGCAAATGATCCTGACTGAGTATGATATCCAATATACTACACAAAAATCTATAAAAGGGAGTGTACTAGCTGACCATCTAGCTCATCAAGCCGTCGAAGATTACCAATCTATGAGATTCGACTTCCCTGACGAGGACATCATGACATTAGACAACATTGAAGGTAACAGACCGTATGACGGACCTGAACAAGGATCCCGATGGACCCTGTACTTTGATGGTGCTTCAAATGCACTTGGCAACGGTATCGGTGCGGTACTCATTTCTCCGGAAGGTTTCCATACACCCTTCACTTCCCGACTTTGCTTCAGCTGTACCACCAACATGGCTGAATATGAAGCTTGCATCTTTGGTCTCAAGGCTGCTATAGACTTGGGAATCAAATCGTTGGTCGTATTTGGGGACTCGACTTTGGTTATCAGTCAAGTCAAAGGAGAATGGGACACTAAACATCCTAATCTTATCCCATACAAAGAACATGTCTTGACATTGTTGCCTCATTTCGAGCAGATTACTTTCGAGCATTTCCCGCAAGAAGAAAATCAGCTAGCAGATGCTCTGGCTACAATGTCTTTCATGTTTAAACTCAAATGGGATAACGAGGCTCCCCAAATCACCATTGAGCGAATGGATGAACCTGCGCACTGTCATGAGATTAATACCGAAAAAGTAGTGGAACAACCTTGGTTTCATGAAATCAAAAGGTATCTCCAGACTCGAGAATACCCTGAAGGAGCTTCCTTCAATGACAAAAAGTTCTTAAGGAGATTTGCTGCCAAGTTCTTCCTAAGCAATGGCATCCTTTATAAGCGCAACCATGATTGTGTTCTACTTCGTTGTGTGGACAAGGTTGAAGCTGAGTTAATCATGACCGAGATACATAGTGGCACATTTGGCACCCACTTAACCGGACATACGATGGCTAAGAAGATTCTAAGGGCAGGCTACTACTGGTCTACCATGGAAGCTGATTGTCATCAACATTCCCGTACTTACCACAAATGTCAAGTCTACGCCGACAAGGTACATATTCCTCCTGTTCCTCTCAACGTTCTAACAGCTCCTTAGCCATTCGCAATGTGGGGAATTGACATGATTGGAGAGATCAAGCCTACGGCATCCAATGGACATTGCTTCATCCTGGTGGCTATTGATTACTTCACCAAATGGGTCGAAGCAGCTTCCTACGCGTCAGTTACAAAGAATGTGGTTGCCCGCTTCATCAAGCAGAACCTCATTTGCCGGTATGGTATCCCCGACAGGATCATTACGGACAATGGTACAAATCTGAATAACACTATGATCACCGCTTTGTGCGAGCAGTTCAAGATTTATCATCATAATTCATCTCACTATCGGCCGAAGATGAACGGTGTTGTTGAAGCCGTGAACAAAAATATCAAGAAGATCATTCAAAAGATGACAGTCACCTACAAGGACTTGCATGAGATGTTATTGTTTGCTCTGCATGGATATCGTACCACAGAACGCACTTCAACAGGGGAAATCCCCTTTTCTTTGGTTTATGGCATGGAAGTTATTTTACCTATGGAAGTTCAGATTCCTTCCTTAAGGATTATGAAGGATGTCGGTTTAAGTGAAGACGATTGGATTCAGACCCGACTTGATCAACTTAATTTGATCGACGAGAAGCGACTTACTGCTGTTTGTCATGGTCAGACGTATCAAAAACGGATGATCAAGGCTTTCAATAAGAAAGTCAGGCGTCAGGTATATCAAGTCGGAGATCTTGTAATCAAGCGGATCATCTTGCCGCAAAGTGATCCCAGGGGCAAGTGGACTCCTACTTACGAAGGACCATTTGTGATCAAGAGCATATTTTCTGGTGGGGCAATGATTCTGACCACCATGGACGGTGAAGACTTTCCGCGCCCTGCGAACGTAGACATAGTCAAAAGATACTACGTATAAAACGACCCGACAAGTTGAAAACCCGAAAGGGAGACTTGGGCAAAAATGGGCATCCCGGTGAATCAAAAACCCGAAAGGGCGGTTCAGGCAAAAATTAGGGATAAGCAAAAATCTGTACACCCGGCAATTTGAAAACCCGAAAGGGCGACTTGGGCAGAAAAAGGGTTTCCCGGTGGATCGAAAACCCGAAAGGGCGGTCTAGGCAAAAGTTAGGGAATTAAAGCCTATAACTATGTCTCGTCTAATCACTTTAAGAAAAATATCTTCACCAACAAGCTCCAAGCTTCTGATCAATCCAATCATCAGCGGGCGAAGCAGCGAATGCACAAGATACTCAGAGTTGTGAAGGCTATAGCAGAATGGGAACCCCATGGAATTGTTACACATAGCCATCTTTCTTTTGTATAAATTTTTTCTCAATTTTTACGACAACATTCTCTTACTAGGATGTCTGTCTCCTTTGTACAAAGATACTTACAAAAGTTAATACAAAGATACTTCAAAGTGCAGAAATTTGCTTGCCTTTCCTTTCTTTTTACACTTGTGTTTTATTTGAAAAACGTCCAAAGTTTTGTTAAATAGGCATATGCATTTGAATATAATCACTGCTTACAAATAAAACGAAATTGAGAAAGGATAATTACTGATAGGTTGAAGGTGTAGGAAGATATCCCTTGTCTATTCCAGAAGAAATCCCCTACAATACATCATTCAGATCCTCAATAAAGCTAAAACCTTGAAGTATACATCCCTAGCGGAGTTAAATTTCAAGATCCCCAGCGGAGCCAGTGTGTTCTAAAACTTTATCCCCCAGCGGAGTTAAGTTTCAAAGTTCCCATCAGAATTAAGTCTCCAAACTCCCGATCCCCAGTGGAGCTCGAAAACCCTGAAATACATATCCCCAACAGAGCTAGAATATTCTAAACCTTCTTCCCCAGCGGAGCTATAATATTCTAAACCTTCTTCCTCAGCGAAGTCAAATTTCCAACTATCAATCCCCAGTGAGAACCATTCAGTGTTCCCCAACTTCCCCAGTAGATTGGCGCACAACCCAAGCTCCTGATTTCCCCGGCCGAGTAAACATTCTCCCCACAGAGTTATTTCCCAGCAGATCGAAGATTCCTGGTCTCATTTCTCCAGCAGAAGCCTCCCAGGTTTTAACTCCCCAACAGAGATTTTCAGAGTTTTCCTTATTTCCCAGGAAAGTCATGAAGGATTCTCATTCCCCACAGAAGTTGTCAAAGCTCTTGTTAATCCCCACAAGTCACTAAGGATTTTCAATCCCCAACAGTGGTCCCAGAATTTCTCATTTTCAACAATCAAAGATCTTTAATCCCCAAGCAGTCAGCAAGGATTTCTCATCTTCAACAATCAAATATTTTTGAATCCTCAACATCGGTCAAGAATTTACTTTCTCTAGCAGCAGTCTAAGATTTCATTATCTCCAGTTATCAAGGATTTATTTTCCTCAGCTACTCAGCTTACATGCACATCCATTACATTCATATATCATAAACATTGATGAAACACATTTCATTGCATCATACATATCATGCAACATAACTTTGTGTTTTAGCTAACATTTTACCCTTTTCAGGATAAGATTAAAAGGCTATCGTTAACATTTATTCAGATACAATATGGATACACCCCAGACACGGCGGTCATTCTATTAGTCATTCATAATTTCAAGTCAAAATACAGTACGGATACACCTCAGACACGGCGGTCATTCTATTACTCATTCAGACTCCAGCAATCCGATACAGACTAGATACGCTCCAGGCACGGCGACCATTCTATCCCTCATTCAGATTCAACTAACAACTTCAAGTTCAGATACGCTCCAAACACGGATGCCATTCTGGCCCTTACACCAGAAGTTTGATTCTCCCCAGTGCAGTTGCCACGGAAGTCATTCTGTCACTTATTCAGATCCCCGTTACAGTTTCAGATACACTCCAGACACGGAAGTCATTCTGATACTCATACAGATCTCAATTTCAGATACAGTCCAGATACGCTCCAGACACGATTGCCATTCTATCACTCATTCGGAATTTATCCCCAACACAGAGTTGCTCCATATACAGATGTTTCTCTGTTATCCATTCAGAATACAGATACACTCCAGACACGACAGTCATTCTGATATTCATTCAAAGATCAAATACAGTTACAACTCGGATACGTTCCAGACACGGACTCGATTCCTTTGCTCATACAGACTCAGTCTCCAGATACAGTTCAAATGCATTCCAGACACGGATAAAATTTTGATGCTCATTCTTCTGACCTACAACATTGCAGTTCAACAAACATTCTTGGATGGAATCTTTAAGCCCATCTCCAGCTAGATTCTACCATCTCCAAATGGCATCTTTAAGCCCATTCCCTCAACAATATTTTGATGAGTGCAAATTTACGGGCACTCTAGTGTTCAATTCTCTTTTACCTTTGAGTCACGAAAGGAAAACTTGCCAATCTAACTCTTCAAGTTCAAGAAGATTGTAAGTGTTTGTTTGTTGGCATTTTTTTTGGTAAAACCAGATTTGAGAATGTCATGACTGATGTCATAACATTCTGGGATAAAGGTACATTCTGCAGAAAAGAATGTTCTATAGGAACTACTTAGTATGAGTGATTATCATGATCATTAAACTATGATCATACATATTGAATTCTACCAAAATCAGTGAGCAAGATACATGATGTCATAACCAATGTTAAGACATCCTGTACTGATCAAGTTGTTGTGCAGATTTATTATTCCTGAGATTTTTCAGGAAACTGGTGTGCTGCTCTGAGTTGAAGAAGTATTGTCCAGATCAACTGCTCATGTGGACATTAGGTTAACCTTGCTTAACTCTAATCTGTTATGAAAAAGCCCTAGACCAAGTCTTTAGGTTAACTTTAGTTAACCCTAGCTATTTTCATGGAAGCCCTAAATGAGGAATAGTTTGCTTATATATTTCTCACGAAGCCTAATGGACTGAGATACTTTTTGACAGAAGATCAATAAGGGATTGTATAGTTGTAACTACTGTGAGCCAAGCTATTATCGTTTTGATAAGTAACTTGGAGTAGGATTTAATTGTAAGGGTTATTTATCACTCAAAGCTTTGAAGCACGAGTGTTTGTGTCTCTTGATTAAAGCTTTGAAGCAAAATTAAGTTAGGGTTTTTTATCACTCAAAGCTTTGAAGCACGAGTGATTGTGTCTCTTGATTAAAGCTTTGAAGCAAAATCAAGTGTGTGTATTGAAGAATGTCTTCATAATCTCATTAATCAATAGTTTAGTATCACTGCTGTGATTGAGGGGGAGTGAGTATGAACTCAGGTTTAAGTTGAACTTAGATTGAAATTGCATTGGGTAGGTCTTAAGTGAAGGAGATAAACTGGTTGGTTTATTCCTAAATTAACATCTCTTATAGTGAATTTCCTCCCTGGCTTGGTAGCCCCCAGAGTAGGTGTCGTTACACACTGAACTGGGTTAACAATTGATTGTGTTCTTCACTGTTTTTAAATTACTGTCTTGAAGTGTGTACAAGTTTGTCAGATACGGTGTCATAACATTCACTGTGACATTAAGTATCTGTTGCCAGAATTTCAATTGGCATCAGAGCAGTCACCCTGCCTGTCTTTCTGGGTGAGATCTAGGGATATTATTTTCTGGCACTATGGACAAGGAAGGAGGATTTGGGAACAGACCACCTATTCTGGATGGATCAAATTATGACTACTGGAAACCTCGTATGATTGCCTTCTTGAAGTCACTAGACAAAAAGGCTTGGAGAGCTGCTGACAAAGGATGGAACCATCCCACCATAACTGGGAAAGATGGGACGACCAGTCTAAAACCTGAGGAAGAATGGAGCAAAGAAGAAGATGAGTTAGCCCTGGGTAACTCCAAAGCATTAAATGCCTTTTCAATGGAATTGATAGAAACATATTCAGACTAGTACATCAATGTGAATTGGCCAAGGATGTGTGGGACACTCTCAAAACCACCTATGAGGGTACATCCAAAGTAAAAATGTCAAGACTTCAGATGCTTACTACTAAATTTGAGAACCTAAGGATGATGGAAGATGAGACCATTCATGAGTTTCACATGAACATCTTGGAAATTGCCAACACCTCGGGAGCATTGGGAGAAAAGATGTCAGAAGAAAAGCTGGTGAGAAAGATTCTCAGATCCTTGCCTAAAAGGTTTACAATGAAGGTCACTGCTATAGAGGAAGCTCATGATATCTGTAACTTGAAGGTTGATGAACTCATTGGGTCACTTTAGACTTTTGAGATGGGGATCAGTGACAATGTTGACAAGAAAAACAAGAGCATAGCACTTGTATCCAATACTGAAGATGAAAACAAGGAGGGTGATGAAGAGAATATTTCAGAAGCTATAGCTATGCTTGGAAGGCAGTTCAACAAACTCATCAAGATAATGGACCCAAAGTCAAGGTCAAATGTCAAGAACATTCCCTCTGACATTAGCAGATCCTATGACTCCAACAGAAGACCTAAGTCTGAAGAAAAGGGAAATCAAAGCAGAGGAATCCAATGCCATGGATGTGAAGGATATGGGCACATTCGAGCTGAATGTCCTACATTTCTTAAGAAACAAAAGAAAGGAATGTCTGTCACTTGGTCTAATTATGACTTAGAAAGTAACTCGGAAGAAGAATCTGCTAAACTAGTTATTGCACTAGCTGGTATTTGTAACTCTGATAGTGACTCTAGTGATGAGGAAGTGACATTTGAAGAACTTGCTGACTCCTACAAGAAGCTATGTATCAGAAGTGCTGAAGTCTGTCAGCAAAATGAGAAACAGAAAAAACTCATAGTAAAGTTGGAGCCTGAGAAGAAGGCAAACACTGATACTATAAGCCATCTCGAAGGTGAAGTTCAAATGCTGAACTCAAAACTTGATCAGATGACCAAATCTGTCAAGATGCTGACAAATGGAACTAACAAGTTGGAAGAAATCATTCAGGTTGGACAAAATGTGGGAAACAAGTCTGGTCTAGGATTTGTGGCTGCAAATAAATCTATTGTAGACAAGAAGAAGATCAGGCCTGATAAACAAATGTCAAAGCAGATGTCACAACATAGCACTCAACATCGAGAACAGAGAAATATGAAGAAAAAGTATCAAAGATGGAGATGTCATCATTGTGGAAGGTTTGGTCACATAAAGCCATTCTGCTTCAGATTATATGGATATCCTAATCAGACCCCAGATGTCAAACCTAAGTCTAACAAGGCACCATATACTCAACAGTGGAAGAAAAGGTTTGCAGCCCTGATAGCTCACACCTCCCTTAGAGTTTCTGCCAAGGAAGACTGGTACTTTGACAGTGGATGCTCTAAACACATGACTGGAATCAAGAATCTTCTGAATAATGTTAAACCTCATACTACTAGTTATGTCACTTTTGGAGATGGTGCTAGAGGAGAAATCAAAGGAGTTAGAAACTTGGACTGCCCTAGAGTTCCAAACCTAAATGAAGTGTTGCTGGTAAATGGCTTGACTGCTAATCTCATAAGTATCAGTCAATTATGTGATCTAGGATTCAAGGTCAACTTCACCAAGTCTGAATGTCTTGTAACTAATGAAAAACAAGAAGTTGTAATGAGAGGAGTCAGATTAAAAGACAACTGTTACTTATGGGAGTCTGAGAACACTAATTACTCTTATGTATGCTCTATAGCCAAAGAAGAAAAGGAAGTGAAACTGTGGCACCAAAAACTTGGTCATTTACATCTAAGAGGGATGAAAAAGATCATATCCATGGAGGCAGTCAGAGGGATTCCAAGGCTTCAAATTGATGAAGGGAGAGTTTGTGGTGAATGTCAGGTTGGAAAGCAAACTAGAATGTCACATCCAAAGACAAGACATCTTACCACCTCTAAGGTGCTAGAACTTCTACATATGGATCTGATGGGTCCAATGCAAGTGGAAAGTCTTGTTGGAAAGAGATATGCATATGTTATTGTGGATGATTTTTCCAGATTCACCTGGATTAACTTCATTAGGGAAAAGTCTGATGTATTTGATGTATTTAAGGAACTGTGCAAAAGAATTCAAAGAGAAAAAGAAGGATGCATTGTCAGAATCAGAAGGGATCATGGTAAGGAATTTGAAAACAGTAAGTTTGATGAGTTCTATTCCTCAGAAGGAATCAATCATGAGTTTTCTTCACCCATAACTCCCCAACAAAATGGAGTTGTGGAAAGGAAAAACAGGACTATACAGGAATCTGCCAGAGCAATGATACATGCCAAAAGACTCCCTATTCATTTTTAGGCTGAAGCTATGAATACAGCCTGTTATGTCCATAACAGGGTCACCTTGAGAAAGGGAACATCATCCACCATTTATGTATTATGGAAGGGAAGAAAGCCTACAGTAAAGTACTTCCATGTCTTTGGAAGCAAATGCTATATTCTAAAAGACCGTGAACAAAGGAGAAAGATGGACCCTAAAAGTGATGAAGGAATATTCCTAGGATACTCTACCAACAACAGAGCATATAAGGTATTCAATTCCAGGACCAAAGTTATGATGGAATCTATAAATGTCATAGTTGATGATCACCATGAGGAAACAAATGTTCCATATGATGTTGAGACATTCTTTGAGACTTCAACTCAAGTGACTAAAAAGGATGATGTACCTAAAACTACTTCATCAGAGTCTAAATCAAAGGAAGCTAACAAAGATCCTTCCATCAGAATTCAGAAAGATCATCCTAAGGAACTCATCATAGGAGACCCTAACAGTGGAGTCATTACAAGATCTAGAGAAATCATCACAAACTCTTGCTTTGTATCTAAGATTGAACCAAAAAATGTTAAAGAGGCCTTGACTGATGAATACTGGATTGGAGCAATGCAAGATGAATTGAACCAATTCAAGCAACATGAAGTATGGGAGTTAGTTCCTAGACCAGAAGGAACAAACATCATTGGCACAAAGTGGATCTACAAGAACAAATCAGATGTTGAAGGAATTGTCACCAGGAATAAGGCAAGACTTGTTGCTCAAGAATACACTCAAGTTAAAGGGGTTGATTTTGATGAGACTTTTGCTCCTGTGGCCAGACTGGAATCAATCAGACTTATATTGGGAGTTGCTTGTCTTCTTAAGTTCAAGCTATTTCAGATGGATGTGAAGAGTGACTTCCTAAATGGGTACTTAAATGAGGAAGTATATGTGGAACAACCTAAAGGATTTGTGGATCCAAACTGTCCTGATCATGTCTACAAATTGAGAAAAGCTTTATATGGTCTGAAACAAGCTCCTAGAGCTTGGTATGACAGGTTGACAAAATTCCTCACTGACAAAGGATACAGGAAAGGAGGGTTGGATAAAACTCTCTTTGTCAAAAATTAAGGAGGAAAGATAATGGTAGCTCAAATTTATGTTGATGACATAGTGTTTGGAGGAATGTCAGATAAAATGGTTAAACATTTTGCTGACCAGATGCAAGCTGAATTTGAAATGAGCTTCATGGGAGAATTGACCTACTTTCTTGGACTGCAAGTCACACAGATGGAAGACTCAATTTTTCTGTCTCAAAGCAAGTATGCAAAAAATATTGTCAAGAAGTTTGGAATGGAGAATGCCAGTCACAAAAGAACTCTTGCACCTACTCATTTAAAGTTGTCCAAAGACGTAAGCGGGGAAAATGTGGATCAAAGCTTGTACAGGAGCATGATAGGAAGTCTGCTATACTTAACAGCCAGCAAACCTGACATTGCTTTTGCAATTGGAGTATGTGCAAGATACCAGGCTGAAGCCAAAGTAAGTCACATCAACCAGGTGAAAAGAATTCTTAAGTATGTGAGTGGAACTTACAACTATGGCATGTTGTACTCTCATGCATGTGAACCAATTCTATCTGGTTACTGTGATGCTGATTGGGCTGGTAGTGATGATGATAGAAAGAGCATCTCTGGATGATGCTTCTTTTTGGGAAATAATCTTGTCTCTTGGTTCAGCAAGAAACAGAAACTGCGTGTCTCTATCTACTGCTGAAGTTGAATACATAGCAGCTGGTAGCAGCTGTTCTCAAATGATCTGGATGAAACAGATGCTGACTGAGTATAATGTCACACAAGATGTCATGACATTGTACTGTGACAATCTGAGTACTATTAACATTTCCAAGAATCCTATACAGCACAGCAGGACTAAGCATATTGATATTAGACATCACTTCATCAGAGATCTTGTGGAGGAAAAGGTGATTAAGCTGGAACATGTTGCCACTGAACTACAACTGGATGACATTTTTACCAAGGTACTTGATGCTAGTCAGTTTGAAAATTTAAGGGGCAAGCTGGGTATTTGCCAATATGAATAGATGTAGCAATTAATTTTGCTTAAAACAAGGGATGAAAGAGATATTTTAGTCAAGTCTATTCTGATTGGGCTAATCCTTTTTTTGCCTCTTTCTTTCACTACGCCAAAAACAAGTTTTAGCAGCGCCTCTACTAAAGCGCTTATTGAAAAAGCGCTGCCATAGCCTTCACAAAAAACAAAATTAAAAAAAAGGGAAACCTACGAAGGCGCTTTTTTAAAAGCGCTGGCATAGGGTTCCCTACGAAAGCGCTTTTCAGAAAGCGCTTTCATAGGTATTTGAAATATCTAACCTACGAAAGCGCTTTTGAAAAGCGCTCTTATAGGGAACCCTATGCCAGCGCTTTTGAAAAGCGCTTTGAAAGGGGGACCTACGAAAGCGCTTTTTACCTCAGAAGCGCTTTGAAAGGGGGACCTATGCCAGCGCTTTTTAAAAGCGCTTTCGTAGGTTGTTTTTATAATAAAATTAAAAATCCCTAAATCTGTTCTTTAGTCTTCTTCATTTCTTTCGTTCAGAGCTTCTTCATTTCTTCATTTCTGCCGTCGCCGCCGTTCGTTCCTTCCTCTTCAGTCGTCGTCGCCGCCGTTCGTTCCTTCCTCTTCAGTCGTCGCCGCCGCCGGTCATTCCGTCTTCTCCACCTTGGTAAGATTCTTTGCTTTAATTCTTGGTTTACTTTACATACGCAACTGTATATGTAAATCAATATGCATGTGTTTAATGTTATAATGAGTTAGTGAACTCTATTAGGTTTAAGATTATGAGGCTAGAAAATAGATCTCATGTAACTCTTAGTTGCAACCCTGTTAGAGAAATTAGCTTCTGAGTGGTAGTGCTAACAGTGTCCTCAGTGTGTCATCAATAGTCTGGAACAAGGAAGTATACTTAATCTCCACCTCCAAAAAGATCTTGTGTTTCATCTAGATAGTTGAGAATTTTTTTTAAAAGAAAGTGGAGTGGTCTCATAAAGATTCTGAAGGGGCTTAAGGAGGTATAGTCATTCTTTGGAGAAAGAATTTGTTGAATCTTGTCTGCAGTTTTCGGGGCGAAAGTTTCTTGGGTTTGAAAGAGGAGTGGAAAGGGGAATGTTACAACTTCGTTAATGATTATTCTTCTTGTTCATCAATTGTTAGAAGAAGATTATGGCAGATTTATTGAATTACAAGTCAGCTTCGGGTTCGGATGATTGGTACATTGTCGGAGACTTCAACACAGTTCTGCACACTGAAGAAAGATTAGGGAAAAGGATCAACAATATTAACAGGGAGTGCAAGGACTTCAAAATTTTTGTTTTGGACATGAATTTGATTGATCTTCCATCTGTAGGAGGCAGGTTCACCTGGTTTAATGGTAGTGGTATGGCCATGAGCAGGCTTAATAGATTTATTCTATCTGATAAGCTTGTCCATATTTGGAAGCTGATAGCGCAGAGGGTGGGGAAGAGGGAGTTGTTTGATCATTGTCTGGTATGGTTGGAAGATGACTGTATAGACTGGGTTCCGAAACCATTTAGGTTCAATAATTGTTGGTTCAACCATGAGGAGTTTGGAATTTCATACAGAAGGAGTGGAAGCAAATCAAGATAAGAGGTAGAGGGGATTATTGTTTGTACGAAAAGTTAAAGATTCTTAAAGCTAACCTGAGAGTGAAGAATAAAGAGGTTTTTGGCTGGATAAACTTATTGTTAAAATACTTAGCACCATAAACCTTTCCTTCTTGATAACTATTCTCACCAAAACTATTAATCCCAATATCAAGGTCTCTATAGTTTAAAAAAGCACTTCTAGGATTCTTTGACACATATGGTTCCATAAAACTATATAGGCTCTTGGCTTGATTCAAATACTCTAATGTAGCATTAGGTTCTGGATCCTTCTAGTTCACTGAAATTTGAACTTTGAAATTTGAAATTTGTCAGGGTAGTGATAGGATTCAAACAGAGTAGCAACGAACAAAAGGTGTGTGGTGTAGGGAAACTAAAAAACATTCTCGTCAACCTAAAGAAATTGTCAAAAATGTGATTAATGAGTTAAATTATAATATTATAGGAGATAAAGAACCTCAAATGTACAGTAATTTCGCTCCATTAGTTAAACAAGAAAATGTCAATGATTTTTTTTTTGAGAAACTGACCTGTGTCCGTCTCTTAGTACTGTAGTTAATTCTGTGCAGTCATCTTGGGTACCTATGTAACATGATTAATTATAAGCCAAGTAAGACTTTTACTAAGAGACAAGGGAATTAATCTGATGTGAATAAACAAGCATTCTATCTGCTAGTCAGATTGTGCCTGCAGAAAGAACAACAGATTTATCCATACAAGTAGTTAAATGCTTTTAATTTAAATAATAACCAACAGTGTCGCAGTCAAATTGTCCAATTATAGTTGTTCTGAGTACTACACAAGCTAAGCAGTGGTATATGTTGAAATTAGATTTATCCATACTATGTTTTCCTTTCCTTTGCACTCTACTTTTGTATCTTTTCTGTTGTTCTGGTGTATATGTTGAAATATAATTTTTGTATTACTAATAGAAATATCAAGTAAAATATATGTGTAGTTCTGAAGTTTTAATTTTTACATAAGTGAAATTAAAAAGACCCGGGAATTTATTATGTATATAAAAATTGAAAGCTCCATTGTCACTCTCATTTATCCTGCATTTATGATTTGTTTTTCTTCTCTCTCTGAACCTTAGTATGAATTTTGATTGAATCACAGGGAGAAAGAATTAGCCGCTGTTAAGATAAATGCAGCAGATGTTGATATAATTGCAAACGAACTAGAGGTAACTTCTTCAACATGTACAGAAATCTATCTAGTAAGCTTACATTCCAATTAATTAACATACTTTTCTTATACAACAGTTGGACAAAAAGGTGGCTGAAAGAACCTTGCGTTGCTGCCATTCGTCATTTGCTTCACTAGTATGGTGGAAACAAATAAGGGAATGTGATCTGTATTGTCAATGAAAATGTTTTGTTTTTAGTTACTCCTAAGTTTAACATGTTGTTTACATTCAAATCATGCAGCGGATAGTTCAACGATTTAATATCGATTGTGGTAGGAAAAAGCTGTGAAACTTTCTCCGATTGAAGAAATTCGAACTGTCCTTGATCGTAGTGTACGCGGGACGCTCTCAACATTTTCAAAGGTTTCTATCCTATTCTTGAACTGACTTGAATAACTGATTGTTTTTACTTTTATTTTCCGGCTCTGTGTGAATTTCTAATGATTATAGTTGAGTGGAATTCATGAGCTGCGGTTGTGTTTTTGTTTATATCCGACTTCACTAGTTAGTAATTAGTTATGAGTTGTTTAGCACATGCTTAAGGTGAGGCAAGAATAACTATGAATTTGATTACCTGATATGTTGAATTTCTTTACAGGTAATTAATTATTATTTTGCTATAGTTGCGTGACTAATTAGTTGCTATAGTCAAACCATGGATAAAAAATGGATGACTGCCAATCGATTGTCGAAAGAGTATGAGGATGGGGTATCAGAATTCGTTAAGTTTGCCGTTGTGCACGCTAGAGAACCCAATGGAATGATATGTCCTTGCTTGAGATGCTGTTATGGGAGACGGGTTGACGCGGTTCAGTTGGAATCGCATTTACTGATGCATGGAATTGATAGAAGTTATGCATGTTGGAATTTGCATGGTGAGAAAAGTAGCGGGAATGTTGAATCGAGTTATAATACGACGTATGCTTCAAATGAGGATTTCGCAGACGCATACGATTATGATCGAGTCGAAGAGATTGCAGAAGCGCTTGAAGAAGATCTTGAGGATTGTCCCAAAATGTTCGAGAGGTTGGTAAGCGATGCAGAGAAACCGTTGTATGATGGTTGTACAAAATTCACAAGATTGTCTGCGGTGTTAAAGTTGTACAACTTAAAGGCGGACAACGGATGGTCGGATAAAAGTTTCACACAGTTATTAGCCCTCGTGAAAGAAATGCTACCAGAGGATAATGTTCTTCCCAATCGAACGTATGAGGCCAAAAAGATGTTGTCCTCTATTGGCATGAGCTATGAAAAGATACATGCATGTCCAAAAGATTGCGTTTTATTTCGAAACGAGTACGCAATGTTAAATGAGTGTCCTAAATGCGGTGCCCCTCGATATAAGGAAAAGTTGTCTCCGGAAAAGGTGTTATGGTATTTTCCTATAATTCCGAGATTTAGGCGCATGTATCGTAGTGAGACCGATTCAAGACACTTGACTTGGCATGCAGATGAAAGAATTATTGATGGGAAGTTGCGACATCCGGCAGACTCACCACAGTGGACGAAAGTTGATATTGATTATCCTGAATTTGGAAAAGAAGCAAGAAATCTTCGCTTGTCGTTGTCTACTGATGGAATGAACCCGCATGGTATTCAAAGTATCTCGCATAGCACCTGGCCTGTGATTCTTATGATATATAACCTACCTCCGTGGCTATGTATGAAGCGTAAGTACATGATGCTATCTATGTTAATTTCTGGGCCCAAACAACCAGGGAATGACATAGACGTGTACTTGGCACCCTTAGTCGAAGATTTGAAGTTTTTGTGGGAGACCGGTGTGGAGGTTTACGATGGGTATAGGAAAGAAAGTTTCAACTTGAGGGCGATGTTGTTTGGAACAATTAATGATTTTCCGGCGTACGGAAATCTATCAGGGTACAGCATTAAGGGTCAAAAAGCGTGTCCTGTTTGTGAAGATGAAACCGATACGATGCGATTGAACTTTTGTCAGAAGAATGTTTTTCTCGGTCATCGTAGATTCTTAAATTCTAATCATCACTATCGTGGGTGGAGAAAGGCATTCAATGGAGAGGCAGAACACGGTAGAGCTCCACATATGTTGACAGGTGATCAGATTTTTGAAAAGGTGAAAGATGTGAGTACTGAGTTTGGCAAGCCTTTTGCACATAGACTTGTCACGAGTGGGTGGAAGAAGAGGTCGATTTTTTTTGAACTTCCATATTGGAAGTCGTTGTACGTAAGACATTTCCTCGATGTTATGCATATTGAAAAAAATGTATTTGATAGTGTTATTGGTACGTTACTCAATATACAAGGAAAGTCTAAGGATGGCATTAACATAAGGAAGGACATGTTAAACATGGGAATTAGAACTGAATTGGCACCCGTGACGAAAGGAAGACGCACATATCTACCACCTGCTGTTTACACTCTATCTAGAAAGGAGAAGAAAATATTGTGTAAGTTCCTCAGTGAAGTTAAAGTTCCAGAAGGCTACTCATCAGATATTAGAAGACTTGTGTCAATGAAAGACCTAAAGTTAAAGAGTTTAAAGACTCATGATTTCCATGTTATAATGGAACATTTTCTACCAATAGGTATACGTTCTATTCTGCCAGAAAAAGTAAGGAGCGCAATAACTAAGTTGTGTTTTTTCTTCAAGTCAATTTGCAGCAAGGTGATCGATCCTGCAATCTTACCAACATTGCAAAAAGAGGTGGTTGTTACTTTATGTGAGCTTGAAATGTATTTTCCTCCCTCGTTTTTTGACATAATGGTTCATCTAGTCGTTCATCTTGTCAAAGAGACACAGTTTGTGCGGACCAGCTTATATGAGATGGATGTACCCTGCTGAACGTTATATGAAAATTTTAAAAGGGTACGTGAAAAACCGAAGTCGACCGGAGGGTTGTATTGCGGAACGATACATTGTTGAAGAAGCGGTTGAGTTTTGCACTGAATATCTGTCAAATGTTCAATCAATTGGACTCCCCAAATCTCATATTGTCGAGAAAAAAGAAGGAAAAAGACTAATTGGAAATAAAGTTGTGACAGTGTCAATGGTCGAACGGGATCAGGTGCATTTGTATGTTCTGCACAATGAGATTGAGGTTGAGTCGTATGCTGAAATGCACAAGGGTGTTCTTCGAGGTTTAAATCTGAATAGAAATGAGAATTGGATAGTACGAGAGCACAATCGAAGTTTCATACCGTGGTTTAAGGAACAAATTTATTCAAAGTATCGTTCGGATCCTGCTTCAGTAACAGAAAGGTTGAGATGTTTAGCATATGGTCCAAGTATGATTGTGTTTTCTTATAGCGCATACGCAATTAATGGATACACATTTTATACCAAAGAACAGGATGATAAAAGTACTATGCAGAATAGTGGTGTTACCTTGGTAGCTGAAGCGATGCACATATCAAGTGCGAATGACTTAAACCCGAAATTTGCAAATCTGTCATATTTTGGGGTTATCGAGCGCATTTTGTTGATTGATTACGGGAAGTTTCAGATTCCTGTATTTGATTGCAAGTGGGTTGAAAATAATAATGGCGTACGAATGGATAAGTCAGGATTTTTGCAAGTGGATCTCAATAGGGTGGGGTACAAAGATGAACCTTTTATTCTAGCCTCTCAGGCTAAACAAGTGTTCTATGTCAATGATCCGACAAGTACGAAATGGTCTATAGTGCTTTTGTCTAACAAAGTAATTGATGAAAACATTGGAGATCAAGGTGATATTGGCGTTGGCATTGAATCTTGTACAAGAAACGATCAAAATGAGAATGAACCTTGTACTAGAGATGATCATAATGAGGGTATTTGGATCAATCCAACCATCCGAGTTGTTAACAGAAGCGTAAAATATATTGCTACCAAGAAAAGAAAGAGACGTTAGTGAAAAAGGTATTATTATAATTATAGCCTAATATTGTAAGTAATATGTGAATATTGTTTTGAATTTTTGGCATATCTTTTGAACCGTTTTGAATTTTTGCGAATGTGCTTGTGCTTAATTAGTAGAACAATGTTTCCGGAGCTGATGGTGAGGTTTATTTCTTGCAAGTTTGGTTTTTTAGCATTTTATTCAATTTTGAGTTCCTTTAGTGCTATTCATATCTTTTTTGACTATCCATTTTCATGTAGTGTACTAATGTGCTTGTTTGACTTTTGTTACAGGTCTAATGGCTAGCAATGAAGAAAACCCGCAAGGAAACCAACAAGAAAACCCACCAGGAAACCAACAAGATCATGAAAACTCACAAGAAACAAATCATGCAGCGGATGATACTTCAGCAAATGATGTTGCACGAGGCATCACCATAATGCGCGAAATCATCCGTGCTAGAGATAAGGGAGTGAAATATAATGTAGATTGGAATCATTCAAATCAAGTAGTTGGGGTTAATGCTTCAAAATTCACAAGCTACGTTGGTACACTTGTTCGTATGCATGTGCCAATCTCCATATCTAGATGGAATGCGAAACAATGTGAAGCATTGAAGCAAGGAAAAGAAATGTTTTGGGAAGATGTTAAGGTATGTATGTTATATGGTTTATATGGTTATATGTTTATAAGTTTATAAGTTTATATGGTGTATATGGTTTTTAAACTACTTATATGTTTATATGGTTTATATGGTTTTTAAATTACTTATATGTTTATATGGTTTATACGCAGCGGTCTTTTAACGTTCCAGATGAGCGTAAAGGCTTCGTACTTGGGTTGGCCGGGAAAAGATTTAGAGGGTGGAAAAATCTGTTGACGAACACCTATCTTAAGGATGACAAAGGAAAGTGGCTGGAAGAGTTCCCGGCCGGAAGGCCAGAAAAGTATAATCTTTTCATTAAACAAGAAGATTGGACTGAGTTTATTAGACAAAGAGATGACGAATTCCGGCAAAAGAGTGCCAAAAATAGTGAGAGAGCATCAAAGCCCGCGTACCCATACAAAAAAGGGCGTTTGGGATATGCGCGCTTAGAGGAAAAAATTGTAAGTAATAAATAGAAATGATATGTTCTTATTAATTGTCTAAATGTGTTGTATTTGACGATCTAACCGTTTGTTTCTATGCATAGTTAGAGGAGACGAAAAGTGATGAAACCTCACTTCCAGCACATTTGCTGTGGAAGGAAGCCCGTGTGGGCAAGAATCAAGCTGTTGATCCAAGTGTTCTAAGAATTTATGATGAATGCGTAAGTATAACATTGTGTCTTTAATTAAATCAAATTTTTATGACTATTTAATTGATTTTTTTATCTCCATTATTTTCAGGAGACATTGTCACAAACGGAGTCCACCGGTGACGACCAGGATACGAGGAGCGTACTTAGTAAAGCACTGAATGTTCCTGAGTATTCCGGTCGGGTGAGGGGTAAAGGTCATGGTGTGACTCCAACCTCTTTCTACCAGCATCATCGGAAAAGAAATCCTACCAATGCAGAAGTGATGAATGTACTTATGGAATTACAAGCAAAAGTCAATGCATTGGAAAGAGATAAAGAGGTATTAATGAGGGAAAAGGCCAATGCGGCAATGGCGAAAGAAACTAGTGACAACGCTAGTATCAACCGTCAGAATAAATTTCCTGAGGTAATTATAAATATATTGATAAATCTCTATTGTTCAAGTTTCTCATTTTTATTCCACCTCTTTCTATTATTGAATTAAAAGTAATATATATGCATATTGGTTTAGGGCATTTCATCTTGCCAACTATACGTAATGGAATCAGATTATCACCTTGTTGGCAAGGGAAAAGTGTACAACACTTTGGGAGATTTAATTCATAATACACCGATCCCGGCTGGACACCTGAGAGTATCAGTAGATTATCCTATTGATCCCGATGCGTTGGTACCGGTACCTGACGTGGCCTTGGATATAAGATCGGTGCGAGACGCAGTAGGGTCGTTTGTTGCATGGCCCTTGGACCTCATTTTCATTGATGATGAGGTATGTTTAAAACCGTTAATATGAATCATTTAGATTTCAAATGTCAATTCTGAACCGTTAAGTTAATTATTTTTTAATATTAGCCTCCTACAAAACCCGCTAATAAGGGTAAGGAGATTTTGCAGCAAGGCGGCGAGTCTATGGCATCAATTCCAGAGGTACACTTAAATTGTTTATTATATGATATGAATTTAAAACTGAACGATTTTATAATTTACCTAAGTTATATGATTGTTAGGTATCTGCGAAAGTGTCACAACAAGTGACCCAGCCTGTTCGTAGCAGACCACCCCCGAAAAAGTCAATGCATAAGGGGGGAAGAGGCGGGGGAAGAGGCGTTTTTGTACCTCGATATCGGAATACACTTGGAGTACTTTTGGAAACCTCAGATTTGAAGTCAGGTGGTATTCGTACAATCCTTATGGATGCAGATATCTTTGGTCTTGACTGCCAAGAAACGATAGGAATGGACGAAATGACTGAGATTATGACGCATGGTGAATTAGGCATCGGCAATGTTCACGCATACATCCGGTATTCCGATAAATATATCATTTAATTAGTTGAACAATTTATTTACACATTTCAATGAAAATAGTCTAATGTTTATATGTTTTTATTTAAGGTTGTTGTACGATAAAAAAATGCGCGAGACTGTATTGGCAAGACGCTTCCATTTCTTGTCTGCCCATATTGTCAGCGGAGCGACAATTGTCAGGGAACCGGGTTCAGTTAGGGAGTACTTAGTGAATCGATACACGGCCTACGTCGGCAACCCAGATAGCTTGTTTATTTTGCCGTATAACATTGTTCCAGTGGGGTGAGTTTTTCATTTATTCTAATATATCTTTGTTTATTTTGCGTAGAAACTTTTCTTCTAAACTGTTGCTTAAATTTTTAGAAAACACTGGTTGTTGTTGGCTATCGATCCGATTAAAGAAGTTGTGTACTTTCTGAATTCGGTAGACGGGGAATGGACTAACTATCCCGCTATGAAGGAAACTGTTGATCAGTAAGTGAGATCGTTCTAACTATTCGTGTATATTTATATATTTAATTATTTCTGTGATATTGATCTAAATATATGTTTTTATTTTCTTAGATCAATACAAATATTTCGTAGTCAAAGGGACGCACAGGTACCCCGGAGTAAATCATCAAATATTACTTGGATCAAAGTGCAGGTACAAAATTAGTTGCTTATAATAATAATGTTACTTGATAAAATTACACGACAACTATAAAATATATTCTGTTTTTCTATGCAGTGTCCGTTACAGAATAACGATGTAGATTGCGGATACTTTTGCTTGAGGTTTATGAAAGAAATCCTTCATAAAAATCAAGTAGAGATTCCAAGAACGGTATGGATTTATAACTTAGAATAATTTTGTATGATTTCTACATTTAATAACATCATGCATATACTGAAGTAATAATTTCTTATGTAGTACTTTGATGACCTCTATACTATGTCGTACACGAAAGTTCAAGTGGAAGAAGTCAAAGAGGAAATATGTCAATTTTATGTTGAAAACAGATTATTCTGATGGGTATGAATAAAATATTATTGTACGTGTTAGTTTGATTGTGTTGGAGCCTTTAATATTGTTTGTTTAATTTACCGTGTTGTTCATATTCATACTTTGCAGGATGACGACCGTGTCGGTGGAGCATTATTTTCGATGTAATTATATATGATTTAGTTACATATGTATATATATATGGTTACAAATTAACACGATACTTTGTATGTGATTTAGTTATGGTTACAAATGTATATATGGTTACAAATTTAGTTATATATGATTTAGTTACATATATATAGATAAGGAGTGAATATTATATGGTATACCGGTTTCTGTTAATATAATACCGGTTTCTGTGAATATTATAAGGATTGAATTACAGGTTAAATTATTGGACCAAAAAAAAATTACAGGCCGCACAGGGAACCTCAAATTATAGGTTTCACTTTAAAAAATTTGTATGAGCTACGAAAGCGCTTTTGGCTAAAAAGCGCTTTCGTAGGCAGGATAAATAAAAAAAAATTTAAATAGAAACCCCCTATCAAAGCGCTTTTTATGGAAAAAGCGCTGTGAAAGACCCCCCTATCAAAGCGCTTTTTCCATAAAGCGCTGTAAAAGCCATGATAAATTAAAAAAAAAATTTTAAATAGAAACCCCCTATCAAAGCGCTTTTTATGGAAAAAGCGCTGTGAAAGACCCCCCTATCAAAGCGCTTTTTCCATAAAGCGCTGTAAAAGCCATGATAAATAAAAAAAAAATTTAAATAGAAACCCCCTATCAAAGCGCTTTTTATGGAAAAAGCGCTGGGAAAGACCCCCCTATCAAAGCGCTTTTTCCATAAAAAGCGCTGTAAAAGGCCTGATAAATAAATAAAAAAATTTAAATAGCACACCTATCAAAGCGCTTTTCAAAAAGCGCTGGGAAAGACCCCCCTATCAAAGCGCTTTTTAAGGAAAAAGCGCTGGGATAGGTCCACCTACGACAGCGCTTTTGGCCAGAAAAAAGCGCTTTCGTAGCCTACGCCAGCGCTGGCTACGGCAGCGCTTTTAAGCGCTTTTAAAGGGCAAAAAAAAGCGCTGTGAAAGCCCATTTTCGTAGTAGTGTTTCCAAAATTTTAAGAAGTGGAATAGACATTCATATATCTCCCTCTTCTCGCATTTCTGCAACAGTCTCCTTTCCCTCAAACGAAGATTTCACACTCGTTGTTACTTGTTCTCTAAATCTCTCGAGATGTCTCAATAATCCATGTCATCATCTTCATCAAAGGCGACTGCTTCTTCCTCACCTTCTGACACCGAACCTAGGGCAATCGTAAACTGAATGGATGCTGATGTTCTTGCGATCACTCCTCTTCGTGAAATGGCAGCTGATCCTACTAAGGTCAAGAAGCTGCGAACTAGACATGCAAGAAGATAACAAGCTTCTCCATCTGGTAAACCTTCTCAACCATCATCTTTTGTTCCTCCAGAAATAGCTAATAGGGAAGGTTCTACTTATATACATCAAGCTATTGCCAAACTAGTCACTAGGATTCTTAATGAGAATCACTCTGTTCCTGGCATATTTGTTCCTTTGAACCAAGAAACTGCTAGCCCTAATGTAGAAAGGGATCCAGATATCACTCAGAATGTTGAGACACCTGATGAAAACATTAGGAAATCTCCAGAAAAACCTGATGATCACCAGAACCCTACTGACAAGGCTGTTGAACCTCCTGTTATTGATGTTGATGAAGACTTTTCTGACAATGATTTAATTGCAATATCAACCCTAGCATAGCTAGAAGGATGATGAGTAGAAAAGAAAAGCAGAATGTTGCCCAAAGTCCCTCCAAAGACAAGGCTACTGAAGTTGTTCATAAGAAAACTAGGCCTGAGACAAGGCTAGAGTAGAAGCTGAGAAGGATCAAAAAGTTGGAACGTCTAAAGGGAAGGGGAAGGTAAAAGCTAGAGTACCTGTTGGTAGTCTCTCAAAACCTTTAATATAACCTATAGCCAAGAAAAGAAAGGATCCTGAACCATCTGAATCTGATGAGGAATCAGACTTTGATTTTGATGTTGAGAGCAATGTTCCAGACATTCCTCTCAGGAAGAAACCATCTTCTAGAAAACTGCCTAAGGTTCCTGAAGTTGCCATTGACAACATCTCCTTTCACCATCCAGAAAATGCAAGCAGGTGGAAGTATGTGTTTCTGAAAAGGATTGCCTTGGAGAGAGAGCTGAACAACAGTGCTATTGAGTGTAAGGAAGTCATGGATCTAATCAAAGCTGATGGCCTAATGAAAACTGTGGTCAAGTTTTCCAACTGCTATGAGATTCTTGTCAAAGAATTCACAGTAAATCTGTCTGATGGTTGTGCTGATGGAAAGTCAGCTGATTTTAAGAGTGTTTTTGTGAGAGGAAGGAAGGTCAATTTCTTACCTACTGTGATAAACAAGTTCCTAGGAAGACCTGATGATGGTTAACCTGAGCTTGAAGTTTCTGACAACCAGGTTTGTCAAACCATCACTGCGAAGCAAGTCAAGCACTGGCCCTTGAAAGGGAAGCTAACTACAAGCAAGCTGAGCATGAGGTTTTCCATACTGCACAAAATTGGTGCATCTAACTGGGTTCCCACCAACCACAAATCCACCATTTCCACAGGTTTGGGAAGATTTATCTATGTTGTTGGAACCAGAACAAACTTTGATTATGGCAAGTACATCTTTGATCAAACATTGAAATATGCTGGAAGCTGTGCTATTAAAGGCCCTATTGCTTTTCCCTCTCTCATGTGTGGTATAATCATTGATCAGTATCCTGATATTCTGGTTGAAAAAGACTCTGTATGCAAAAGAGCCCCTGCACTTGGTTTGCACTATAAGCTGTTTCAGGGAACAAATGTCCCTGACATTGTTATGACATCTACTGAGACATCAAATGTCAAAACTCATCCCAAGAAAACTGATGTTATAGCTGTGCTAAAAGAAACCTGCAGAGAGCTTGATACAAGAAAAAGGACTCTTAAAGAGCTAATTACTAGACTAGAACAGGAGGAGAATGAAGAAAAAATAAGGGAAGAGGATGCTGATGAAGACCAACATAATAATGAAAATAGTGCTTCCTCAGGGGATGACAGTGCCTGAAGGTCAGTGTTGCTGAAAAGATTGCTGCTGGAACTTGTTGCTGCCAAATGACTTCTTATTATTTCTGTGTCTCCTTTTGGATGACTGTATAACTTAAAATTACAAGTATCTTTGGCCCTTTATGGCTAAAAAGGGGGAGAAGAAATTGTGATAATTGTGATAATTTTGGTAGATTTAGATATTGGTAGCTGTTATTAAAAATTCTGCTGCTTTCTAGTCTCTGATTGTTTAGGGGTTTTAGCCAAAAATTTGCCAAATGGGGAGTTTGTAAGTGTTTGTTTGTTGGCATTTTTTTTTGGTAAAACCAGATTTGCGAATGTCATGACTGATGTCATAACATTCTGGGATAAAGGTACATTCTGCAGAAAAGAATGTTCTACAGGAACTACTCAGTATGAGTGATTATCATGATCATTAAACTATGATCATACATATTGAATTCTACCAAAATCAGTGAGCAAGATACATGATGTCATAACCAATGTTAAGACATCCTGTACTAATCAAGTTGTTGTGCAGATTTATTATTCCTGAGATTTTTCAGGAAACTGGTGTGCTGCTCTGAGTTGAAGAAGTATTGTCTAGATCAGCTGCTCATGTGGACATTAGGTTAACCTTGCTTAACCCTAATCTGTTATGAAAAATCCCTAGACCAAGTCTTTAGGTTAACTTTAGTTAACCCTAGCTATTTTCATGGAAGCCCTAAATGAGGAATAGTTTGCTTATATATTTCTCACGAAGCCTAATGGACTGAGATACTTTTTGACAGAAGATCAATAAGGGATTGTATAGTTGTAACTACTGGGAGCCAAGCTATTATCATTTTGATAAGTTACTTGGAGTAGGATTTGATTGTAAGGGTTATTTATCACTCAAAGCTTTGAAGCACGAGTGTTTGTGTCTCTTGATTAAAGCTTTGAAGCAAAATCAAGTTAGGGTTGTTTATCACTCAAAGATTTGAAGCACGAGTGATTGTGTCTCTTGATTAAAGCTTTGAAGCAAAATCAAGTGTGTGTATTGAAGAATGTCTTCATAATCTCATTAATCAATAGTTTAGTATCATTGTTGTGATTGAGGGGGAGTGAGTATGAACTCAGGTTTAAGTTGAACTTAGATTGAAATTGAATTGGGTAGGTCTTAGATAAAGGAGATAAACTGGTTGGTTTATTCCTAAATTAATATCTCTTATAGTGAATTTCCTCCCTGGCTTGGTAGCCTCCAGAGTAGGTGTCGTTACACACTGAACTGGGTTAACAATTGATTGTGTTCTTTACTGTTTTTAAATTACTGTCTTAAAGTGTGTACAAGTTTGTCAGATACGGTGTCATAACATTCACTGTGATATTAAGTATCTGTTGCCAGAATTTCAATTGGCATTAGA
This sequence comes from Vicia faba, assembly GCA_948472305.1. Classification (NCBI taxonomy): domain Eukaryota; kingdom Viridiplantae; phylum Streptophyta; class Magnoliopsida; order Fabales; family Fabaceae; genus Vicia; species Vicia faba. The sequence goes on along the minus strand of CATIWC010002482.1, from coordinate 49,095 downwards.
GCAGGCACCCTGCCTGTCTTTCTGGGTGAGATCTAGGGACATTATTTTTTGGCACTATGGACAAGGAAGGAGGATTTGGGAACAGACCACCTATTCTGGATGGATCAAATTATGACTACTGGAAACCTCGTATGATTGCCTTCTTAAAGTCACTGGACAAAAAGGCTTGGAGAGCTGCTGACAATGGATAGAACCATCCCACCATAACTGGGAAAGATGGGACGACCAGTCTGAAACCTGAGGAAGAATGGAGAAAAGAAGAAGATGAGTTAGCCCTGGGTAACTCCAAAGCATTAAATGCCTTGTTCAATAGAATTGATAGAAACATATTCAGACTAGTACATCAATGTGAACTGGCCAAGGATGTGTGGGGCACTCTCAAAACCACCCATGAGGGTACATCCAAATTAAAAATGTCAAGACTTCAGATGCTTACTACTAAATTTGAGAACCTAAGGATGATGGAAGATGAGACCATTCATGAGTTTCACATGAACATCTTGGAAATTTCCAACACCTCAGGAGCATTGGGAGAAAATATGTCAGAAGACAAGCTGGTGAGAAAGATTCTCAGATCCTTGCCTAAAAGGTTTGCAATAAAGGTGACTGCTATAGAGGAAGCTCAGGATATCTGCAACTTGAAGGTTGATGAACTCATTGGGTCACTTCAGACTTTTGAGATGGGGATCAGTGACAATGTTGACAAGAAAAACAAGAGCATAGCACTTGTATCCAATACTGAAGATGAAAACAAGGAGGGTGATGAAGAGAATATTTCAGAAGCTATAGTTATGCTTGGAAGGCAGTTCAACAAACTCATCAAGATAATGGACCCAAAGTCAAGGTCAAATGTCAAGAACATTCCCTCTGACATTAGCAGATCCTATGACTCCAGCAAAAGACCTAAGTCTGAAGAAAAGGGAAATCAAAGCAGAGGAATCCAATGCCATGGATGTGAAGGATATGGGCACATTCGAGCTGAATATCCTACCTTTCTTAAGAAACAAAAGAAAGGAATGTCTGTCACTTGGTATGATTGTGACTCAGAAAGTAACTCTGAAGAAGAATCTGCTAAACTAGTTACTGCACTAGCTGGTATTTGTAACTCTGATAGTGACTCTAGTGATGAGGAAGTGACATTTGAAGAACTTGTTGACTCCTACAAGAAGCTATGTATCAGAAGTGTTGAAGCCTGTCAGCAAAATGAGAAACAGAAAAAACTCATAGTAAAGTTGGAGGCTGAGAAGAAGGCAGACACTGATACTATAAGCCATCTCGAAGGTGAAGTTCAAATGCTGAACTCAAAACTTGATCAGATGACCAAGTCTGTCAAGATGCTGACAAATGGAACTGACAAGTTGGAAGAAATCCTTCAGGTTGGACAAAATGTGGGAAATAAGTATGGTCTAGGATTTGTGGCTGCAAAGAAATCTACTGTAGATAAGAAGAAGATCAGGCCTGATAAACAAATGTCAAAGCAGATGTCACAACATAACACTCAACATCGAGAACAGAGAAATATGAAGAAAAAGTATCAAAGATGGAGATGTCATCATTGTGGAAGGTTTGGTCACATGAAGCCATTCTGCTTCAGATTATATGGATATCCTAATCAGACCCCAAATGTCAAACCTAAGTCTAACAAGGCACCATATACTCAACAGTGGAAGAAAAAGTCTGCAACCCTGATAACTCACACCTCCCTTAGAGTTTCTGCCAAGGAAGACTGGTACTTTGACAGTGGATGCTCTAAACACATGACTGGAATCAAGAATCTTCTGAATAATGTTAAACCTCATACTACTAGTTATGTCTCTTTTGGAGATGGTGCTAGAGGAGAAATCAAAGGAGTTGGAAACTTGGACTGCCCTAGAGTTCCAAACCTAAATAAAGTGTTGCTGGTAAATGGCTTGACTGCAAATCTCATAAATATCAGTCAATTATGTGATCTAGGATTCAAGGTCAACTTCACCAAGTCTGAATGTCTTGTAACTAATGAAAAACAAGAAGTTGTAATGAGAGGAGTCAGATCAAAAGACAATTGTTACTTATGGGAGTCTGAGAACACTAATTACTCTTTTGTATGCTCTATAGCCAAAGAAGAAAAGGAAGTGAAACTGTGGCACCAAAAACTTGGTCATTTACATCTAAGAGGGATGAAAAAGATCATATCCATGGAGGCAGTCAGAGGGATTCCAAGGCTTCAAATTGATGAAGGGAGAGTCTGTGGTGAATGTCAGGTTGGAAAGAAAACTAGAATGTCACATCCAAAGACAAGACATCTGACCACCTCTAAGGTGCTAGAACTTCTATATATGGATCGGATGGGTCCAATACAGGTGGAAAGTCTTGGTGGAAAGAGATATGCATATGTTGTTGTGGATGATTTTTCCAGATTCACCTGGATTAACTTCATTAGGGAAAAGTCTGATGTATTTGATGTATTTAAGGAACTGTGCAAAAGAATTCAAAGAGAAAAAGAAGGATGCATTGTCAGAATCATAAGTGATCATGGTAAGGAATTTGAAAACATTAAGTTTGATGAGTTCTGTTCCTCAGAAGGAATCAATCATGAGTTTTCTTCACCCATAACTCCTCAACCAAATGGAGTTGTGGAAAGGAAAAACAGGACTATACAGGAATCTGCCAGAGCAATGATACATGCCAAAAGACTCTCTATTCATTTTTGGGCTGAAGCTATGAATACAGCCTGTTATGTCCATAACAGGGTCACCTTGAGAAAGGGAACATCATCCACCATTTATGAACTATGGAAGGGAAGAAAGCCTACAGTAAAGTACTTCCATGTCTTTGGAAGCAAATGCTATATTCTGAAAGACTGTGAACAAAGGAGAAAGATGGACCCTAAAAGTGATGAAGGAATATTCCCAGGATACTCTACCAACAGCAGAGCATATAGGGTATTCAATTCTAGGACCAATGTTATGATGGAATCTATAAATGTCATAGTTGATGATCACCATGAGGAAACAAATGTTCCATATGATGTTGAGACATTCTTTGAGACTTCAACTCAAGTGATTAAAAAGGATGATGTACCTAAAACTACTTCATCAGAGTCTGAATCAAAGGAAGCTAACAAAGATCCTTCCATCAGAATTCAGAAAGATCATCCTAAGGAACTCATCATAGGAGACCCTAACAGTGGAGTCATTACAAGATCTAGAGAAATCATCACAAACTCTTGCTTTGTATCTAAGATTGAACTAAAAAATGTTAAAGAGGCCTTGACTGATGAATACTGGATTGGAGCAATGCAAGATGAATTGAACCAATCCAAGCAACATGAAGTATGGGAGTTAGTTCCTAGACCAGAAGGAACAAACATTATTGGCACAAAGTGGATCTACAAGAACAAATCAGATGCTGAAGGAATTTTCACCAGGAATAAGGCAAGACTTGTTGCTCAAGGATACACTCAAGTTGAAGGGGTTGATTTTGATGAGACTTTTGCTCCTGTGGCCAGACTGGAATCAATCAGACTTCTATTGGGAGTTGCTTGTCTTCTTAAGTTCAAGCTATTTCAGATGGATGTAAAGAGTGCCTTCATAAATGGGTACTTAAATGAGGAAGTATATGTGGAACAGCCTAAAGGATTTGTGGATCCAAACTGTCCTGATCATGTCTACAAATTAAGAAAAGCTTTATATGGTCTGAAACAAGCTCCTAGAGCTTGGTATGACAGGTTGACAAAATTCCTCACTGACAAAGGATACAGGAAAGGAGGGTTGGATAAAACTCTCTTTGTCAAAAATTAAGGAGGAAAGATAATGGTAGCTCAAATTTATGTTGATGACATAGTGTTTGGAGGAATGTCAGATAAAATGGTTAAACATTTTGCTGACCAGATGCAAGCTTAATTTGAAATGAGCTTCATGGGAGAATTGACCTACTTTCTTGGACTGCAAGTCACACAGATGGAAGACTCAATTTTTCTGTCTCAAAGCAAGTATGCAAAAAATATTGTCAAGAAGTTTGGAATGGAGAATGCCAGTCACAAAAGAACTCCTGCACCTACTCATTTAAAGTTGTCCAAAGACGTAAGCAGGGAAAATGTGGATCAAAGCTTGTACAGGAGCATGATAGGAAGTCTGCTATACTTAACAGCCAGCAGACCTGACATTGCTTTTGCAGTTGGAGTATGTGCAAGATACCAGGCTGAAGCCAAAGTAAGTCACATCAACCAGGTGAAAAGAATTCTTAAGTATGTGAGTGGAACTTACAACTATGGCATGTTGTACTCTCATGGATGTGAACCAATTCTATCTGGTTACTGTGATGTTGATTGGGCTGGTAGTGCTGATGATAGAAAGAGCACCTCTGGAGGATGCTTCTTTTTGGGAAATAATCTTGTCTCTTGGTTCAGCAAGAAACAGAACTGTGTGTCTATATCTACTGCTGAAGCTGAATACATAGCAGTTGGTAGCAGCTGTTCTCAAATGATTTGGATGAAACAGATGCTGACTGAGTATAATGTCACACAAGATGTCATGACATTGTACTGTGACAATCTGAGTACTATTAACATTTCCAAGAATCCTATACAGCACAGCAGGACTAAGCATATTGATATTAGACATCATTTCATCAGAGATCTTGTGGAGGAAAAGGTGATTAAGCTGGAACATATTGCCACTGAACTACAACTGGATGACATTTTTACCAGGGCACTTGATGCTAGTCAGTTTGAAAATTTAAGGGGCAAGCTGGGTATTTGCTAATATGAAGAGATGTAGTAATTAATTTTTCTTAAAACAAGGGATGAAAGAGATATTTTAGTCAAGTCTATTCTGATTGGGCTAATCATTTGTTTCCCTCTTTCTTTCCAAAATTTTAAGAAGTGGAATAGACATTCATATATCTCCCTCTTCTCGCATTTCTGCAACAGTCTCCTTTCCCTCAAACGAAGATTTCACACTCGCTGTTACTTGTTCTCTAAATCTCTCGAGATGTCCCAACAATCCATATCATCATCTTCATCAAAGGTGACTGCTTCTTCCTCACCTTCTGACACCGAACCTAGGGCAATCGTAAACTGCATGGATGCTGATGTTCTTGCGATCACTCCTCTTCGTGAAATGGCAGCTGATCCTACTAAGGTTAAGAAGTTGCAAACCAGACATGCAAGAAGATCACAAGCTTCTCCATCTGGTAAACCTTCTCAACCATCATCTTTTGTTCCTCCAGAAATAGCTAATAGGGAAGGTTCTGCTTATGTACATCAAGCTATTGCCAAACTAGTCACTAGGATTCTTAATGAGAATCACTCTGTTCCTGGCATATTTGTTCCTTTGAACCAAGAAACTGCTAGCCCTAATGTAGAAAGGGATCCAGATGTCACTCAGAATGTTGAGACACCTGATGACAACATTAGGAAATCTCTAGAAAAACCTGATGATCACCAGAACCCTACTGACAAGGCTGTTGAACCTCCTATTATTGATGTTGATGAAGACTTTTCTGACAATGATTTAATTGCGAATATCAACCCTAGCATAGCTAGAAGGATGATGAGTAGAAAAGAAAAGCAGAATGCTGCCCAAAGTCCCTCCAAAAACAAGGCTACTGAAGTTGTTCATAAGAAAACTAGGCCTGAGAACAAGGCTAGAGTAGAAGCTGAGAAGGATCAAAAAGCTGGAACGTCTAAAGGGAAGGGGAAGGTAAAATCTAGAGTACTGTTGGTAGTCTCTCAAAACCTTTGAGACAACCTATAGCCAAGAAAAGAAAGGATCCTGAACCATCTGAATTTGATGAGGAATCAGACTTTGATTTTGATGTTGAGAGCAATGTTCCAGACATTCCTCTCAGGAAGAAACCTTCTTCTAGCAAACTGCCTAAGGTTCCTGAAGTTGCCATTGACAACATCTCCTTTCACCATCCAGAAAATGCAAGCAGGTGGAAGTATGTGTTTCTGAAAAGGATTGCCTTGGAGAGAGGGCTGAATAGCGGTGCTATTGAGTGTAAGGAAGTCATGGATCTAATCAAAGCTGTTGGCCTAATGAAAACCGTGGTCAAGTTTTCCAACTGCTATGAGATTCTTGTCAAAGAATTCATAGTAAATTTGTCTGATGGTTGTGCTGATGGAAAGTCAGCTGATTTTAAGAGTGTTTATGTGAGAGGAAGGAAGGTCAATTTCTCACCTACTGTGATAAACAAGTTCCTAGGAAGACCTGATGATGCTCAACCTGAGCTTGAAGTTTCTAACAACCAGGTTTGTCAAACCATCACTGCCAAGCAAGTCAAGCACTGGCCCTTGAAAGGGAAGCTAACTGCAAGCAAGCTGAGCATGAAGTTTGCCATACTGCACAAAATTGGTGCATCTAACTGGGTTCCCACCAACCACAAATCCACCATTTCCACAGGTTTGGGAAGATTTATCTATGCTGTTGGAACCAGAACAAACTTTGATTATGGCAAGTACATCTTTGATCAAACATTGAAACATGCTGGAAGCTGTGCTATTAAAGGCCCTATTGCTTTTCCCTCTCTCTTGTGTGGTATAATCATTGATCAGTATCCTGATATTCTGGTTGAAAAAGACTCTGTATGCAAAATAGCCCCTGCACTTGGTTTGCACTATAAGCTGTTTCAGGGAACAAATGTCCCTGACATTGTTATGACATCTGTTGAGACATCAAATGTCAAACCTCATCCCAAGAAAACTGATGTTATAGCTGTGCTAAAAGAAACCTGCAGAGAGCTTGATACAAGAAAAAGGACTCTTGAAGAGCTAATTACTAGACTAGAACAGGAAGAGAATGAAGAACAAATAAGGGAAGAGGATGCTGATGAAGACCAGCATAATGCTGAAAATAGTGCTTCCTCAGGGGATAACAGTGCCTGAAGGTCAGTGTTGCTGAAAAGATTGCTGCTGGAACTTGTTGCTGCCAAATGACTTCTTATTATTTCTGTGTCTCCTTTTGGATGACTGTATAACTTAAAAGTACAAGTATCTTTGGCCTCTTTATGGATAAAAAGGGGGAGAAGAAATTGTGATAATTGTGATAATTTTGGTAGATTTAGATATTGGTAGCTGTTATTAAAAATTCTGCTGCTTTCCAATCTCTGATTGTTTAGGGGTTTTAGCCAAAAATTTGCCAAAGGGGGAGTTTGTAAGTGTTTGTTTGTTGGCATTTTTTTTGGTAAAACCAGATTTGCGAATGTCATGACTGATGTCATAACATTCTCGGATAAAGGTACATTCTGCAGAAAAGAATGTTCTACAGGAACTACTCAGTATGGGTGATTATCATGATCATTAAACTATGATCATACATATTGAATTCTACCAAAATCAGTGAGCAAGATACATGATGTCATAACCAATGTTAAGACATCCTGTACTGATCAAGTTGTTGTGCAGATTTATTATTCCTGAGATTTTTCAGGAAACTGGTGTGCTGCTCTGAGTTGAAGAAGTATTGTCCAGATCAGCTGCTCATGTGGACATTAGGTTAACCTTGCTTAACCCTAATCTGTTATGAAAAATCCCTAGACCAAGTCTTTAGGTTAACTTTAGGTAACCCTAGCTATTTTCATGGAAGCCCTAAATGAGGAATAGTTTGCTTATGTATTTCTCACGAAGCCTAATGGACTGAGATACTTTTTGACAGAAGATCAATAAGGGATTGTATAGTTGTAACTACTGTGAGCCAAACTATTATCGTTTTGATAAGTAACTTGGAGTAGGATTTGATTGTAAGGGTTATTTATCACTCAAAGCTTTGAAGCACGAGTGTTTGTGTCTCTTGATTAAAGCTTTGAAGCAAAATCAAGTTAGGGTTGTTTATCACTCAAAGCTTTGAAGCACGAGTGATTGTGTCTCTTGATTAAAGCTTTGAAGCAAAATCAAGTGTGTGTATTGAAGAATGTCTTCATAATCTCATTAATCAATAGTTTAGTATCACTGTTGTGATTGAGAGGGAGTGAGTATGAACTCAGGTTTAAGTTGAACTTAGATTGAAATTGCATTGGGTAGGTCTTAAGTGAAGGAGATAAACTGGTTGGTTTATTCCTAAATTAATATCTCTTATAGTGAATTTCCTCCCTGGCTTGGTATCCCCCATAGTAGGTGTCGTTACACACTGAACTGGGTTAACAATTGATTGTGTTCTTTACTGTTTTTAAATTACTGTCTTGAAGTGTGTACAAGTTTGTCAGATACGGTGTCATAACATTCACTGTGACATTAAGTATCTGTTGCCAGAATTTCAAAGATTGAACATGGGCAACTGTTGTACCCCAAAATTTTCCCTCTCATTTTATCAACATTTCTCATCACAAGACTCTTGGAACTCAAGACCAAGCTAGGGTTTGCTCTGCTCAAGACGTCTCCTTGGATTGTTGACCTGAAATTATGGTTTGAATTTGTACAGGGATTTTTGGACCTTCAATGCCCAAATTGACTTTCATACTTCATATTGGACTCATAAGTTTATCCATACCAAGTTTCAAGCCTTGAATCAAATTTTTGCCCAGTCAATTGGACAGTTGACCTAGAAATCAACTATATTGGGGAAAAAGTCAACTGTGACCAATTGACAGTCAAACCTCATGAATTTTGACCCACATCAACATTATGAACTCATATGAACCATGTGATCAAGTTTGGATCACAATTCCACAAGAAATTTGATCAGATCACCAAAAGGGCAAAATGGTCATTTTTAGGGTTTTGATTGTACAAAGGCAATTTTTGACTGTTTGACCTAGCCAATGGAAAATTAAGCTCAACCATGGACTCAAGGACTCAATGACATTATCTTGACCTATTCAAAAAGTTCAAAAGGTCTCAAATGCATATGATTGACAGATGAATTTTTCAATCAACTGATCAAAATTTTATTGTACACTGAAAAGTCAAACTTTGACTTTTTGGTCAAAATCAAGTGGCAAGGGTCATTTTTCATCAAGATGTGTCAAATTATGAAACTTGTTCATCAAGAAACCCAAAATTGCAAATTAGGGTTTGAAATTGAAAATTTTCATAACTTAGAATTTTTCTAAGTTATGAAATTTTCTTAATTTTTCCTAACTTTGCCCCACATTTTCACCATGATGAAAATGGATTAAAACAAAACTTAAAATATGAAAGTTGTAGTCCTCCACAAAGTCTACAAATTTTATTCACAAAGATTTCTCAAAAGAAGCTTGGATCTCAAGTTATGATTTTTGGAACAAGGGTCCCTAAAACTTTTAACTTAGAGAAATTTTGCCCTAATTTAGGCAGGATTTTGACCCATCTTCTTGGCCATTTTTAACATAGTTCCACTTGGAGTTTCAAGTTGCATTTCAAAGATTGATTATAGTACTTGTTGCAAGCTTTCCAAATTGTCCAAGAACTCCTCAAACACATTTGTGGTTAGAGAGAATCGAATGCTTGAAGTTGGCAAAAACTCACTTTGTGTCCATGACAATTACATGTTCATACAAGTTGCAAAACCTGTCCAAACTAGCTTTGTACTTAATTACAGGTCTCTAAACCCTTCAACACTCAAAAATTAATTGTAAATACATTGGACATTGGTATTATTCTGATCAATGGAGCTTGGCACAATGAATAAATCCATTTTAGGCATAAAGATAACACTTCCATTTACATAAAGCTTGCTTTATGTCAAATTCCATTTCTTGAGCCATACACCAAGCCCTTTGCTGCAAACAAGGCTCTCTAATGTCAGGCAAAGCTTAACAACTTTGTGCAGCTAGGGTACAAGCCAGTACAACCACAAGCATTGTCAACTCTCACTTTTTACTTCAAAACCAAGTCATTATGCAAAAAGTCCATAACTTGCACATCTGATATATTCAACCTAAGCCAACATTCCAAACAAGTTTCTCACATTACACTAAGCCAGGAACACGAGCTAGCAACCTCTCAAACACCCTTGTACACCAAAAACGCCATTTTCTGCCAAAACAGGGCAGGACCTGCAAATCACAAGCCAAATCACAATCCACTCGTGCGTTTTGCTTGCATTCAGTTCCAACACCTTCCATTCAACTCACTCAAGCTATCCCAAACCTCCATTACCAACTGTAACTACATTCACAGTGTTCACCATTTCTGTTTTGAAGCTTTGTAGGTTGAGTTCTATAGAGAGATTCAGACCATTCCAAAACAAACTAAGCATTGGGAAAGGTCCAGGGAACATCAAGCAAGCTCAAAAGAACCTCAGGCCTCACTGAAAGTTCTTGGATTGTCCAACTCGAATCCAACTGAAACAGGTTTTTCATCAACTTCTATCTCTCTATTTAGGAACATTTAGCCTTAAGTTTGTGAATGAAAGATGTAGTACTCATTGCCCTGAAACCATACATATGCTCAGTTTTCATTTATATTAAGTGTGCTAGGAGAATTTCATCCATGAACATGCTGAAAAAGTTAGGTTAGATTTTAGGGCCAGAGAAATTCTCTCTGCTCTTTGAGAGTTAGGTTTAATGCTTTATATGGTTAGATTCGTATTTAAATTCTCTACAAGTTTGATGTTGTAAGTTTTGGCAAAAAGTCACGTTTCCAGGATGTTCAAAGTTTGAACCAGGCACGCGCACACGTTTGACAATGGCTGGAGGAAGAAGATGAAGGCTTGGGTTGGGCCTGGCCTTCTTGCTGCCTGCACCCCCATTTTGCTAAATGCACCCCCTGGCCCAATTTCTTGTATTTTTGTTATTTTTGCATTTTTATTTCATTTATGACTTTATTATTTTATTTCCAAACATAAAAAATGCTTAAAAAATATTTTCACAATTTTTTACATTTATTTGGCATTTTTATTCTTTTCTTTTTAACATTAAAAAATACTTTTAATACTTTTTATTATTTGTTTAAATTTAAAAACAATGTAAATTATACTTTTATTTTTATTTCTTATTTTTATTCTCACTGAAAATATTTTCTTGAATATATTTTATTTTTGTAAATATTTTATTTTTTTTGTACATACTTAATATATTTAATATATATATATATATATATATATATATATATATATATATATATATATATATATATATATATATATATATATATATATATATATATATATATATATATATATATATATATATATATATATATATATACTTTTATTTTATTAAATAATTAAAATAAAAATATAAAAATATTACCTTTTTATTTTTTATACTAAAAAATACCTTTTCTTCAATATATTTCATTTTTGTACATATTAATATATTTATGTATATAAATAATATATAATATTATTTTCTTAAGGAAAATTAGGGTTTACCCCTTGATTAAATAAAATCAACCTTTTTTTATTTTATTTCTTTACACCTTTTTCACATAAAAAAATACTTTACATACATAAACAAATAAAAACTTCTTTTTTTGCATAATACATTTTATTTAACATTTATCTATTTTGTTTATTTAAATAATTGTACATTTAAATATTATGCATTGTAAATTCAATTTGGTTGTAATAACTTAGGGTTTAAATTTATTGTCAAATAATCCCCTATTCAAAAATTGTACCTCCATCCCCATAATCATGTTGTAATAGCTTAGAATTTAAATTCTCGCACTTAACGCTTTCAATTATGCCATGATTAGAGAATTAAGGTTTGTATGCCAAAATCAAACCAACAAATAGTTTGACCTAATCAAAGACAAAAATGCATGAAAAATAAACACAATGCACACTTGCAACCCTAGGGTTACAATCCACTTGTTGCCTTCAAAAATAGGCCATGGTATGCATGTCAAGTACTTTGGCAAAACAAAAACAAAACAAAGATCATAGTCCCTCGATGACGCTATCTGAGTTTCCTAAACAAAAATGATCAAGTCCCTCAAGAAAATTTCCAAAGATACTTGACACAATTGCTATCTTGGTATATGCGATGACCCGCGCCTGTCCCGTTTAACATCCTAACACAAGGTTATTCACCAAATACAATGGTGAAATAACACTGTCAAAAGGGTTAAAAACATAAGAAAGATCTTTGAGTAAAATAGGGTAGATAACTCTTAGTTACTTGATCAAAAGCTTGCAAAAACATCCTTGCTATTTTCAAAACACACTTCACAACACAATTTCCAAATCGAACTTTCAAACATTGAAAACTTTTCAAAAGACAAAAACACCTTTGTATACATTCAAACAAGAATCATTACAAAGGTTTCCACAATGATGGCCTCTTTTCAAAACATCTTTCAAAACCACACACAAAGCACCATTTCAAACAATTGAAAAGCAAAGCAAGTGATCTAAACAAGTAACTAAGATCCCATGGATAACCATGGATAGAAAGGGTGCTAATACCTTCCCTTTCTATAATCTAATCCTCGAACCCAAGAAAACATCTCAAAGGTCTTTCCTGTGCTTTTTGACCTTTCCTTAGGATAAAATAAAAAGTCGGTGGCGACTCTTGCTAAACCGAAACATTTAGGAACACAAACGCGAAACCTCAAGTCAGTTCTCCCACCATATCACACCGACCATCTTGCTCATCATCCCATGAATGATTATGAACTAATGAAGTTCTATTTTCCAGATGAGGAAATTGTGTATGTTCGGGATTGTAACATACCAGACCCAGACGAAGGACCCGAGTCAGGATCACGTTGGACGCTTGTTTTTTATGGTGCCTCTAATGCCATGGGCAACGGTGTCGGAGCTATTATCACTTCCCCTGAGGGATACCACATTCCTTTCTCAGCTCGTATTTGTTTCGATTGCACTAACAACATGGCCGAGTATGAGGCTTGCATTTATGGCATTGAAGCGGCGATCGACCTGCGCATCAAATTTTTGAAAGTTTATGGGGATTCCAATCTTGTTATCATCCAGATTAATGGAGATTGGGAGACTCGTTATCAGAACCTAATTCCCTATCGTGAGCATGTTATGAAGCTGATTTCGTACTTCGAGGAGATCACATTTGAACATATTCCCAGAGAAGAAAACAATCTAGCTGATGCACTGGTAACTTTGTCCTCCATGTTCAAGGTTAAGTGGGCTAATGAGGCACCTTCCATTACTATCAGAAGTTTGAGTGAGCCAGCTTTCTGTTTTGAGGCCAGTTTGGAACCAGATGGTAATCCTTAGTTTTATAACGTTAAGCGATACCTTGAAACACAAGAGTACCCTGAGGTGGCATCCGTCATAGATAAGAAGTTCTTGAGAATATTTTCAGCCAAGTTCTTTCTCAGTGGTGGTGTGTTGTACAGAAGGCATCATGATGGTCTACTGCTCATATGTGTTGACAAGAAAGAAGCAGCTAGAATCATTGAGGAGATACATGAAGGTGACTTTGGGACCCATTCCAACGGACACACCATGTCTAAAAAGATCTTGCGAGCAGGTTATTATTGGTCCACCATGGAGACTGATTGTTACAATCATGCACGGGTTTGCCACAAATACCAAGTCTATGCTGACAAGGTGCATGTGCCGCCAGTACCTTTGAATGTCTTGACCTCCCCTTGGCCGTTTGCAATGTGGGGAATTGATATGGTCGGCAAGATTGAACTGACTGCGTCCAACAGGCACCGTTTCATTCTAGTTGCCGTCGATTATTTTACGAAATGGGTCGAAGCTGCATCCTATGCCAATGTCACCAAGAAAATGGTAACTCGGTTCATTAATCACAACATTATATGTCACTACGGAGTGCCTGAGAAGATCATTACCGACAATGGGTCTAATTTGAACAACAAAATGATGAAGGAGCTTTGTGAGTCCTTCAAAATCAAGCATCATAACTCTTCCCCATACCGACTAAAGATGAACAGCGTTGTCGAAGCGGCCAATAAAAATATCAAGAAAATCGTCCAGAAAATGGTCGTCACTTATAAAGATTGGCATGAGATGCTGCCTTTCGCTTTGCATGGTTATCGCACCACTGTGTGTACTTCGACTGGGGCAACCCCATTTTCATTGGTTTACGACATGGAAGCAATATTGTCGGTAGAAGCCGAGATTCCTTCTCTTAGGGTCACGAGAGATGTTGAGCTAGATGAAAGTGAATGGGTTTAGAATCGGTTGGATCAGCTGGAACTTATTGATGAGAAAAGGTTGACGGTTGTATGTCATGGTCAGGTGTATCAGCATAGGATGAGAAAAGCTTTTGATAAGAGGGTACGACCCCAGTGTTACAAGCCAGGTAACCTTGTGCTCAAAAGGATAATTCTTCCCCAGGGAGATCCTAGAGGCAAGTGGGTTCCAACTTATGAAGGTCTTTTATGGTCAGAAAAGTTTTATATGGAGGGGCGATGATGCTCACGACTATGGATGGAGAGTACTTCCCTCTCCTTGTAAATGCTGACGTAGTTAAAAAATACTTTGCATAAAAAAAAACCCGCTAAATTGAAAACCCGAAAGGGCGGTTTAGGCAAAAAGAGGGTGGCATGTTTCAGAGCAAGCCTCTTTAATGGCGACCGAAATATCCTGAGAAGTATGATCTTAATGAGTGTAGTATTGAGTATCAACCAACTTCAGACTGCACCAAATTCGGTTATCTCATTACTTTCTAATGGCCAAAGTTGGTCAAGTAAAGATTCTAAAGTCAGTTAGTGCTTCATGACACCACACAACGGCCCCGTATTCTCCTTGACAATTCAAGGGCTACTGGTACCCACAAATGTGTCACACTAACGTAGCTATTTCTTACACCATGTTGGTATACCCCGTACAGTTTCCACAACATATTTCTACTTACCTATAAGGTATCTCAAATTCGGGGAGAGGATTTAAAACAAGCCCAAACAAGGAACACCAAGATGTAAAGTAAACAAATCAAACAATGAAAGCAAGTAAAGGTGATCTAGACCTAAGGTAACCCCACTTTTAAGCTATATTCCCCAGCAGAGTCGTCCGTTCTGTGATACGGTGGGAGAACTGACTTGGGTGTTTTGCGTTTTATCGCAAATGTTGCGGTTAGCAAGAGTCGCCACCGACTTTTCTTTTATCCAAAAGGAAAGGTTGAAAAGAACAGGAAAGACCTTTGAGATTATTTCTTTATTTCGGGGGGTAGATTATGAAAAGGGAAGGTATTAGCACCCTTTTCATCCATAGTTATCTATGGGCTCTTAGTTGCTTGCTAGATCACTTACTTTTGTTTGAAAATGTGCTTTATTTGGAAAATGTGCATTGTGGTGATTTTGAAAGTATTTTGAAAAGGCGCCTTCGTTTAGGCAAACTTTGTAGTAGTTCTCATTCGTAAGAACGTATACAAAGTGTTGTACTTTTGAAAATATTTTGTGTTTTGAAAGTTTGTTTTTGAAAGTGTTTGGTGTGTGTTTTGAAAATAAACAAGGATGTTTGATTTGAAAGTGAGTAAGCAACTAAGAACAATCTACCTACTCAAAAGTCTTTGTTCATTTCTTCCTTCCTTTGACATTTCTATCTTACCATTGATTTGGTAAGAAGCCTTATCTTTGGATGTAAAGGGACGGGCGTGGGTCATCGTATAGTCATGATAGCAATATTGTGAGATATCTTAGCATTTCTTTTTGAGAGACTAAGATAATTTGAAAGGCAACATTTGTAGCATCATCGAGGGACTATGATCTTGTATTTTTTATTGCTTTTGCTAAGACATCCCACATTCATAACATGACCATTTTTGTAAGGCAACAACTGGAATTACCCTAAGGGTGCAAGTGTCAAAGTGTGTTTGATTTACATACATTGTGTATCTTGAATTAGGGTTTACTAATGGTTGATTTTAGTTTACCATACAAACCCTAATAACTAACATTTATATAAAGTGATAAATTACGGAAAGTAAAATTATTACGCTATTACATCATTAGGGGAGGGGGTATAAAAATTTACAAATGGGGATTGCAAGAAAATTAAACCTAATTATCTATTACAACCATATTTAATAATGTACAAAAATTGAAAAGAAAATAATGCAAGAATGTAAATGGAAAAAGAAATGATTTTTGTTTGGTTTTTTTGTTAAGGGTTTAGTTTTAACTTAATTAAGAAAAGAAAGATAATTAAAATAAAATAAAATAAATCTTAAACTAATTAAGAAAGAAATTAAGTTTGAAACATTTTTAGGGTTTTTTTATATTAAGGTTTTAAGTTTAATGAAAATAAAATGGAAATTAATTAATTAAAAGAAACTTAAGTTCTAAATCAATTTTAATTAAGAAAAGAAAATAACTAAACCTAAATCTAATTATTATTTATTAAGAAAAAAAGAAATTTAATTTGTTAAAAAAATGTATTTGTTCTTTTTGTTTTATAAAGAAAATAAACATATAAATAGGAAAATAATAAATAAAAATATTTTTGGATTTTTTATTAATAAAAAATAATAATAATAATAATAATAATAATAATAATAGTAATAAAAAATAATAAAAGAAACTGAAATAAAATAAAATAAGAAAAAGAAAATAAATAAAAAGAAAATAAATAAAAATGAAATAATAAAAAAGTTGGGCCAAGTGTGTGAAAGCAGGCAGGGGGTTAGAAGTCAGGAAAAATGACAAGGCCCAAAGATGGAGGCCCAGGCGTTGCTGTTTGTCACAAAAAAGGAGAAATATGTGGGGGAAAAAGAACAAAAGGTAGCGCTGGGACTTGAATCTATGACCTCTAACATACACGCGCTACCTTTTCCACTAGGGTGGTTGTACATCCGGTAACATAAACAAAACAATGAATACATAACACAAGTCAAGTCCTGAAAATGACTTCATCTTCAACCTCTAGTCATGGTTCCTGTAACTTGCTCATTTCTCAACAAAAATGAAAGATGCAAACATGAAAGTTGCTCCATTTTTCTATACGAATCCAACCATATAAATATCATAAGCTATAAATCAAAGATGAATGAGAATTTCTAAAAGTACCAAATTCTGACCTAACTTTTTCAGAATGTTCAAACTTAAAATTCTCTAAGCTTAATCAATTTAAATGAAATCTATGGACATGTACAATTTCAGGGTAATGATGTCTACATTTTATCTTCACAAATGCAAGCTTAACAATGCCTAAATGAAAAGATAGAAGTTCAGAAAAGATACCTCAAAACTGGAAATTGTGAAATGCAAATGTGCTTGATTCAAGATGTTGCAATGATCAGGTTAGCTTCCTCAAGTTCCCAGGAAGCTAATGCAATAATTAGCTTGAGCAATGGATAGCTGAAATGGCCTGGAGAGGTCAACTTGACGAGCTCTATTTTTAGTTATGGAGGTTGATGAAGATGGAGTTACAGTTATGAAACAAGGATAGGGATAAACTATATTTGACGTGTAGGAGCTTTGTGGTTGATTAGGAAGGAAAACGCATGAGGGAATTGTGAGTTGCAAGTTAAAAGTTAGAACCTGTGCATCAATGGAGTTTTTGGACAATTTATGGCTTGCAAGTGTTTGAGGGAGTTTCAGGGTGCTTGAGCTCGTGTCCTAGCTTGCAAATAGGGCCTCTATTTATAAGCAACAAGTTTGGAGACTTGTATTTAATCAGAATTCAAAATCATATGTTTAAGCTCAACATGTGATTTTCTTGAGAAATCAAGTTTCAATGCCTTTTGTACCTGCTATTGTAGAGTGTTTATGCTTTAAAAAAACTTTCTTATGACTTTTGAGATGGAGTATGATCAGAGGGAACAAGTGAGGGGCTCAAGAATTGACTTTGTGCATAAAGCTTGCTTTTCAAGAATGGCATTGTTAACTTTCTTCCCAAAATGACAATTTAAATTAGAAAATGCTTAAACCACTTGAGTTATAGCTCAAACGTTTGTGTAATCCCTTAATGATGGATAGATACACAAGTTAGAAGGCCTGTAAAGCAAGATTATGCAGCCTAACATTGATATTGGATTATGTGTTCATCAAGAAATGGCCTGTAAGTCAAGAATGAAATCCTAACTTCTTGCCTTCGATTCTCCTTGCTCAAGTATGATCTTAATGAGTTCCAGGAAATTTTGGAAAGCTTGTAACGTCCTCTATAATATTCATGTTGGACATTTTTGAAGATTTATTTTGGAACTATGTGAAAAAATTTCATGAAGTTAGGTCAAAATCCTGCCTAAACTAGGGCAGAATTTCACTAAGTTTTCATGTTTCATGAACATGTCTTCTTAAAATCATAACATGAAATCCATGCATTTCTAGAAAAATTTCTGCTCTACAATGTTTTAGATCTCATTGATATCTATAACTTTCATGTTAGAAGTTTCTCTTGAATCATCTTGCATCAAGTGAAATTTTGGCTCAAAGTTATGAAAAAAAACATGAATTTTCAACACTTAGAAAAATTCTAAGTCTTGGAAATTATGACTTTTCAAAATGAAATCTTGACTTTTTTTGATTTCTTGATGAACAAGTTTCATATTTTGACATGTCTTGATGAATTGTAATCTTTGAAACTTGATCTTGATCAAAAAGTCAAAGTTTGACTTTTCAGTGTACAATTGACTTTTCATCAGTTGACTGAAATTCAACTATCAATCAATTGATCTTGAGAAATGTTTTGAGCCATGACATTAGGTCAAAATGAAGCATTTGAATCCTTGAGATCATTCCTTGAACCAATAAATCATTTTCTAGGTCAAAAATCAGAAATTGCACCTTCTCAGTCAAAATCCTAATTTTGACCATTTTGCCCTTTTAATGATCTGATCAAATTTCTTGAGGAATTATGATCCAAACATGATAAAATGAAATATATGAGTTCATGATTTTGATATAGATAAAAAATTGTGAAGTTTGACTGTAAATTGACCACAATTGACTTTTTCCCAATAAAGTGGATTTTAGGTCATCTGATCAATTGACTGAGCAAAAATGTGATCCAAGACTTGAAACTTGACATGAGAAATCTTGAGGGTCAAAAATGATCCATGAAAGTCATATGGGGCATTAAAAGTCCATTTTTCCTTGTGCAAACTCAAACCCTAATTTGAGTCATCAGTGTTGAGGAAGTATCTTGAGCTGATCAAACCTTGTGTAGTCTTGAATCAGTGGAGATCTTCATGAGAGATTACTTGAGAAACGAGAGGGAAAATTTTGGGGTACAACAGGTCCATTCAGGAATGCACACTTTACATCCATCTGACATATGTGCCAACTGTTTATTTCTACTAGACCAATAACCAACCCGATCGTTTCGATCCTTTCTGCATGTTCAAAAACTTCATCGAAGTCGATTCCCTCCTTCTGAAGAAATCCTTTCTCTACAAGTCTTGCTTTGTGTCGAGTTACTTTCCCATTTAGATTCAACTTCACTTTGCATACCCATTTGACATTAATTTCCTTCTTGCCTTGAGGAAATTAGACAAGTGACCAAGTGTTATTGTCTTCGATGGACTTCACTTCTTCATTTATTGCATTCTCCAACTTCAAATCTTTCAATGCTTCAGTTGCATTGAAATGTTCGACATCACCATAGAAAGCATAATGTACCATCTCACCTTCATTATTAACTACATCATCTGATGTAATCACATAACCTTGCAACCTTGCAGGCACGCGTCTCATTCTCCGAGGTATGCTTGTACTTGGTTGATCTATAACTTCCTCTTATCGAAATTCTCTTTTGACTTCAACTATTGTTTCTTCAAATAAGATTCTTACTGAATCTTTCTTGACATTTTCTGTCTAATCCCATTCCTTAAGCTCATCTATGATCACGTCCCTACTGATCATAATTTGCTCATTCACTAGGTCGAACAACTTGTAACCTCAAGTCGAATGATATCCTACTAAGATCATTTGACTTGACTTCTCATCAAGTTTTCTTCTCAACTGATCTAGCACATGTCTATGTGTAATAGATCTAAATACTCTTAGATGACTCAATCTAGGCTCCACACCAGACTAACATTCTTCTGGAGTAATTCCTCATAGCTTCTTCATTGGACATCTGTTCAAAATGTATGTTGTTGTCGACACAGCTTCACCCCAAAACTCTTTAAGTAAATTCTTGCCTTTCAACATACTTCTCACCATATTCATGATGGTTCGATTCTTACTTTTTACAGTTCCATTCTGTTGTGGAGTGTAGGGTGGAACCACCTCATGCATAATCCCTTCTTTTTCACATTATTTATCGAAGTCCTTCGACACATGATTTCCACCACCAACATTTCTTAAAACTTTGAGCTTTCGACCACTTTGTCTTTTGACCATAGACTTAAACTTGGAAAATACCTTGATCCCTTCACTTTTCTTCTTGATCAGGTAAGTCCATAGTTTTTTACTGAAATCATCTATGAATGTAACACAGTATTTGTTACCTCCCATCAAATCCACCTGCATTAGTTCACATACATCAGAGTATATGACTTCTAGAATAGCCTTTGACATGCTTCCTACATTCATACTGAAGTTATTCTTGTGTCGCTTTGCTTGCACACATTACTCACACACTTTGTTTAGAATGTCAATTTCTGGCAGTCCTGAAACCATATTTCTACTTTTCAAATCTCTACTGTCTCTGAAATTGAGATGGCCTAGTCAATAGTGTCATATCCATTCATCTCTACTAGCTGCAGACAAAAGGTACTTGTGCTCCATCACATTAAATTCAATCATGAAGGTTCTATTTTGAAAGATGGGAGCCTTCAAGATTAACCTTCCATTTGCATCGATGACTCTCATCATCTTGTCTTTGATCGTCACTTTGTAGTTCTTTTCAACCAACTGCCCTATACTGAGAAAATTTCTCTTCATGCCTGGTATGTACAACACATTGGTAATTACTGACCTCTTTCTATATTTCCTCATAATCATAACATCATGTAATAACCGATTTTAAGATGTGAGTTGCCACCCTTAATTTTTATCTTTAGGAAGGTAATTTAAAGGATAACCTTAATTTAGTAAGAGATTCTAAGTTGTTTGACTCGTTCTTAGATGAAGTGAAGGTGTTAGGTACCCCTCATCTACCTTGTTCACAAGGATACTAGGGTTTAGAATTACAATTTTTAGGAAATAGGATTTTAATTTTTATTTGGGGAACTCACCACGATTTTAGTCGTATGCCTGCGTATCCTCTTATGAGGAATCAGAGTCTCAATTCGTAATTCGTAGTCCCAAGTCTGGGTTTATAACGGAGTTGTTAGACGAAGTTCGCAGTTAATAAAAAAATTTCCATAATCCTTTTTGAAAATATATAAGTTTGAATTATGTTAGTAAGAAAAAATTAGTTTTTGATTGGTTACTTGTTTTCAAATATGTTATGTGATATAAGAAAAATAATATTTTTAATGCATGATAAAAAGAATTTTAATGCAATTTAAAAGTAATTAAAAATGAGTTAGTAAAAATGTTGGGTTTAATAATAAGTAAATAAAGAAAATTCCGAATTTATATAAAAATATATTAAACATATTAATTTAAAATGAGTATATAAATAAATAAAATATAAGATAAAAATAAAAATCAATTAAAAAAATACAAGGGGGTGTTATTTTATGTGAGGTAATTAATTCATTGGGGGTGTAGATAACATGGCCTTAAATCCAAACATTGGATTTGTGCCTAAATTAAAAGGGGGATGTAGATTTGTACTGCGTAGCAAAATTGGGGATATACGAAGTAAGGGTCCAAGTTCAGATGTTGTACTTGGCCCACCAGCGTTGAGGGGGTGTGTTTTCTAATGTAGTAGTAAAATAAAAAAATAAAAAAAAAGGGTGTGATTAGAGATGGGCTAGGCCCAAGATTTACGCATGTTTGCGAGGTTCTTTTGGCTTGCGTGCGGGCGAGTGCACTCACTTAAGATGGGCGCGTGATTATGGAACATTGGATGATGATCAAATGGCGATGGTTAACGATGCACGATAAGCTACAACACACATGATCATAAGGTTTTATATTTTTCGGTTTTCGTTTCATTTTATTCATTTCATTTTCTTCTCTCTCTCTCTGTTTAGTTCTCCCATCTCTCTCTCTCTGCTAAACAATAACAACACAGAACCAAAACGCTAATCGCAACCCCCGACAGCGGCAATCTTCCCTTTTACCCCCAAATCAAAACCCCAATCAAAATTATAACAACCAATCCATAATAACCCCAAGCTAATATTCGTGGATTACCTATTTGCAGTGATTTGCTTCGTTTTGATTATCGATATTCTGATCCTTCTTCTCTCTCTCTCTCTCTCTCTCTCTCTCTCTCTCTCTCTCTCTCTCTCTCTCTCTCTCTCTCTCTCTCTCTCTTACAGGCAACGTTGACGCTGGTAGTTCGAAGACGGCGATGATGGCGATGAAGGTGCAGAAACTTCAGAGGATAGATCTTAGGGTTTCAGAAATTGAAACCCTAGAACTATGCAAAGGGAAGGCTCCACAGGAAAATAGCTCTCTGTCTCCTCTGCTTTATGTTCTTCGGCTTCTCCAATTTCCCCCCTTTATCAATTTAAACCCCATAATCAATTTTATCAACAATAATCTAAACTTTCTAAAGAAAATGATAACATTAGATAACAATCAAGAATAATTTAGTTAGGAATCAATAGGGAAATTTTGGGGTATGACAACTGCCTGTATTTAATTTCATTTCAATTTAATAGTGAGATAATACATAGGTCTCTCACGTTCGAATCAAACGTTTATTAAATAATCGAAGACCCCATAATTTGTCCGAAAGATTATAATGATACATTGTACTGTGTTCCCAAGAGTATGAAAAATAGGTATAGATAATGATGTATCATTTTACCGGAGTTTGAAAAAGGAATTTTGATTCGACTTAGATACGACGACACAGATAACTCGTCAATGCTTAGAATTGAACATAGCTTTTTTGCATATTTACCATAACGTAGGAGGTAAATAACACAAGTTCGACAAATGACTTACTAATTCTTCGAGACTAACATAGCAAGTTTTAAAACACAGATTTTGTCTATACATCACAACCTAGAGAATGAATAATTTAGCTTGATAATACATTGCCGCATGAAGACTAAAACAAATAATTATATCATAAATTTCATATAAGTTTACTACAACCTAGAGAGTAAACAATACGAGGATGAGCCTGTGCATTTATCACGAACTAGAGGATAAACAACACATGATATGCTTATGTATTCATCATGACCTAGAGGATGAATAGT
This sequence comes from Vicia faba, assembly GCA_948472305.1. Taxonomy (NCBI): domain Eukaryota; kingdom Viridiplantae; phylum Streptophyta; class Magnoliopsida; order Fabales; family Fabaceae; genus Vicia; species Vicia faba. The sequence goes on along the minus strand of CATIWC010002482.1, from coordinate 26,031 downwards.
ATAACCCTGAAAATTTGCATACCTATCACAACATAGGGGATAGATATTTGAAAAATTTTGTGCGTTTATCATTACCTAGAGTATAAAGGACACGAAGATAGACTTATGTATTCATTATGACCTAGAGAATGAATAACATAAACTTGAAAGTTTGCACATCTACCACGACCTAGTGGATGAATGATTGAAAAGTTTATGTGTTTATCACGTCCTAGAGGATAAACGACACAAGGGTAGTCTTAGGTAATCATCACGACCTAGAGGATGAATAATATAATCCTGAGAGTTCACATATCTACAACAACCTAGAGCATAAATATTTGAAGAGTGTTTTGGTAATCAAATCTTATATAACTAGACCAAAGATAAGATATGAGTTTACCGATTTTGTCTGTTCTCAACCAAGGTATTTTTTTTGTTTTGTGGACCAATAATCCAATAATGATCCCCAAGAAAGTTCGTAGTTTTAACCAAAGATGTGTTCGGACAATGCCATGTATAATGCCCTAAGTTGATATGGAACCCAAAATGTACATGCACCGAGTATTTTTCTGTATATGCGCTGAATATATATATATGCACCTAGTATTTGTATATGCCCTAAATGTATATATATGCACCAAATGCTTGTTGTGAATTTTTTTAATGTTATCTCCTTTTAAACCATTGGTTTTGTGTCACCGACTCCCTCAACATTGTATGTTGCGTTGTCATGGTGTTTTTGAATTCATTTGAATATGATGAACAAGGGTCAGCAAGATTTTGATATTTGTATCGTAGACGCATGCGTGGGCGTAGTTGCAAACATAGGCTTAGACGTGGATGTAGGCGTGGATTTTCTTTTGATGTTTTTATAACCAAAATTATTTTTGATGTTATATCAAATTCTTTTATTTTTTAAAATCCCCAAAATGATTTCAACGCAGTATTCACAAGAAATAATTGTAGTATATTTTGCAAACAAGTCTAAAAAAAGAGAAAACACAATTGAAAGATTGAAAAGGTAAATGTTTTATTGATAAATATGCTTCTGAATAGGCGCGAGTACAAGATGCAATTTATAGAAAGAGGTAATTAAAGAAAGTTTAACAAAAATTGAAAACGGAAATGAAAAATGATAATTGCTACTGTTGTTTCTCCAATGTCCTTTTGATAGCTCTAATCCACTTTGCTTCTGTGTCAAATAATTTGGATCAATCCCTCTCTTTCGTGGTCGTGGTCGTGGTTCTTAGATCACAGTCTTTTTGTTCTTTATTTTTGAATAAGATCCCTAACTATTTCCTGGACTACCCTTTCGGGTTTTCAATCCACCGGGAAAAATTTGTTTTGTGTGTGTCCCTAATTTTTTCCTGGATCTCCCTTTAGGGTTTTTAATCCATCGAGATGCTCCTTTTTTCCTAAGTCGCCCGTTTAGGGTTTGAACTTAACAATCTTTTTATACATAGTATTTTTTGACCGTGTATGAGTTTGCCGGAAGTGGCAGTTCTTCCCCATCTATTATTGTGAGGATAAAACCACCACTCGAGTATGTTGTTTTTACCACGTACGGACCTTCGTAGTTGGGTGTCTATTTACCACATGAATTAAGGCGAGGTAGTAGAATCTTTTTGAGCACCAAATCTCCTTCTTTGAACACTCTAGGATGAACCTTTTTGTCGAATACTTTCTTCATCCTCTTTTGGTACAATTGACTGTGGCACAAAGCTGTCAAGAAATTTTCTTCAATGAGGTTAAGCTGATCCAGTCGTGTATGAACCCACTCTAGTTCTTCAAGCTTTGTTTCCATAAGGACTCTAAGTGATGGAATTTCCACTTCGACTGAGAGTACCGCCTCCTTGCCATATACTACAGAGAAAGGAGTTGAACCTGTTGATGTACGTACATAAGTATGATAGCCATATAGAGCGAATGAGAGCATTTCATGCCAATCTTTGTATGTATTCACCATTTTCTGAATGATTTTCTTGATGTTCTTATTGGCAGCTTCAACGGCCCTGTTCATCTTGGGTTGATATGGTGAGAAATTATGATGCTTGATCTTGAAGTTATCGCATAACTCCTTCATGATTTTTTGTTCAAATTGGACCTGTTGTCTGTAATGATCCTACTAGGAACCCCATATTTACATATAAGATTTTTTTAAAGAACCGAGTAACCACTTTTCTTGTCACATTTGCGTAGGACGCAACTTCCATCCACTTGGTGAAGTAATCAATGGCAACTAGCATGAACTGGTGTCCGTTGAAGGCTTTCGGTTCGATCATTCATATCATATCAATTCCCCACATTGAAAATGGCCAAGGAGAACTCAGGATGTTCATAGGAGTTGGTTCCACGTGCATTTTGTCGGTGTAGATTTGGCATTTGTGACATGTCATTGTATAATGCTAACAATCAACTTCCATCGTCATTAATAATAACCTACTCGCAAGATCTTTCTAGCCATAGCATGTCCATTTGTATGAGTTCCAAAAGTACGTTCATGGATTTCTCTCATAAATGTATTTGCTTCCTGCTTATCCATGCACCTAAGTAACACCGTATCGTAGTTTATTTTGTACAATATGTCACCATTCAGAAATATTTTTGAAGCTAGCTTCCGTAGAGTTCATTTTTCAATTACAGAGGCATTTTCTGGATATTCTTGTTTCTCAAGATACCTCTTGGGTCATAGAACCAAGGCTTGTTATCCGGTCCTTTTTCAATAGCAAGGCAATGTGCAGGTTCTTCAAAATGTCTGATTGTAATGCATGGTTCGTGATTTGGCCAAGTTACTTTGAACATAGCTGATAAAGTTGCCAAGGCGTCTGCCATCTGATTTTCTTCTCGCGGAATATAGGTGAAGGTAATCTCTGTAAACTCCGCTGCTAGCTTTAAAACTTGATCCCAATATGGAATCAATCTAGGATGTCTAGTGTCCCATTCACTGTTGACTTGGTATATGACTAACATTGAGTTTCTAAACACTTCGAGATGTTTGATTCTTAGATCGATAGCAGCTTCTAGACCCAAGATACAAGCTTCATATTCAACGATATTGTTGGTGCAGTCAAAACATAACTTTGCAATATAAAGCTTGTGAAAATTCTTCGGAGAAGTCAAAATTGCCCCAATGTTGTGCCCTAGTGCATTTGAAGCCCCGTCAAACATGATTGTCCAATGTGCCCCTGGTTCTGGTCCTTCGCCGTGCCCTGGTATTTTGTAGTCACCAATAACCATGGCATATTTGTCTAGAAAGTTGAACTTCATTGGTTGATATTTTGGTAATGGTTGATGAGCTAGATGGTCATCTAGTATATTACCCTTGATAGCCTTTTAAGTAACATATTGGATGTCGTACTCTGATAGTAACATCTTCCATCGGAAATCCTTCCTATAAGAGCTGGTTTTTTGAACACATACTTTAAAGGGTCCTTTCTTTATATTAATCATGTGGTGTGAGTTAACATGTGCTACCTCAATCTTTTAGTATCCCAAGCCAATGTACAACAAGTCTTCTCAAGAAGCGAGTATCTGGTTTTGCAGTCAGTAAATTTCTTACTGAGGTAGTAGATTGCATGTTCTTTTCTACTTGTTTCTTCATGTTGTCCCAATACACACACCATTGAACCTTCAAGCACTGATAGATACATGATGAGTGCTTTTCCAGGAACTGGTGGCATCAAGATTGGTGGATCTTGTAAATATTGCTTTATTGTCTCATAGGCCGTCTAACAATCATCATTCCACACCACTGTCTGTTCTTTCCGAAGTAATTTGAATATAGGTTTGCACATAGCAGTTAGGTGCGATATGAACCTTGAAATATAATTAAATCGTCGTAAGAAACAACGAACTTCCTTTTCTGTTCTTGGAGCTGGAATTTCTTGTATGGTTTTCACTTTGCCGGGTTCTACCTCAACACCATGCTGACTTACAATGAAACCCAATAGCTTTCCTGACTTGACACCAAATGTATATTTGTTTAGATTCAACCTCAGTTTAAACATCCGCAGACGCTCGAATAATTTATGTAAGTGTACAATGTGATCCTCCTCTGTATGAGATTTAGAAATCATATCATCTACGTATACTTCCACTTCTTTATGAATCATATTATGGAATAGTGTGACCATAGCCCATTGATACGTTTTCCCTGTGTTCTTTATACCGAAAGGCATCACCTTGTAACAAAAAGTGCCCCAAGGTGTCATGAAAGTAGTCTTCTCCATATCCTCAGGTGCCATTTTCATTTGATTATAGCCTGAGAAACCATCCATGAACGAGAATACCAAAGTTTGAGCTATATTATCCACCAAAACATCTATGTCAAGTAACGAGAAATCATCTTTGGGATCTCTTTGTTTAGATCCCGATAATCCACACACATGCATACCTTGTCGTTCTTCTTGGGCATTGGTACGATGTTAGCTATCTAGGGTGGATAATCTACCACCGCTAAGAACCATGCGTTGAACTGTTTAAGGACTTCTTCTTGAATCTTGTTAGACATGTCTAGACGAGTTCTTTTGAGCTTCTGTCTAACTGGAGAAAAACCTTCCTTGAGAGGTAGTCTATGCACCACAATATTTGTATCCAATCCTGGCATGTCTCTGTAAGACCAGGAAAATATATCCACATATTCATGTAACAACTTGATCAGTCTTCTTTGACGTTTCCCTCCAATGTTTCCCTAACTTAATTTCTTTAGGCTCCTTCTTTGTGCCAAGGTTGATGGTCTCAATAGATTCTTGATATGGTTGTATATTTTCAGCTTTTTGCTCTATCTCCCTTGTTAATTCTGAAGATGTGAAAAACACAAGAAGGGGGGGTTGAATTGTAAAACTTAAAACAAATGGCTTGACAACACAGTATTTTTATCCGGGTTCGTTTGATCTCAAACTACTCCAGTCCACCTGTCAAGGTGATTTCGCCTCTCTCCAATGAGGTCTTAATCCACTATTTTAAAAGGATTACAATAGCTACTTTAACAATTGTTAAAGTCTTCTTGAGTACAACCACAATACGGTTAATCTCAAGGAACTTATTTTACACATAAATTGAACAAGTGTGTATTGTTGTTTTCTTACAAAACTGTATACCACAATTGTGATAATTACATAAAATAATATTGGAATAAAATGACTTTGCTAAAGCTTTGAATGAGCGTGGTTTGAATAGCTTAGAAAAATTGGGTGCGTATGTACGTGCTTCTTTTCACAAGCAATCCTGTTTATATAGGCAAGCAAGGATACGTTGTCCATAAAGCAGGTTTAATGATAATAATGCACTTTCCTTTTGTAGAAGATCTTTGTCTGAAGAAAGCCGTTAGCATTTAATTCAGTCTTGAATGCCTAGTAACACTTCATAGTCTTCTTTGTTGTATCTGCTGATAACGCTTCAGAGTGTTGATGACTTGGTAAAGATGTCTTTGATCAGAGTCAGAGTATGTTTGTTTAGGCACAAATTTTGGTCATCAAACTTCAATGTAGTCTGGTGGTTTCAGCGTGTACCATAGGTTGCTAATCTTCTGATGATGATTCCATTCTGATGCTGATTCCATTGAAACTTCTGCATATACAAAGCATAATTTTAAGGAGCATAATTGTTCTTTGTATATACCTTAGAAATAATATTATTCTATGTATTTTGTTATCATCAAAACTTTACCCAAGGGTTGTAGAACCAAACTATGTTCTAACAATCTCCCCCTTTTTTATGATGACAAAAACCAGATTTTTTCAATAAAGAGTAAAGAATAAAAAGGTATAGAGTTAAGTAGAAAAACTCCCCATGAGTTGATTACTTCCCTTTAATTCCATGAGTCTTTGAGCATCAGAATCTTACTGTATCTTTCAGTAGAGTTTTGTATATGTTCAAGCTTTTTAGAAGAGAGAATTTACGTAGATTAGAATGTTTGAGACTTATGTCTCAGTAATCCGTTATTGAAAATATCTTTTTCTTTCTCCCCCTTTTTGTCAGTTATCAAAAAGAACACTAATCAGAGCCAAAATGAGTTGATATTAAAAAATAGGATCAATGATAAGTTCAGAGCTATGTTGAGAATATTACAGAAAAACAAATTTTTAAACAGAGGAAAATCTAAGAGGAAGGAGGAAGACGCGTGAACAAAGCTTCCAACAAGCCCTTGATCTGGATGTTGGTTTCCTCCTGCTTGGTTAACATGCTCTTGATTTTCGAAATTTTGTCATCCTGTTTATCCATTCTTTCCTGCATCAAAATATCAGATCTCTTCAGGTCTTCTAAAGTCTTCCTTTCATAGGAGGAAGCTTGAGGATCTTCAGCAACTGGATGTTTCTCAGAGCATTCTGCAATGTCCTCTTTTTAACCCAGTTCTTCAGCAAGAATCATCTGCTCTGGATTATCAGTCAGATTGAGATCTTCTGACACTGGTTGAACTTTGTCTACTGGATGGTGTTCAGACCAGGGAGCATTGTCCATAGGGAGGACTTCTTCCTTGAGTAGCTGGCTCAGAACATGATCTTCAAAGACTTTTAGTAGGTTGGTGAAGTTCTGTTGAACTTGTTTGTAGCTCTGTTCTTGCATTTTATGAGTTTCAAAACATACCCATTTTCTGAAACTTGTCCAAAGATAATCTGATGCAGCAGGATCAATCAGCTCAAGACTAGCTTGCTTCAGTGAAGTTATCCACTTCTGCACTTCTGTTTCAAATATCAATAAACTGGTACCAACATCTGGTGTAAGTTCAGATGGTTTTGGTTTTAGAATGGCTGTTTTGTTGGTTATGGAAGCCAGGCATTCAAAAATAGTTAAGTCAATGACAGTTTTGGCATTGTCATTTGGATTGATCATTGGTGAGGAAGTGGGAGAGTCTAGAATGATTATTGGACTAGTCGGGGTGTTTGGTGGAGTTGATTCTAGTGAAGAGGGAATTTGGGGGATATCCAAAATGGTCAGGGGTATACTGATGGTCAGAGGTTCAGTGATTCTAGGAATGGGAATGGGATCAGAATCAATAGTTTGGTTGGATTGATGGTGACGAAGTTCTGGTTCGCAGGATCCATGAGGTTGGACTTCAGAAGTTTGAACTTCTGGTTGTAATAGTTCAGGTTGTGGAGAAGGTGGATGAGTTTCTGGTTGAGGAGAGAGTGGAATTTCTGGTTGAGGTGCTTCTGAAATGGTTTCATAGTTTGGATTTACTGGTATGGGAGCAGATATATGCTGGTCAAAGGTTTCTATATCTGATAGAACTTTTCCAAGTTCTTGTTGGGTTACTTCAATAGTTGGATTTGTAGGTAGGGAGTGAGATCCTCTAAGAGTTAAGGTTTCTGATTGACTGGGGATTGGTACAGATGTTGATACAGATACTGAATCTAAAACAATTACAGAAGAAGGATTACCTCTCTTTTTAGGAGTCCGTTGGGATGATCCTTCTGATGCAGCCTTCCTTTTCTTGTTTTTTCTTCAGCACAACTTCTGGAGCCTTCTGCTGCAGATCCTGAATGTTTAGATCTGGTGTTGTACCGTCAGCTTTGCATGCATCCAGATATCTGACTATTATCTCAGGTTTCGAATCAATCTCTGAGAACATGGGAAAGTTATCTAGAGGGATTCTTCTGCTGGAGATTGTTGCAAAAGAAGTGACATTGGGTTCCTTCTTGATGTTCTCAATTAACTTCATCTTCTTCAGATTCTTTTCATTCAACTGTTTGCCAACAGTGGCTTCTAAAGTGTTGATTTCCTGAGCTTCTGTTAGATGATCTATCAGCTTATTCTCTTTTAGAATATCTGATATGAGCCTTCCTAGGGGTATCCAGTCCCTTTTTGTGCGCTCCTCTTCTCTGGTCTCCTTAACACTAGTCCTTAGATGGTTGAACAACAAATGAGCCAGATTCACTTTAATCTTCTGGGAGATAAAGTAGATCAGAAACTGCTGATTAATATTGATGTAGTCAGGAGAGCTGGTTGGCTTCCTGTGGTTTATGCATCCCAGAATAATCTTAGCCCATATTCTGTGATGGCCTTTTAGATCCCTTATCTTGATGGAGGGAAGACCCAGAGTGAAGATTTCTCTAGCAATTAGGGCGACATCAGCACATCTTTCAGCCATGTCTATGCATCTTACGCCACCACCATTGTAGCCTATCAATCTTGCAATAAGGTCTTCAATTATGATTATCTTCTTCCCCATTATGTACGAGGTAACTTGATGGTTGGAAGATGAAGCATGAATCCAAAATTCCTTCACAAGGATTGGGAACGTTGGACCTACCAGATGGTCAAAATACCTATTCCATCCTTGAGCCTTTACTTCTTCAGAGAGATTGAACCCGTTCTCTTGAAGACTGTTAAAGTCCACAATCAATTCTGAGAGTACTTCTAGATTTTTGATGGGCGTGAGAAGAGTTCTAAAGGGTTCTTTATATTGTTCTGAGGAATCTGTTCTCTAAGTACTGGAAGTTGGGTTGCTTGAGGAAGCCATGTTCACACAGAAAGTTTTGAAAAGAAATTGAAAGGGTTTTGAGAAAGATGCAGACTGAAATCAATTAGATTGCAGAGAAAGTGAAAGAGTGTAAAGAATGAGAAATGTGTTTAAATAGATTTTGAAAAAGATTTTGAAAACGTAAACGGCAAGAGATAGAAATAGATTATAATGATTATGAGCATTAATGACAGCTGATTTTGGGGGATTCAGAAGGATATTGGAACGGTTACCCATGACATGTGTCCCAATGCACTCAATCAGCGCTTTTGACCTTTCAGAAAAGTGAACGCGTGTTCAGCCTCAGAAAGTAGCTGATGAATGGATGACAATTGTTTGCTTGAGTGAACAACACATTTCTATCCTTGAAATGAAGCGCTCAGATCTTCATGGATAGATTCTGATACAATCTGTACTTCTAAAGATCTGAAGGAAGATTGATCAGTAGTTCACAGAAAAATAACCAAAATTCTGAAGGTTAAGATATGGAAGTAAAACTGTTTTATTCTGGGAAAAGCTTCATGCTGAGATGTTTTAGAATGAAGTTAAACCTATCTTCAGAAAGAGGTTTTGTAAAGACATCAACCCATTGATGGTCTGCGTTAATAAATTTTAAATTTAGAATCCCTTTCTGAATATAGTCCCTAATAAAATGATGTTTTATTTCTATATGCTTAGCCCTAGAATGCAAGATAGGATTTTTACTGAGGCAAATAGCAGAAGTGTTATCACAGAGGATATGGATGTTACTCTCAAATATATTTAAGTCCTCAAGTTGACTTTTCATCCAGAGAATTTGCGTGCTACATCCAGCTGCTGCTATGTATTCAGCTTCTGTTGTTGATAGAGCTATTGTGGATTGTCTTTTACTGGACCATGAGATCAGTTTTTCTCCCAGAAACTGGCAGCTTCCAGAAGTGCTTGTGCGTTCTATTATGTCTCCAGCAAAATCAGCACCACAGTATCCTATTAAGCTGTAATCACTTGATTTTCTATAAAACAAACCTAGATTAGTAGTACCTTTCAGATACTTGAAAATTCGCTTAACTGCTGTTAAGTGAGATTCTCTAGGATCTGATTGGAATCTATCACAAATGCAAACACTAAATAGAATGTCAGGCCTTGAAGCCGTCAAATAGAGAAGAGAACCAATCATACCTCTGTAGACCTTCTGTTCTACCTTGTTACTTACCTCTTCTTTTTCCAGAATGCACGTGGGATGCATTGGAATCCTTGAGGGCTTACATTCTGAGAGATCAAATTTCTTCAGAAGTTCTCTGACATATTTGCTCTGATGAATGTAGGTTCCTTCTGGAGTTTAATTAATCTGAATGCCCAGAAAGAACTTTAGTTCCCCCATTAGGCTCATCTCAAATTCTGCCTGCATACATTTAGCAAACTCTCTTCCCAGAGAGGGTTTAGTGGATCCAAATATAATGTCATCAACATAAATATGACATACTAAGATGTCATTCTTAACTGTCTTACTGAACAGGGTTGTGTCCACTTTCCCTCTGGTGAATTCCTTTTCTAACAGGAAGTTACTTAGTCTTTCATACCAAGCTCTGGGAGCTTGTTTCAGACCATAGAGTGACTTCTTTAGTTTGAAAACATATTCTGGATGTTTGGAACTTTCAAAACCAGGGGGTTGATGCACATAAACCTCTTCTTCTATATAGCCATTTAAGAATGCACTCTTGACATCCATCTGATACAGAGTGATGCCTTTATTAATAACAAATGAAATTAAAAGTATGATAGATTCTAACCTGGCGACTGGAGCAAAGGTTTCTGTATAGTCTATCCCTTCTTTCTGACTATAACCTTGTGCTACCAGTCGTGCTTTGTTTCTGATGACTTCACCTTGTTCGTTCAGTTTGTTTCTGAACACCCATTTTGTGCCTATGACGTTGAATCCTTTTGGTTTGGGAACCAGATCCCATACGTCATTTCTTGTGAACTGATTTAGCTCCTCCTGCATTGCCAGAATCCAGTCATTATCCAAAAGTGCTTCATCAATTATTTTTGGTTCAATTAGAGAAACAAGTCCCATGAGGGATTCTTCAGAGTTTCTAAAGGTAGATCTTGTTCTGATTGGATCTTCCTTCCTTCCTAAGATTGTTTCTTCTGGGTGATCAATTTTGCTTCTGGATGGTCTTTTTTGGAGTTGATCAACAGAAGGTGTTGGGTTGCTTGTAGTGACTCTTTCTGATGTTGAGGGAGTGTCTCTGTTGAGAGCCTCTGAGTTGTCTTTAGTACCTGTGAGTTCAACTTCCATACCTGCAAGGAATTCATTTTGCTTTGACTTTTGAGAGTCAAGCTTATCATCAAACCGAACACTGATTGACTCTTCAACAATCTGTGTTTCTGTATTGTATACTCTGTACCCTCTTGAGCGTTCAGAGTATCCTAACATAATGCACTTTTGTGCTTTAGAGTCAAACTTGTTCAAATAATTTTTTGTATTCAAAATAAAACATATACATCCAAATGGGTGAAAATAGGAAATGTTGGGTTTTCTGTTCTTCCACAATTCATATGGAGTCTTTTCCAGAATAGGTCTTATGGAGATTCTATTCTGAATGTAACACGCTGTATTTATTGCTTCTGCCCAAAATATCTTAGCAACATTAGTTTCGTTGATCATGGTTCTGGCCATTTCTTGCAATGTTCTGTTCTTTCGTTCTACAACTCCATTTTGCTGGGGAGTTCTAGGACAAGAGAAGTAATGCAGAATGCCTTTTTCATTAAAGAATAATTCAAAGTCTCTATTTTCAAATTCTCCACCATGATCACTTCTGACTTTGACGATTCTAAGATCCTTTTCATTCTGAACTTGGTTGTAGAAGGTAACAAACACATAGTGTGACTCGTCCTTGTGCCTTAAGAACTTTACCCATGTCTATCTGTTATAGTCATCTACAATTACTAACCCATACTTCTTGCCACTGACTGAGGCAGTTTTTACTGGTCCAAATAAGTCAATGTGCAGAAGTTCTAATGGCTTAGAGGTGGAAACAACGTTTTTGGATTTGAAAGCAGGTTTTGCAAACTTGCCTTTATGACATGCTTCACACAGACCATCTGAATTGAACTTCAAGTTAGGAAGTCCTCTGACCAGATTGAGTTTGTTAATCTGAGATATTCTTCTCATACTAACATGTCCCAATCTTCTGTGCCAGATCCATTACTCGTTGTTAACAGACAGAAGACATTTTACATTCTGACTTTTCAGTTCAGAAAGTTTGATTTTATAAATTTTGTTTTTCCTCTTTCCATTAAATAGGATAGTCCCATCTTTCTGACTAACAGCTTTGCATGAATTTTGATTGAAGATTATATCATAACCTTTATCACTTAATTGACTTATGGGTAGCAGGTTATGCATTAATCCATCAACTAATAAAACATTACTAATAGAGGGAAGATTTCCATTACCTACTGTTCTGGAGCCAATAATCTTTCCCCTCTAATTGCCTCCAAAATCTACGTGGCCTCCAGTCTTAAGTTCCAGGCTTTGGAACATATGCCTTCTTCCCGTCATGTGTCGTGAGCAGCCAGAGTCCAGGTACCATGACTGGTTTCTTTGCTTTGCTGCTAAAGATATCTGCCACATGTATTATTTTATCCTTAGGTACCCACATTTTCTTGGGTCCTGATTTGTTAGTTCTACCAAAACTCTGGTTGAATTTTGGTTTGACAGAGTAATCATTACTTGTATATTTTATGTCATGTGTGTGCCCATATGTAAAGTGTGAATCAAGTGGAGTACGCTTTATAACTAAATCCATGGCATTTTTTGGTGTAGGAACCTTACCTTGATATCCTATCCCTTTTCTGCCATTTCTGCTAACCCCATAGATCATTGAAGCCATTTTGCTTCTTTCTATGTTTTTAGCTAGAAACTTCTGAAAGCTGTGATCATACTCTTTGATGATCTCATCAGCATTGCTGGGAGTTTCAGGGATTGTTTCCTTCCGAGAGTTTTGCAATTGATTTTCTAATTTTTAAATTTTATTTTTTAACTCAGAATTCTGCAATTTGAGACTCTCAGTCTTATCAGAGTCAAAAGCAAGATTCCTTTTCAGGTTTCTGAATTTGACTCTGATCTGCTGATACCTTTCCAGAATTTCATTAAGGCTTTCAGCTAATTCAGCCTTAGTAAAATTTATAGAAAAGTCAGGGAATACCTCTTCTGTATCTGATTCAGAGTCTGACTCAGAAGCTTCACTGTCTTCAGATACGTTTTCCATGAGAGCTATGTTTGCTCTTTCATCATCTGATTCTGAGTCAGCTTCAGATGTATCAGAATCATCCCATGTAGCCATGAGACTTTTCTTCTTTTCTTTGCCAAACTTCTTTTTGGGCTTCTCCTTCTGAAGCTTTGGGCAATCACTTTTGTAGCTCCCTTGCTCGTTACACTCATAGCAGATGATGTCTTTGTAGTTTGGCTTTTTGTATCCTGAAGAGCCTTCAGATATTTTGTGTCCAGAGGAGGATTCTGTCCTTCTGTATCTGGAGGAAGATTCATTCTGATTTTCTGATCTTCTAGGATTCCTGAACTTCCTTTGCCTCTGCTTCCACAGTTGGTTCACCCTTTTAGAGAGAAGAGACAATTCATCTTCTTCTGATGAGGATCCATCAGAGGTTTCTTCCACAGCCTGCAAAACTTTAGAGTCAAATTTTCTGTTAGATTTTAATGCTAATGGCTTACCTTGCTTTTGAGGTTCATCTTCTTCTAGCTCTATCTCGTGACTTCTGAGGGAGCTGATAAGTTCCTCCAGAGAGATTTTGTTGAGATCCTTGGCTAGCTTAAGCGCTGTGACCATTGGCCTCCACTATTTTGGCAAGCTTCTGATGATCTTCTTGACATGATCAGCAGTGGAATATCCTTTGTCTAGAACTTTTAGACCAGCAACAAGAATTTGAAATCTTGAAAACATAGCTTCTATTGATTCATTGTCTTCCATCTTGAATGCCTCATACTTCTGAATGAGCGCAAGGGCTTTTATTTCTTTAACTTGAATGTTGTCTTCATGCGTCATTCTCAGAGAATCAAACATATTCTTAGCAGTTTCTCTGTTTGATATTTTATCATATTCTGAATATGAGATGGCACTGAGAAGAATTGTTCTGGCCTTGTGATGATTTCTGAACTCACGCTTTTGCTGATCAGACATCATTTTCCTGTCAATCTTCTGACCACGTCCATCCACTGGGTGCGTGTATCCATCAGTTACCATGTCCCACAGATCAGCATCATGGGCCATAAAGAAACTCTCAATTCTGTCTTTCTAGTAGTCAAGGTTTTCTCCATCAAAGACTGGAGATTTGCCACTGAATCTGTCCCTTTCTTCATTGTTGTCATTGCTGATGTTTTGACTTGGTCCTGCCATTGTGTTTTTCTGACGCTGGATCTTGTACTGACACGGTTAAGTCTTAAAGCTCAGAACCAGGTGATCTGATGCCAATTGAAGATGTGAAAAACACAAGAAGGGGGGGTTGAATTGTAAAACTTAAAACAAATGGCTTGACAACACAATATTTTTATCCTGGTTCGTTTGATCTCAAACTACTCCAGTCCACCCGTCAAGGTGATTTCGCCTCTCTCCAACGAGGTCTTAATCCACTATTTTCAAAGGATTACAATAGCTACTTTAACAACTGTTAAAGTCTTCTTGAGTACAACTATAATCCGGTTAATCTCAAGGAACTTATTTTACAAATAAATTGAACAAGTGTGTATTGTTGTTTTCTTACAAAACTGTATATCACAACTGTGATAATTACACCAAATAAGATTGGAATAAAATGACTTTTCTAAAGCTTTGAATGAGCGTGGTTTGAATAGCTTAGCAAAATTGGGTGCGTACGTACGTTCTTCTTTTCACAAGCAGTCCTGTTTATATAGGCAAGCAAGGATACGTTGTCCATAAAGCAGGTTTAATGATAATAATGAACTCTCCTTTTATAGAAGATCTTTGTCTGAAGAAAGTCGTTAGCATTTAATTCAGTCTTGAATGCCTAGTAACGCTTCATAGTCTTCTTTGTTGTATCTGCTGATAACGCTTCAGAGTGTTGATAACTTGGTAAAGATGTCTTTGATCAGAGTCAGAGTATGTTTGTTTAGGCGCAAATTCTGGTCATCAAACTTCAGTGTGGTCTGGTGGTTTCAGCGTGTACCATAGGTTGTTGATCTTCTGATGTTGATTCCATTCTGATGTTGATTCCATCGGAACTTCTACATATACAAATCATAATTTTAAGGAGCATAATTGTTCTTTGTATATACCTTAGAAATAATATTATTCTATGTATTTTGTTATCATCAAAACTTTACCCAAGGGTTGTAGAATCAAACTATGTTCTAACAAATTCTTCAGAGAGTTCAATACCTTCATCCTCTTCCTCCTCCACTTGGTTGATGGTTGCATCAAAATTATATCGGATAGCAGCAGTAACATTATTGGTGGTTTTAGGCATGGATCTGCGTATTTTATCATGTTTTGGTGCACTTTTAGTATGTGAATTTGGAAAATGAATATGAAGAAAAGTATTTCCATTTTAAAACATAGGAAATAAATGCAAGAGAAAGACAGGGATCTTAATTGAATGCGAAATACAACTCTTATTAATTGTGAATACTGTTTGAAATAAATTGGGGGGACCCTTACAAGCTACCCCTATGCCTCGTGCTTGGCATAGGTTCTTTCAAAAACAAGAAAAATCACTTTGGAAAGAAAACGATCTCTGGAATCTCCACAGCTATCTAATTCTTGAGCTCTTTTCCTGGAGCATATTAACGGATGTAGTCAGAAGCCCTCTTCGTGTTGTTTTCGTTAGATATCATTGCCACCTGTCTTCCATGCTTTATTCCCTTCTTGATGAAAGTCTCTTTGATAGAAGGAAACTGCGCTTTGCCTTTCAGGGTATCCTTTGTTGATTCACAGCCTAACCAAAATGATTCTTCATTTAGGGTATCTCTATAAGTTTACCCCATCCTTTTGAGGTACCATCTTCCACAGCTATTTGCATGTCTCTCCACGAAGTTACAATAGGTTTCTTGATTTTCTCCACTGGTAGGGTTATCATTGAGGCAACCTCTAAGACTTGAAAATGTGTTGCTATACAGTCTTCATCAGCGCTGATATATCTGTAGGATTTTATGTGACTTACAAAGATATCCTCTTCACCGTCAATTATAACCAATCTTCCTTCAACAAGGAACTTCATTTTTTGATGTAGAGTCAAAGTAACTACCCCCGCTGCATGAATCCTAGGTTGTATGAGTAAACATGTGTATGCTGGTTCTATATCCATTACTTGAAAAGTGATATAAAACATATGTGGGCCGATCTTGACAGGAAGATCCACTTATCCAAACATTTTACTTTGAGAACCATCGAAAGCTTTGACTATCGTAGAACTTGGCCTTATTACAGCACCATCCAATGTTAGCTTCATCAAGCTAGATTTCGGTAACACATTAAGGGCATAACAAGTATCGGTGAGTACCCTAGATAGGCTTGTAGTAACTATCTGGATAGAAATGTGCAATGCCTTGTTGTGAGCTCTTCCTTGTGGAGCAAACTCACTGTCATTAAAACCTAGATATGATCAGATGTCAGATTTTCTACAATGTTGTCAAATTGGTTTACTGTAATGTATTCTGCAATATGAGTAGAACTTAGAACTTTAATTATAGAATCTCGATGTGCTTATGAGTTGAGGAGCAATGAGAGTATTGAAATCTTGGTCAGGGTTTGGTGTAGCTGATCCACCACCCTATAATCACTTCTCTTGATTATTTTCAGGAATTTCTCCGCCTCTTGGTCAGTAAAATTCTTGCTCGAATATTCTTGTTCTCGATTTGTATCCACCATAACTTTTCCTTTATCCTTAACTACAACATCATTCTTCTTTTGTGGTTCAGGACCATAGATTCGAGCAATGCGAGTCATGCCCCTTGTTCCAGCTATATTTCTTATTGTAGGTCCTTGACTTGACGATGGCTCACATTATTGCTTTAAACCATTAAAATAGACCGTAGAATCGTAACTACAATGTACTGCTTTGTTGCTTTCATAAGGGGCAGGAGATATCCCCCTAATCACCATCGCAGTCTGAGGTACCACTGGTATCCTCAGAGTCTGTTTTGGTATCGTCACTGGTACTTCTGTTGACTCTCCCCATGGAAACAAGAGTCTTCTTATTAAGGTTTTACTCTTGACAAGGAATTACCAATGGCTTCTTTGTACTTCCATTTATCACAACTATATATTCTTCTTTAGGGTACTGCCCAAATTAGACTATCCATTGATCCACCAATTTTTGTAACCTCTTCTCAAAAGATTCATTATGATCCAAGAAGAACCCACACTCCAACAAATATTCCTTCAAAAGGTTTTATCGGGGCCTTTACTTGTCTATCTGCCTCAAAGTTGGTGACCACTTCAATTGCATTCACAACTGGCCCCCCATGCAGAGGTGTTGTACCCCAAAATTTTCCCTCTCTTTTCTTAAGACATTTCTCACCAAAGATCTCAAATGCTCAAGGATTCTCAAGGTTTGATCAGATAAGTTCACCTCATAAGCACTAAGTCCACAAATTAGGGTTTTGGTTTTCTCAAGGACGATTGGACTTTTGATGCTTCAAATTACTTCCATGGTTCATTATAGGTCTTCAAGATTTCTCATACCAAGTTTCAAGTCTTGCACCATAAATTTGCCCAGTCAATTGTTCAGATGACTGAAAATCAACTGTATTGGGTAAAAATCAACTATGGTCAACATACAGTCAAAATTCATGATTTTTGACCAACATCAACATTTTGAAGTCATATTCATTAATTGATCAAGGATTGATCACAATTCCTCAAGAAAAACTCTCAAATCATCAAAGGGACAAAATTGTCAAAACTAGGGTTTTGATTGAGAATGACTGATCATTAACTTTTAACTTAGTACATGACCTAATGACTTGGAGCATGACCTCAAGGACTCAAACAAAATATCTTTACCTAATTTCATGGCTCAAATAATTTCTCAAGATCAATGTATTGATAGTTGAAATTTCATCAACTAATGAAAAGTCAACCGATACACAAAAAGTTAAACTTTAACTTTTTGATCAACATTAAATTTCAAAGATCAAGAATCATCAAGACCTACAAAATATCAAACTTGATCATCAAGAATCAAGAAAGTCAAAAAGTCAACAAAAAGTCAAGATTTCAAAGACTTAGAAAAATTCTAAGTGTTTTTAACATTGATAATTTCACTACTTCATGACAATTTTTCACCATGATGCAAGATGATTCAAGGAAAACTTTCAACATGAAAGTTGTAGACCTTAATCAATTCTACAACTTTATCCCTTAGGTTTGATGTCCAAGAAATTCTTATATTTGAAGATATAAGCTCATGAAGTCGTGACATTTTTGTATAAACACTTAGTGAAATTTTCATCAAGTTAGGCATATTTTTTTGTCCCAACTTCTTGGTAATTTGTCACCAAGTTCCAAGTTTATTTATCCAAAGTGTTCAAAATTAAGATTGTAGACAATGTTTCAAGCTTTCCAAAATGTATAAGAACTTAAAGAGATCATTCTTGAGCTAAGAGAATCGAAGAGAAGAAGATGGGCATCCATTCTTGAATTTTAGGGCATTTTCATGAAGAACACTTGACCAAATCTCACAACTATGCTGCATAATATTGTTTGCAGGCCTCTTGACTTGAAAATCTATCCTTAATCATATGTTTACACAACTAATTGAGCTATGATCCAAGAGCTTAAGCCATTGTCCAAGTGATCATTCCATTAATGGAACAAAGTTCACACTTCCATTTTGGAAAAGTAGCTTTAATCAAAAAGTCAACTTGTCTTGAGCCTCTAACTTGTTTTTTCTAATCACACTCAACATGTATGCTCAGAAGAAACATGTTTAAAGCCTCTATCCACCCTACAAGCCTTTGTACCATTGCATTGGAATAATGTTTGTCAAGCTTGCTTCAAAATCAAGTCACATAATCATAACATGTGATCTCTTAATTCTGATTGTTTCAAGCTCCCAAACATTTCCTCTATAAATAGATAATCCATTTTCAACCTAACACACGAGTTTACAAGCCTTGAAACACTCTCAAATACTCCGAAGTCAGAATTATCATTTCAAACCTCCATTATTGAACATTCTAACCATAACCTCCAAACTCCTAATTACATGGTGCATTTTCATTTCTAATCAATCAAAAAGCTTCCATACTTCATTTAGAACTCATCCCTACCCCTGTTTCATAACTGTAACTCCATCTTCATCATCCTTCAAACTCAAAAACTCAGCTCTTCAACTTGACTTCTCCAACACGATTCAGGCACTTTCAGCATAAAGTAAGAGTTTCATTAGCTTCCTAGAAGTCTAGTGAAGTTATCCATATCATCACCATAATTCCAGGGGTGCTCAAACTCCATACACGATTTCCAGTTTTGAGGTAAGTTTCCTCAACTTTGAACTCTCTCTACAAGCATCATTAATGGTTACTTTGTGAATAAAAAATGTAGACATCATTTCCCTGAAGCTAACCATGCCTTTAGTTTTCATTTATGTCACCTGAGTGATGTGAATTTTGAAGTTAAACTTTCTGGAAAAAATTAGGTTTTATTTGGTACCAAACAAAATTCATGTTCATCTTTGATTTATAGCTTTAGTTATTTACATGGTTGAATTCATGGTGAAAAGTGGAGCAAGTTTCATGTTTACATTTTCTGATTTGGTTGAGAAATAAGGAAGTTCCAAAATTCAAAAATGTAACAATGGCTTCTGACGCGAGGTTAGGGATGAAGTGTCATCAGGACTGAGTTTATTTTAAATTTAGTGCAAGTTGCATTACTACCGGATGTAAAAGCCATCCTAGTGGCAGAGTGCGCGCGTATAAGGCATTCCTATGCCTTGTCATGGGTTCGAGCCAGGCGTGGGACATTTTGTTATTTTCATGTTTGTTTCATACTAATCAGGTGCAAGCAAAGTAAAAGCACACATTGTGTTCCTCTCCTCTACACCGCCTGATCATTGGACATGCAGATCCAACACACCATATATGCAACCCATGATACACTCCCAGAAATCGACCATACCTAATCACACAACGCCTGGGCTCCCTCATGTTTGGGCCCTTTCCGTTTTTTGTTTTTTTTTCTAATTCTTACCCCCTGAATTACTTTTTAACACATGCCCATATCTTTTTATTTTTATTTTTATTGTTTTGCTAATTTCAAATAAAAACCATCTTGGGCTTGTTTGCTACCATTGACCCCCATTTTACTTTTTTAACATCCCAGACCAATATTTTTATATTCTTTATTTTCTCTCTATAATTTATTTATTTATTTATTTACTTTTATTCAACCAAAAATACCAAAAACTATTTTCTTAAATAATTTGTTTAAACATATTTTAATTTAGGCATTTTATTTCTTTTTTTAAAACTAAATTTTATTATTTCTTTTCTATTGTAAAAAAACATTTTCTTTCCAAAATTAATATTAACATTCAAATTATTTTCTAAAACAAATCACTTAGACTTAGGTTTCATTTTCTTCTTAATTTTAATTAACTTAGGTTTTAGGTTTTTGTTGAATAATTAATCAACTTCTCTTATAATTAAAATTAATTAGCTTGATTAAGTTTAAACTATTCCATCAAAATACCCTAAAAAAAAATTTCTTTCTTCTTTACATTTTGTACATTCTATTATTATTATTCATATTCAATGGTTTGTAATAGATAATTAGGGATTTATTGCTTTCTCCCCTATTCACAAACTTGTACCCCCCATTCTCAAAGCTTTGTAATAGTGTAGGACATTTAAATTCCACAATTTATCGTTTTCCTTTTTATTGTTAGTAATTAGGGTTTGCATGACAAGATTTAAAATCAAACATTAGACAACCCTAATTCAAGACAAAATACATGAAAACAAAACACTTTGCACACATGCTCCTCTAGGATAACCCACACTTGTTCCCTCAGATAAAGCAGTCATGTCCCTCGAACGTGAGATGTTTTAGCAAAGACCCTCGATTAAAAGAACATAGTCCCTCAATGACTCTTCAAATGTTTCCTTCGCTAAATGATCTTAGTCCCTTACAAAAATTGCTAAAACATCTTAGAAGTTGCCTTATATGACTATACGATGACCCACGCATGTTCCTCATATCCATGATATGGATTCCCACTAACTAATGGTAGACAAGCACTATCTAAAGGAGGAGGAAAAGAACAAAGACTTTTGAGTAGGTAGATTGCTCGTAATTTATTGCTTACAAATTAAAACCATTTCCACACCTCACACTTTCAAAAACAAACATCTTTTCAAAACACTCTCTTTTCAAACAAACATTTCTGAAACAAACATTTTGTATACATTCTCAACGGTACGAGAATCATTGCAAAAAATTTGTCCTAAGGCATTTTCAAAATATTTCCAAAGTAAACATTTTGTATACATTCTCAACGATACGAGAATCATTACAAATTACCATCTTCAAAAATCTTCAAACATTTTTCAAACTTACACAAACATAAAGCATTTCAAAGTGAGCTAGCAATTAAGAGCCTGTAGATAACTACGGATGAAAATGGTGCTAACACCTTCCCTTTTCATAACCTACCCCCCGAACTCAAGAAAATTCTCAAAAGGTCTTTCTTGTTCTTTTCATGCTTTCCTTTATTGGATAAAAGAAAAGTCGGTGGAAACTCTTGCTATCTACAACACTTGCGATAAAACGCAAAATACCAAGTCGGTTCTCCCACCGTATCACAGGAGGCATAGGATTTGTTTTGATGTTCGGTTTATTGAAAGTGATATCCTGGGAGTATAATAAATCCCGAACCTTGTGTCTAAAGGCCCAACGTTTTTTTATAGTATGCCCCGGATAATTGGCATGATACTCGCACCTGGCATTTGCATCGTACTTTGGTGGGAGTTCCACAATTGGAGGAGCCATTGGTTTTACTTCTACCAAAGATGCTTTGATTAAGTGTTGTAATAGTTTACTGTGCGGCATGGGAAGAGGATCAAATCTTCTCGGAGGCCTTTCAAACCTGTTATGTTATTGTTCTCGTGAAATTATTAATGGTTGTTGTTCCCTTGGATGTGATGCTATAACATTAATTTTTCCTTCTTTTTCGAGAAGTTAGGAATATGTCCCTTTGTATTATAAGGGGTATAAGATGATGCCCCTTATATCTTCCCACTCTTTATACCAGCTTCAATCCTTCCACCAATAGTCACCAAATAAGAAAATCTGAAAGAGACGTTGCCCACCATCTTATTGTAGTATAATCCTTGTAAAGTGCCCATGAACATATCGACTAGTTCTTTCTCCAAGAGCGGTGGTTGTACATGGGCTGCCATTTCCCTCCATCTTTGAGCATATTCCTTGAAATATTCCTCCTTCTTCCGAGACAAGTTTTGGAGTAGCATGCAGTTAGGCACCATGTCCAAGTTATATGTGTACTGTCTTAAGAAATCATTGGTAAGATCTGCCCATGTCTGAATATGAACCCGTTTCAATTGCATGTACCAATCTAGAATGCCCCACTCAAACTATCTTAGAAGCAATGTATCATCAGCTTTTGATTATGAGTATATGCATGCATCTTTCTGCAATACATGCGTAGATGGTTCCTCGGACATGTGAGTCCCTTATATTTACCAAAGTCAGGTACTTTGAATTTTGGAGGAATCACCACATCAGGAACTAGACCCATTTCGAGGGCGTCGACACCAAAAGCATCATAACCCTCCATAGCCTTTAACCTTTCTTCAAGAGCTTTGTACTGGTTGAGTGCCAAGGGGTTTTCAGTGGTAGAGTATGGGTTGCTCTTTGAGGTGCTTGATTGACATCTTCTAGGTCATGGTCTCCATACTGCAGGTCTACATAGTTTCTCGCGTTGTTAACCAGAATTTGCAAGGTATGAGATGGCTCTACCTTTAGTGGAGGAGGGACAAACCCTTCAGTATCTACTTGTATGACTTTTTGTTGATCCATGGTTGACTTTTGGGGTTCTGACTCCGATTCTCTTCTTGGTTTGTGACCGCTCGATACACCAATAGTCTGAGCTACTTCCTCAAAGGCTGCCCTTGGAATCTGTTCCTACCTTTCAATGATATTCTTCAAGGCTAGCAGGACTTGACTCATATCTCCTTTCATTGAGTCGATGTTTCCCTTGACTTGCTCCAGATCTTCCCTAAATGCGGCTTGGTTTTCTTCAATCTGCTCCATCATTTTCTATTGATAGGCTCTTGTCTGGTATGGTGGTCAGAGAGGCAGTGCTTTTTAGCTCTTCTACCAATGGTTTAACTGGAGAATGATTTT
Organism: Vicia faba; assembly: GCA_948472305.1. Lineage (NCBI taxonomy): Eukaryota > Viridiplantae > Streptophyta > Magnoliopsida > Fabales > Fabaceae > Vicia > Vicia faba. Next base: position 3,207 of record CATIWC010002482.1, on the reverse strand, counting down.
GAAAATTAATGAGTTTTTTTATGTCATGTGAGATGATATGATGTTTTCGAATGCATAAATGCGTATGAATATGCTAAGAGTTGTTGTTTTTGAATGTCTTATTCACTTGGATTTTCCATATATATTTTTCTTGGTATTTATATTTTTCTTTAGGTTCTGCTTTTTTATTGGTGAGTATCTAAAAAATAAATACACAAACGAGATACATAAACAAATGCATTTATTGAAATTATAATTGTCTTTAAAAAGAATACAATTCATATATTGAAAATATTCAAATTTAAAACATTAAAACTTGCTGAAAGAAATAATCAAAGGGAAACAAAAGTGTTCTAAGTGCGCCTGCGAATTTCTGCTCTGAAGCCATCGACCATTGTCCTACAAAGTTTTAGGAAGTCTTCGACGTATTTCAGAAGAGGGACCATCACATTTTCTGCGTCTCTCAAACTCCTAGGGATGTCGCCGATAAGATTGTTGGCTAAGAAGGCGAGTTTTACATGCTTGTCTTTGTAAAACCGGTATTCTTGGTATAGGTTAAGAGTTGTCTTATGATTATCTTCTACTACTTTGGCAATATTTACATATTTATCTTCCCAAGCCCTCATCTTCTTATAGAGTTTTCATTGTATTAGGAAATCCTTTCGGAGGCCTTCTAACTCAAGACAAACTTGCTCGCATTCATCAAAATTTTGGGTGAGAAATCTTCCTGCCACCATCCTTTTGATGCGTTCCCCTAACTCCAATTCTTGGATATCTTGGAGTCTTGTGGTAAGATACTTCATTTGTTCTTCTTTATCTAAAGAAGCTTGCGCCAAACTTTGGATTTGAGCCCTCAAATTTTCTTTCATCACTTTTTTGTCTTGCATTGCCTTTTCGTACCACCTACTTAGTTTCTTGATCATGCTAGCATCATCCTCTAACTGTTGGTTGTGGGAATTCAAGTTGAAAGTAGCACTTGACAACCCTTCAGTTGAACGCTTCCTCTTAAGACTCTCCTTCGCAAATGCCTCATGATCTTTCTGAATCTATTAATTCAAGTATGCGTAGCATTTGTCTTTTCTCCTTAGTTAAGTTACGGAGGTAAAGCTCCAATTATTCTTTCTCCTTTTGAGCTTGTTTTAAAGCCTTCTTAAAATTGTCTATTTCTTCTAAGGACATAGGCAGAGAATCTGGGACATCTGCCTTGTACTCAGGATCAATGTCAAATGGTAACTTAACAACTTGCACCCTATCCAAAACCATCAAGTGTAAGGCTCTTTCGCCAGAACATTCTTCCTTTCGGTCTTTCTTTTATTAACCCTACTCCAAGCTCGAATGATCTTGTTGAGAAATTCTTGGTCGTTTTTGCCCATGTCATGAATGATCAATTGTCGAAGTTGTTCATCAAAGGGTTTATCCTCCAAAGGGTATCCTAGTTGCTGCAAAGCCAAGGTAAGGTTGTAGTTAATGCAACCACGAGATCTAATCAACAAAACATTTAAAAAATCTCCACAACTATAAATGATATCTCCGATGTCTAGCTTCCTCGAATACCATAACATTGAATTGGCAGTAAGAGACCTTAATTTTTGAGGCCACTCGTGTCTTGTCAGATTCGAAACCATGTAACCTTTCTTATAGAGATGAGTCATAAACCAAGAACATAAGTGTGGGATGCAACAATTTAGAGTACCCATTCCTTTTTCAAATTGAGTGTGGAGTGCATAATAAACATCAACAATAAAGCAGGAGTTGGGTCTGCATTCAAAGCTTTCATGCCCCAAAATACACTAATAGCTACAGGGTCAATATGGTCCAAAGTCCACAGTAATAAGATTATACCAAATACAATCAGCCCTAAACAATCAACACAAGACTCTCATTCTTTGTTATCGGTGAAATAAAGAGCTTTAGTTTCCAAATAACATCTCTTAATATGTTGTACATCACCTTCTTTTTTGTAATTAAGTGACAATTCAGGATAAGGGATCCCTAAACCATTTTCTAAGTCTTTAATGTTAATAGTTTGCCCAATTCACACATAAGCTTTTCCTTTGGAGAAATTCAAGAGTCTATCAAATTCTTCCAAAGTTGGCACTATATGAAAGTCTTGGAAGGTAAAACACCTCAATGGAGGATCATAGAATTGAACCAAGGCCGAGATCACGTCCAATTGTACATCCACTTTGTCAACTCAAGGGTATCCTCCTAACAGTGAGTAAACATCTTCAAAGCTCTTTCAGACAGTTTCCCTTCGATAGCCTTGATTTTCGTCATTTCTTGCTTTGACGACATTGATACAGGTTTCCCTCTAATATTCATTTTTAGGACACTTCAACAAAACCTTTGATTAGTTTTTTTATCTTGTGAATAAGACAAACAAAAAGAAATGGAGGATAATGAATATATGAAATGCAATATGTATGAATGCATGATTGTGTGACATAGTAATCGGATTTCATGAAAGGTGTCCTAATTTGGTAGGCTCTTAGTTTTGGTCTATGTATATTCTAACCTCTACATAAGGTGGTTTCCTTAAGGGTATCATGGATAACACTGGAGGGAAAGGTACAAGGGCCTCCTTAAGTGGAGCCTCTTTGCAAACCGAAACTTTTGTCTCTAGGTCATGAAAGGTCTCACCATGAGATTTTAGTTTATGGTTTATACAAAAAGTCATAGGTTTTGTTCCAAAGTCTTACCCCCAAGAGGATATCTATTGAGACATATTTCTTTATTGGAATTCCACTGACTCTAGGCGAAGTCGTCACAAAAACTCATAGGGATGATGTATCCCCTTGGCCAATAGACGAACCTTCTTTCTAAGGTTTTTTGAAAATGATTATTTTTTTTGAAATAAAATCCCACCAACAAATGATAAAAGATAAAAAAATATAATAATAAACAACAATAAATAAATAAAGCGTAAATAGAAGAATAAAAAACCCTAAAAACCCTACACCAAAAGAAAAGGTTCTAAACCCTAGGGTTGAGTCCCCAATAGAGTTGTCAACTGGAATAACCGGTTTTAAAATGAGAGTCACAACCCTTAATTTTTATTTTTTAGGAAGAAAATATAAAGGATAACCCTAATTTGGTCAGAGATTCTAAGTTGCTTGACTCGTTCTTAGACAAAGGGAATGTGTTAGGCACCCATCATCTGCCTTGTTCACAAGGATACTAGGGTTTAGAATTGCAATTTTTAGGAAATATGGTTTAATTTTTATTAGG